>JAAAWK010001188.1:0-271323 GCA_022496015.1 Hordeum marinum
TGACTATGACGAGACTTTCTTGCCCATAGCGATGCTGAAGTCCGTCCGAATCATGTTAGCAATTGCCGCATTTTATGATTATGAGATCTGGCAAATGGACGTCAAAACGGCATTCCTCAATGGCTTCCTAAAGGAAGAACTGTATATGATGCAGCCGGAAGGTTTTGTCGATCCTAAGGATGCTAACAAGGTATGCAAGCTCCAGCGCTTCATCTATGGGATAGTGCAAGAATCTCGGAGTTGGAACATTCGATTTAATGAGGTGATTAAAGTGTTTGGATTTATACAGGTTTATGGAGAAACCAGTATTTACAAGAAAGTGAGTGGGAGCTCTGTAGCATTCCTCATATTATATGTGGATGGCATATTGATAATGGGAAATGATATAGAACTTTTGGAGAGCGTAAAGGCCTACTTGAATAAGTGTTTTTCAATGAAGGACCTTGGAGAAGCTGCTTACATATTAGGCATTAAGATCTATAGAGATAGGTCGAAATGCCTCACAGGTCTTTCACAAAGCACATACCTTGACAAGATATTGAAGAAGTTCAATATGGATCAGTCCAAGAAGGGGTTCTTGCTTGTGTTACACGGTGTGAGATTGAGTACGACTCAATGCCCGACTACGATAGAGGATAGAGAAAAGATGAGTGTCATCCCCTATGCTTCAGCCATAGGCTCTATTATGTATGTCATGCTGTGTACCAGACCTGATGTGAACCTTGTCATAAGTTTGGTAGGGAGGTACCAAAGTGATCCCGGAGCGGAACACTGTACAACGTTCAAGAATATCCTAAAGTACCTGAAAAGGACCAATGATTTTTTCTCGTATATGGAGGTGCCGAAGAGCTCGTCGTAAAGGGTTACGTCGATGCTAGCTTTGACACAGATCCGGATGACTCCAAGTCACAAACCGGATACGTGTATAGTTTGAACGGAGGGGCAGTAAGCTGGTGCAGCAGCAAGAAAAGCGTCGTGGCGGCATCTACATGTGAAGCGGAGTACATAGCTGCTTCAGAAGCAACAAAGGAAGGAGTCTGGATGAAGGAGTTCATCACCGACCTAGGGGTATTTCCCAAAGCGTCGGGTCCGATGACTCTATTCTGTGACAACACTGCAGCTATTACCCTTGCCAAGGAGCCCAGGTTTCACAAGAAGACAAGACACATCAAGCGTCACTTCAACTCCATCCGTGATTGCATTCAAGAGGGAGGGAGATATAGATATTTGTAAAGTACATACGGATCTGAATGCCGTAGACCTGTTGACTAAACCTCTCTCACGAGCAAAACATGTTCAACACCAGAATGCTATGGGTGTTCGATTCATCACAATGTAACTAGATTATTGACTCTAGTGTAAGTGGGAGACTGTTGGAAATATGCCCTAGAGGCAATAATAAAATAGTTATTATTGTATTTCCTTGTTCATGATAATTGTCTATTGTTCATGCTATAATTGTGTTAACCGAAAACCATAATGCATGTGTGAATACATAGACCACAACATGTCCCTAGTGAGCCTCTAGTTGGCCAGCTCGTTGATCAATACATGGTCACGGTTTCATGACCATGGACATTGGATGTCGTTGATAACGGGATCACATCATTAAGAGAATGATGTGATGGACAAGACCCAATCCTAAGCATAGCACAAGATCGTGTAGCTCGTCTACTAAAGCTTTTCTAATGTCAAGTATCGTTTCCTTAGACCACGAGATTGTGCAATTGTCGGATACCATAGGAATGCTTTGGGTGTGCCAAATGTCACAATGTAACTGGGTGGCTATAAAGGTACATTATAGGTATCTCCGAAAGTGTCTGTTGGGTTGGCACGAATCGAGAACGGGATTTGTCACTCCGTGTGTTGGAGAGGTATCTTTGGGACCACTAGGTAAGACATCATCATAATGAGCTCAATGGGACTAAGGAGTTAGCCATGGGGTGATGTGTTATGGAACGAGTAAAGAGACTTGCCGGTAACAAGATTGACAAAGGTATAGGGATACCGACGATCGAATCTCGGGCAAGTGTCATACCGGTAGACAAAGGGAATTGTATACGGGATTGATTGAATCCCCGACATCGTGGTTTATCGATGACATCATCGTGGAGCATGTGGGAGCCAACATGGGTATCCAGATCCCGCTGTTGGTTATTGACCAGAGAGGTGTGTCGGTCATGTCTACGTGCCTCCCGAACCCGTAGGGTCTACACACTTAAGGTTCGATGACGGTAGGGTTATAGAGAAATGTTGTACGTGGTTACCGAAGGTTTTTCGGAGTCCCGGATGAGATCCTGTACGCCACGAGGAGTTCCAGAATGGTCCAGAGGTAAAGATTGATATATAGGAAGTCTAGTTTTGGTCACCGGAAAGTTTTTGGGCTCATCGGTAGTGTACCGGGAGTGCAGGGAGGATGCCGGAGGACCCCCGGGAGGGGTGTGGCGACCAAAGGACTTTGTGGGCTGTTTGAGGAGGTGGACCAGCCCTTATAGGGTTCGACAAATCCTTCCCTAAAGGCCCATGCGGATAGGGATAAAGCGATAAGGCAAAAGGAGATTCAAAAGGAAGAGATCCACCTCCCTTGTGGGAGGTCGACTCCTCCCTTATGTCGGCCGAACCTCTCCAACTTGGAAATATGCCCTAGAAGAAATAATAATTTGGTTATTATCATATTTCCTTGCTCATGATAATCGTTTATTATCCATGCTAGAATTGTATTGATCGGAAACTCAGATACATGTGTGGATACATAGACAACACCATGTCCCTAGTATGCCTCTAGTGAACTAGCTCATTGATCAAAGATGGTTAAGGTTTCCTAGACATGGACATGAGATGTCATTTGATAAACGGGATCACATCATTAGGAGAATGATGTGATGGACAAGACCCAAACTATAAATGTAGCATATGATCGTGTCAGTTTATTGCTACTGTTTTCTGCATGTCAAGTATATGTTCCTATGACCATGAGATCATGCAAATCACTGACACCAGAGGAGTACCTTGTGTGTATCAAACGTCACAACGTAACTGGGTGACTATAAAGGTGCTCTACAGGTATCTCCGAGGGTGTCTGTTGGGTTGGCATGGATCAAGACTGGGATTTGGTTCGTGTCACGGAGAGGTATCTCAGGGCCCACTCGGTAATACAACATGACAATAAGCCCTATAAGCATTGTGACTAAGTGTTAGTCACGGGATCTTGTATTACGGAATGAGTAAAGAGACTTTCCGGTAACGAGGTTGAACTAGGAATGGAGATACCGACGATCGAATCTCGGGCAAGTAACATACGGAAGAACAAAGGGAACATCATACGGGATTAACTGAATCCTTGACATAGAGGTTCGACTGATAAAGATCTTCGTAGAATATGTAGGAACCAACATGGGCATCCAGGTCCCGCTATTGCTTATTGACTGTAGAGGTGTCTCGGTCATGTCTGCATAGTTCTCAAACCCGCAGGGTCGGCACATTTAAGGTTCGGTGATGTTTCGGTAGTATAGAGTTATATATGGTGGTGACCGAAGGTTGTTTGGAGTCCCAGATGAGATCCTGGACGTCACGAGGAGCTTAGGAATGGTCCGGAGGTAAAGACTGATATATAGGAAGTCGTATTTTGGTCGCCGAAAAAGTTTCGGGCTCGTCGGTAGTGTACCGAGAGTGTCGTTAGTGTACCGGGAGACCATCGGGAGGGGTATTTCGACCCAAGAGGCTACATGGTCTGTCGGAGAGTGAATTCCAGCCATTAGTGGGCTGGTGGAAGTCCCACACTAGGCCCATGCGGCTGGGAAGAAAAGCCCAAAGAGAAAAAGGTGGAAAAGGGCAAAAAGGCCAAAATAAGGAGGAGTCCTAGTCCTACTAGGATTGGAGGAGGATTCCTCCTCTCCTCCGACTTCGGCTGAAGCTAGAGGGCTTCGCCCTTGCGCCAAGTCACCTCCTCTCCTCCTCTTATATATACTAGAGGTTTTAGGGTTTTTGCACTTGATTTTCAGCCACGTGCTACCCGTTCCTCTAGTGCATAGTTTCTCCTCTAGATCGGTTTTCTGCAGCGCTTAGGCGAAGCCCTGCCGGAATAGCTCCACCACCATCGCCGCAGCGCCATCACGCTATCGGAGAACTCATCTACCTCTCCACTCCCTCTTGCTGGATCAAGAAGACGGAGATCGTCATCGAGTTGTACGTGTGCTGAACGCGGAGGTGACGTCCGTTCGGCGCTAGATCGGAAGGACCGTGATCAAGATCGCGAGACGGATCGTGATGAGTTCACGGGACAGATCGTGATTGTATCGCAGGATGGATTGTGATGAGATCGCGAGACGCTCGGTGATTTGAATCGCGAAGACGTTCGACTACACCAACCGCGTTTCTTACCGCTTACCGCTTAGCAATCTACAAGGATACGTAGATCCACTCTCCCTCTCGTAGATGCTCATCACCATGGATAGATCTTGCGTGTGCATAGGAAATTTTTTGTTTCCCATGCAACGTTCCCCAACAGGGTCTACGGTTATTATATGTGTATTATCTTAATTCAACGTATACATATAAATTAACTACCAGCTACTGCCATTGAAATATGTCTCGTTTGGCATATTACTGCAATATGGCATGACTTTCCTCTTGGGTAGACAATTTCTTGTTTGCCATGTGTATGCTTTCGCTTATGCCCTAGGCGAGGCATTTGGTCATTGCCTAGCGCCTTAGCGTGCCTAAGCGCCTCCTAGGCACTGCCTTTTCCAACAATGGTTCCTACAGCAGTGGAGATTATTGACTAAGCCTAAAGACCGTGACTGCTTCGACTTGCTACTATCTAAGATTCTGGCTTTGGCATCTACCCTCTCGTGGCAGGAGCCTGACGTCTAACTATTTGTGGTCTGCAGGTTGGGGTGTTGGGCTTCCTTTTCTTTCGGAGATGTTAAGCTTGCCGGCCTGTGCGTTGTGGCTGTGGCATTTGTGCCCTGTATCTCATACTCTGCTTTTGGCTTGGCCTTGGGTGGCTACTGAACTTGTGTTGCGGTCTTGCTATGTTCGTCCTATGTTCGATGTTACTCTGCCTGGTGGCTTTATTTATAAAGTCGGACGTATGCTTTTTCTCTAAAAAAGGAGCATTTTTTGCCTGTCGTTTGGTTGCGTGCATTGGCTTGGCAGATACAAGTGCTTGATGTTGGTTGCATAAAAGCCACTGAGACAAGGTGATTAAGAATTAACACCCACATGACACAATGCCTAACAGTGGTGTTCTTGGTAGTGTCCTCGCCAGGGCGGACTTGGAGAATATAGAGAGAAGGGAGAAAATGTATATTTTGTATCGTTTCTTCGATACCTCGCTTATGTTTCACTTCTGTTCACCAACCTCACAGAGCCTCGACCAATGTTGTAGTCGCTGTTGACCTTAGCTCCATGATGTTGTTGATGGACGCGAACATACGATGATCCTTTTGGCTCGTGCCGGCCATCTGTTGCAAATATGCCCTATAGGCAATAAATAAAGTGTTTATTATTATATTTTCTTGTTCATGATAATTGTTTATTATCCATGATAGAATTGTATTAATTGGAAACATGGATACATGTGTGGATACATAGACAAACACAATGTCCCTAGTATGCCTCTAGTGAACTAGCTCGTTGATCAAAAGATGGTTAAGGTTTTGTAGCCATGGACATGAGATGTCATTTGATAACGGTATCACATCATTAGGAGAATGATGTGATGGACAAGACCCAAACTACGAACATAGCATATGATCGTGTCAGTTTATTGCTACTGTTTTTCGCATGTCAAGTATATGTTCCTATGACCATGAGATCATGCAACTCACTGACACCGAAGGAATGCTTTGTGTGTATCGAACGTCGCAACGTAACTGGGTGACTATAAAGGTACTCTACAGGTATCTCCGAGGGTGTCTGTTGGGTTGGCATGGATCAAGACTGGGATTTGTTACTCCGTGTGACGGAGAGGTATCTCAGGGCCCACTCGGTAATGCAACATCACAACAAGCCTTGCAAGCAATGTGACTAAAGTGTTAGCCACGGGATCTTGCATTACGGAATGAGTAAAGAGACTTGCCGGTAACGAGGTTGAACTAGGTATGGAGATACCGACGATCGAATCTCGGGCAAGTAACATACCGAAGAACAAAGGGAACATTATACGGGATTAACTGAATCCTTGACACAGAGGTTCGACTGATAAAGATCTTCGTAGAATATGTAGGGACCAATATGGTCGTATAGGTCCCACTATTGGTTATTGGCCGTAGAGGTGTCTCGGTCATGTCTACATAGTTCTCGAACCCGTAGGGTCTGTACTCTTAAGGTTTGGTGACGTTTCGGTAGTGTAGAGTTACGTATGGTGCTAACCGAAGGTTGTTCGGAGTCCCAGATGAGATCTTGTACATCACGAGGAGCTCCGGAATGGTCCGGAGGTAAAGATTCATATATAGGAAGTCCCGTTTTGGTCGCCGGAAAAGTTTTGGGCTCATCGGTAGGGTACCGGGAGTGCCGGTAGTATACCGGGGGACCATCGGGAGAGGTATTTCGACCCAAGAGGCTACATGGGCTGTGGAATGGTGGAAACCAGCCCTTAGTGGTCTGGTGGAAGTCCTCTAAGAGGCCCATGCGGCTAGGCTTGAGAAAGAAAGAAAAAAGGCCAAGGTGGAAATAGTTTCCAAGTAGGAAAGGAGCAATCCTAGTCCTACTATGATTGGAGGAGGATTCCTCCAATCCTCCTTGCGCAAGATGCAAGGAAGGGCTGCCTTGTGCGCCAGCCCTCCTCCTACCTCCCTCTTATATATACTGGAGGTATTGGGTGTTTTGCACTTGATTTTACGGCCACGTGCTACCCGTTCCACCGGTGCTCCTCTAGATCGGATTTCCGCAGTGCTTAGGCGAAGCCCTGCTAGAATTGCTCCACCACCATCGCCGGAGTGCCGTCATGCTGCCGGTGAACTCTTCCTCCTCTCCAGTTCCTCTTGCTGGATCAACACGGTGGAGATCGTCATCAAGCTGCACGTGTGCTGAACGCGGAGGTGTCGTCCGTTTGGTACTAGATCGGAAGGACCGTGATCAAGACCACGAGACGATTTGTCATTGGATTGCGGGACGGATCGTGACATGATTGCGGGATGGTTCATGATTGGATCGCGGGATGGTTCGTGATTGGATCGCGGGACACTCGGTGATTTGGATCGCGAAGACGTTCGACTACACCAACCGCGTTTCTTAACGCTTCCCACTTAGCGATCTACAAGGGTATGTAGATCAACTCCCCCTCTCGTAGATGCTCATCACCATGGATAGGTCTGTGTGTGCATAGGAAAAAATTTGTTTCCCATGCAACGTTCCCCAACAGTGGCATCATGAGCTAGGTCTATGTGTCAATGAGATCTTGAGTAGAACACAAAAGGTTTGTGGGCGTTGATGCTTAGATTGCTTCCTCCCTTGGTCGTATTTTGGTTCAGCGATATTGTGAGATGAAGTGGCACAGACCAACATTACTCGTACGCTTACGAGAGACCGGTTCCCTCGACGCAACTTGTTGCCTAGATGGCTTGCGGGTGACAGTTTCTCTCACTTTAGTTGGATCAGATTCGGCAAAGGTGGTCCTTGAGAAGGTTGAAAAGAAAATTATGTATCACCGTTGTGGTTTATGCGTAGGTGAGAATCGTTCTTGCTAGATACCCGTAGCAGCCACATAAAACATGCAACAACAATTAGAGGACGTCTAACTTGTTTTTGCAGGGTATGTTGTGATGTGATATGGGCTATTACATGATGTGATATATGTGATGTATGAGATGATCATGTGATGTATAGAATTTCACGACTTGCATGTCGATGAGTACGGCAACCGGTAGGAGCCATAGGGTTGTCTTTAATTATTGTATGACCTGCATGTCAATCATTAAGCGCTATGTAATGCTTTACTTTATCGCTAAACGGTAGCAATAGTAGTAGAAGCATGCAAGGCATGACAACCCCGATGGCGACACGTTGATGGAGATCAGATGGAGATCATGGTGTCGTGCCAGTGATGATGGAGATCATGCCGGTGCTTTCAAGATGGTGATCTGAAGCACAAGTTCATGGCCATATCATGTCACTTATGAATTGCATGTGATGTTCAAACTTTTATGCACCTTGTTTTGCTTAGTACGACGATAGCATTATAAGGTGATCCCTCACTTAAATTTCAAGATAAATTTTGTTCTCCCCGAGTATGCACCATTGCGAAAGTTCGTCGTGTTGAGACACCACGTGATGATCGGGTGTGATAGACTCTACGTTCACATACAACGGGTGCAAGCCAATGTTTCACGCACAGAACACTCGGATTAAACTTGACGAGCCTAGCATGTACAGACATGGCCTCGGAACACAAGAGACCAAAAGGTCGAACATGAGTCATATAGTAGATATGATCAACATAATCATGTTCACCATTGAAGCCACCTCAACTCACGTGATGATCGGACTTGAGTTGGTGAATTTGGATCATGTGTCACTTAGATGACCCGAGGGATGTCAATTTGAGTGGGAGCTTTAGTAATTTGATTAACTAAACTCATTATCTTGAACAATAGTCTAAATAACCTTTGCATATTTATGTTGTAGATCAATGGCTCGCGTAGTACCACCCCTGAATTTTAATGTGTTCCTAGAGAAAGCTAAACTGAAAGATGATGGAAGTAACTTTGTTGACTGGGCCCGTAATCTGAGGATTATCCTCACGGCTTCCCAGAAATCATATGTCCTTGAAGCACCGCTCGGTAACCAACCCGCAGACTTGTCATCCGAAGACGTTAAGAACGCTTGGGAGACACGTTCTGGAGATTACTAAATAGTTCAGTGTGCAATATTGTATGGCTTAGAACCGGGACTACAAAGACGTTTTGAATGTCATGGAGCATATGAGATGTTCCAGGAGTTGAAGTTCATCTTTGAGAAGAACGCCCGGATCGAGAGGGATGAGACCTCTGATAAGTTCTATGCTTGCAAAATGGAGGAGAACGGGTCTATCAGTGAACATGTGCTCAGAATGTCTGGGTACTCAACTCGTCTGGCAAAGTTGGGAATTGCCCTTCCTGTAAAGGCGATCACTGACAGAGTTCTTCAATCACTGCCACCTAGTTACAAAAGCTTTGTGATGAACTATAACATGCACGGGATGAACAAGTCTCTCGCCAAGCTGTTTGCGATGCTGAAAGTCGCTGAGTCTAAAATCCAGAAAGAACATCAAGTGTTGATGGTCAATAAAACCACTAGTTTCAAGAAGAATGGCAAGGGCAAAGGCAAGAAGGGTAAAACCAAGAAGGATGGCAAAGCAGTTGCTGCTCCTGTTAAAAAGCCTAAGCATGGACCTAAGCCAGAAACTGAGTGCTTTCATTGTAAGGGAACTGGTCACTGGAAGCGGAACTGCCCCAAGTACCTCGCTGACAAGAAGGCGGCCAACGACAAACAAGGAATATATGATATACATGTTATTGATGTGTACCTTACTAGCTCTCGGTGTAGTGCCTGGGTATTTGATACCGGTTCGGTTGCTCACATTTGCAACTCAAAACAAGAACTACGGAATAGATAGAGGCTTGCAAAGGACGAAGTGATGATGCGCGTGGGAAATGGTTCCAAGGTTGATGTGATCGCCGTCGGCACACTCTCTCTTCGATTACCATCGGGATTAGTGATGAACCTGAATAATTGTTATTTAGTGCCTGCGTTAAGCATGAACATTATACCTGGATCTTGTTTATTGCGAGACGGTTACTCATTTAAATCAGAGAATAAAGGTTGTTCTATTTATATGAGTAATATCTTTTATGGTCATGCACCCAATGTGAGGGGTTTATTCATCTTAAATCTTAATAGTGATGACACACATGTTCATAACATTGATGCCAAAAGATATAGAGTTGATAATGATAGTACCACTTTCTTGTGGCACTGCCGTTTAGGTCATATTGGTGTAAAACGCATGAGGAAGCTCCATGTTGATGGACTTTTGGAGTCACTTGATTTTGAATCACTTGAAACATGTGAACCATGCCTCATGGGCAAGATGACTAAAATGTCATTCTCTGGAACAATGGAACGGGCAAGCGACTTGTTGGAAATCATACATACTGATGTGTGCGGTCCAATGAATGTTGCAGCGCGTGGTGGATATCGTTATTTTCTCACCTTCACTGATGACTTAAGTAGATATGGGTATATTTACTTAATGAAACACAAGTCTGAAACGTTTGAAAAGTTTAAGCAATTTCAGAGTGAAGTTAAGAATCATCGTAACAAGAAGATTAAATTCCTGCGATCTGATCGAGGAGGTGAATATCTGAGTTATGAGTTTGGCAGTCACTTAAGACAGTGTGGAATTATTTCACAGTTGACACCGCCCGGAACACCACAGCGTAATGGTGTGTCTGAACGTCGTAATCGGACCTTATTAGATATGGTGCGTTCTATGATGTCACTTGCTGATTTGCCACTATCGTTTTGGGTTTTGCATTAGAGACAGCTGCATTCACTTTAAATACGGCACCATCAAAATCCGTTGAGACGACGCCATATGAACTATGGTTTGGCAAGAGGCCAAAGTTGTCGTTTCTTAAAGTTTGGGGATGTGATGCTTATGTAAAAGCTTCAGCCTGAAAAGCTGGAACCCAAAGCGAAGAAATGTGTCTTCATAGGATACCCGAAAGAGACAGTCGGGTATACCTTCTATCTCAGATCCGAAGGCAAAGTGTTTGTCGCAAAGAACGTACATTTCTTGAGAAAGAGTTTCTCTCAAAAGAATTGAGTGGGAGGAAAATAGAGCTTGATGAGGTTGTTGAACCTTTGCTTCTACCAGAGAGTAGCACAGCACAGAAAGATGTTTCTGTGGAGCCTACGACGGTTGAAGAAGAAGTTAATGATGATGATCATGAAGCTTCGGATCAAGTTACTAATGAACCTCGTAGGTCGACAAGGACGCATACTACTCCTGAGTGGTACGACAATCCTGTCTTGGAGGTCATGTTGTTGGACAACAATGAACCTACGAGCTATGAAGGAGCGGTGATGGGCCCGGATTCCGAGAAATGGTTAGAGGCCATGAAATCCGAGATGGGATCCATGTATGAAAACAAAGTATGGACTTTGGAAGTATCACCTGAAGGGCAAAAGGCCATTCAGAACAAATGGATCTTTAAGAAGAAGACAGACGCGGACGGTAATGTCACCGTCTATAAAGCTCGACTTGTGGCAAAGGGTTTTTCACAAGTTCAAGGAGTTGACTACGATGAGACCATCTCACTGGTAGCGATACTTAAGTCTGTCAGAATCATGTTGGCAATAGCTGCTTATTTCGACTATGAAATTTGGCAGATGGATGTCAAAACAGCGTTCCTCAACGGTTTCCTTGAGGAAGAGTTGTATATGATGCAACCCGAAGGTTTTGTCGATCCAAAGAATGTTGACAAAGTTTGCAAACTCCAGCGATCCATTTATGGACTGGTGCAAGCATCTCGGAGTTGGAATAAGCGCTTCGATGAGGTGATCAAAGCGTTTGGGTTTCTACAAGTTTAAGGAGAAGCTTGTATTTACAAGAAAGTGAGTGGGAGCTCTATAGCGTTTCTAATATTATACGTGGATGACATATTGCTGATTGGAAACAGTATAGAAATGCTGGAAAGCGTGAAGGAATATTTGAACAAGAGTTTTTCAATGAAGGACCTAGGAGAAGTTGCTTTCATATTAGGCATTAAGATCTATAGAGATAGATCGAAACGCTTAATAGCACTTTCACAGAGCATATACCTTGATAAAGTTTTGAAGAAGTTCAAAATGGATCAGTCCAAGAAGGGGTTCTTGCCTGTGTTACAAGGTGTGAAGTTGAGTAAGACTCAATGCCCAGTGACTACAGAAGATAAAGGAAAGATGAATGTCATCCCCTATGCTTCATCCATAGGCTCTATCATGTATGCAATGTTGTTCACAAGACCCGATGTCAGCCTTGCCATAAGTATGGCCGGAAGGTTTCAAAATGATCCTGGAATGGAGCACTGGCAAGCGGTCAAGAATATCCTTAAGTACCTGAAAAGGACTAAGGAAATGTTTCTCGTTTATGGAGATGATGAAGAGCTCGTCGTAAAGGGTTACGTCGATGCAAGCTTTGACACTGATCCGGACGACTCTAAGTTGCAAACCGGATACGTATTTATTCTTAACGGGGGAGCGGTAAGCTGGTGCAGTTCCAAGCAAAGCGTGGTAGCTGATTCTACGTGCGAAGCGGAATACATCGCAGCCTCGGAGGCGGCAAAGGAAGGTGTCTGGATGAAGCAGTTCATGACAGATCTTGGAGTAATGCCCAGTGCACTGAATCCAATGAGCCTGTTCTGTGACAACACTGGTGCCATTGCTCTAGCCAAGGAACCAAGGTTTCACAAGAGGACCAGACATATAAAGCGATGCTTCAACTCCATCCAATATTACATCGAGGAGAAGTACATAAATATTTGCAAAGTGCACATGGATCTGAATGTTGCAGACCCGTTGACTAAACCTCTTCCAGAAGCTAAACATGATCAACACCAGAACTGCATCGGTGTTCGATTCATTACAATGTAAATCACATAGTGATGTGAGCTAGATTATTGACTCTAGTGCAAGTGGGAGACTGTTGGAAATATGCCCTAGAGGCAATAAATAAAGTGTTTATTATTATATTTCCTTGTTCATGATAATTTTTTATTATCCATGCTAGAATTGTATTAATTGGAAACATGGATACATATGTGGATACATAGACAAACACAATGTCCCTAGTATGCCTCTAGTGAACTAGCTCGTTGATCAAAAGATGGTTAAGGTTTCCTAGCCATGGACATGAGATGTCATTTGATAACGGGATCACATCATTAGGAGAATGATGTGATGGACAAGACCCAAACTACAAACGTAGCATATGGTCGCGTCAGTTTATTGCTACTGTTTTCTGTTGGAAATATGCCCTAGAGGCAATAATAAATTAGTTATTATCATATTTCCTTGTTCATGATAATCGTTTATTATCCATGCTATAATTGTATTGATCGGAGACTTAGATGCATGTGTGGATACATAGACAAAACCATGTCCCTAGTATGCCTCTAATAGACTAGCTCGTTGATCAAAGATGGTTAAGGTTTCCTAGCCATGGACATGAGATGTCATTTGATAACGAGATCACATCATTAAGAGAATGATGTGATGGACAAGACCCAAACTACAAACGTAGCATATGATCGTATCAGTTTATTGCTACAGTTTTCTACATGTCAAGTATATGTTCCTATGACCATGAGATCATGCAACTCACTGACACTGGAGGAGTACCTTGTGTGTATAAAACGTCGCAATGTAACTGGGTGGCTATAAAGGTGCTCTACAGGTATCTCCGAGGGTGTCTGTTGGGTTGGCATGGATCAAGACTGGGATTTGTTACTCCGTGTGACGGAGAGGTATCTCAGGGCCCACTCGGTAATACAACATCACAACAAGCCTTGAAAGCAATGTGACTAAGTGTTAGACACGGGATCTTGTATTATGGAACGAGTAAAGAGACTTGCTGGTAATGAGATTGAACTAGGTATGGAGATACCGACGATCGAATCTCGGGCAAGTAACATACCGGGAACGTTATATGGGATTAACTGAATCCTTGACATAGAGGTTCGACCGATAAAGATCTTCGTAGAATATGTAGGAACCAATATGGTAATCAAGGGCCCGCTATTGGTTATTGGCCATAGAGGTGTCTCGGTCATGTCTACATAGTTCTCGAACCCGTAGGGTCTGCACACTTAAGGTTTGGTGACGTTCCGGTAGCGTAGAGTTATGTATGGTGGTGACCGAAGGTTGTTCGGAGTCCCGGATGAGATCCCGGACGTCATGAGGATCTCTGGAATGGTCTGGAGGTAAAGATTCATATATAGGAAGTCCCAGTTTGGTCGCCGGAAAAGTTTCGGGCTCATCGGTAGTGTACCGGGAGTGCCGGTGGTGTACCGGGAGACCTCCGGGAGGGGTATTTCGACCCAAGAGGCTTCATGGGCTGTGGGAGAGTAATAACCAGCCCTTAGTGGGCTGGTGGAACAGCCACAACAGGCCCATGCGGGTGGGAGAAGAAATCCTAAAGGAAAAAGGTGGAAAAAGGCAAAAAGGAGGAACCCTAGTCCTACTAGGATTGGAGGAGGAGAGTCCTCCTCCACCTCCTCTCTTCGGCCGACTCCAAGAGGGCCTGGCCCTGTGCCAATGCTGCCTCTCCTCTCCTCCTATATATACTAGTAGAATAGAGGGTTTTTGCACAGATTTTACGGCCACGTGCTACCCGTTCCACCGGTGCTCCTCTAGATCGGATTTCCACAGTGCTTAGGCGGAGCCCTGCCGGAATTGCTCCACCATCGCCGAAGCACCGCCACTCTGCCGGTTTACTCTTCTACCTCTCCGCTCCCTCTTGTTGTATCAAGATGGCGGAGATCGTCATCAAGCTGCACGTGTGCTGAACGCGGAGGTGTCGTCCGTTCGGTACTAGATCGGAAGGACCGTGATCAAGGCCACGAGACGGATAGTGATGAGATCGCGGGATGGATCATGATGTGTTCATGGGACGTACCGTGACGAGATCACGGGACGGATCGTGATTTGTTCATGGGACGTATCGTGACGAGATCACGGGACGGATCGTGATGAGTTCGCGAGACGGATCGTGATGAGATCGCGGGACGGATCGTGATGAGTTCGCGAGACGGATCATGATGAGATCACGGGATGGTTCGTGATTGGATCGTGGGACGGTTCGTGATTGGATCGCGGGACACTCGGCGATTTGGATCGCGAAGAAGTTCGACTACACCAACCGCGTTACTTAACGCTTCCCGCAGAGCGATCTACAAGGGTACGTAGATCCACTCTCCCTCTCGTAGATGCTCATCACCATGGATAGATATGCGTGTGCGTAGGAAATTTTTTGTTTCCCATGCAACGTTCCCCTACAGTGGCATCATGAGCTAGGTCTATGTGTCGATGAGATCTCGAGTAGAACACAAAAGGTTTGTGGGCGTTGATGCTTAGATTGCTTCCTCCCTTGGTCGTATTTTGGTTCAGCGGTATTGTGAGATGAAGCTCCCCGGACCAACATTACTCGTACGCTTACGAGAGACCGGTTCCCTCGACGCAACTTGTTGCTTAGATGGCTTGCGGGTGGCAGTTTCTCTCACTTTAGTTGGATCGGATTCGACAAAGGCGGTCCTTGAGAAGGTTGAAAAGCAAACTAGTGTATCACCGTTGTGGTTTATGCGTAGGTGGGAATTGTTCTTGCTAGATACCCGTAGCAGCCACGTAAAACATGCAACAACAATTAGAGGACGTCTAACTTGTTTTTGCAGGGTATGTTGTGATGTGATATGGCCAATTACATGATGTGATATATGTGATGTATGACATGATCATGTGATGTATAGAATTTCACGACTTGCATGTTGATGAGTACGACAACCGGCAGGAGCCATAGGGTTGTCTTTAATTATTGCATGACCTGCGTGTCAATCATTAAGCGCTATGTAATGCTTTACTTTATCGCTAAACGGTAGCAATAGTAGTAGAAGCATGAAGGGCGTGACAACTCCGATGGCGACACGTTGATGGAGATCAAGATGATGGAGATCATGGTGTCGTGTCGGTGACGAGGGAGATCATGCCGGTGTTTACTAGATGGAGAGCTAAAGCACAAGTTCATGGCCATATCATGTCACTTATGAACTGCATGTGATGTTAATCCTTTTATGCACCTTGTTCTGCTTAGTACGGCGGTAGCATTATAAGGTGATCCCTCACTTAAATTTCAAGATGAATTGTGTTCTCCCCGAGTGTGCACCGTTGCGAAATTTCGTCGTGTCGAGACACCACGTGATGATCGAGTGTGATAGACTCTACGTTCACATACAACGGGTGCAAGCCAGTGCTGCACACGTAGAACACTCGGGTTAAACTTGACGAGCCTAGCATGTACAAACATGGCCTTGGAACACAACAGACCGAAAGGTCGAGCATGAGTCATATAGTAGATATGATCAACATAATGATGTTCACCATTGAAGCCACCTCAACTCACATGATGATCGGACTTGAGTTGGTGAATTTGGATCATGTGACACTCAGATGACCCGAGGGATGTCAATTTGAGTGGGAGTTCTTAGGTAATATGATTAATTGAACTCATTATCATGAACATAGTCAAAGTGTCTTTGCAAATTATGTTATAGATTACTAGCTCACGTTGTAGCTCCCTTGTATTTTTATATGTTTCTAGAGAAATAGAATTGAAAGATGATGGTAGTAATATTGCGGACTGGGCCCGTGATCTGAGGATTGTCCTCGTTGCTGCACAGAAGGCTTATGTCCTTAATGCGCCGCTCGGTGCGCCACCCCCTCTAGCGTTGTCTGTAGATGTTGTGAACATCTGACAGGCATGTTCCGATGACTACTTGATAGTTTAGTGCATCATGCATTACGGCTTAGAATTGAGGCTCCAAAACATTTTTGAACGTCACGGAACATATGAGATGTTCTAAGAGCTAAGATTGTGATCTCAGGCTCATGCCCGTGTTGCGAGATATGAGATCTCCAAACAAGATTCTTTGCTTGCAAGATGAAGGAGAATAGCTCAATCGTTGAGCATGTACTCAGATTGTCTGGGTACTACAATCGCTTGAATCAAGTGGGAGTTAAATCTTCCAGATAAGATAGTGTTTGATATAGTTCTCCAAGTCACTGTCACTAAGCTACTAGAACTTGGTGATGAACTATAAAATGTCAGGGATAGAAATAATGATCCTTGAGCTGTTCGCGATGTTTGACACCGCGAAGGTAGAAATCAAGAAGGAGCGTCAAGTGTTGATGGTTAGTAAAACCACTAGTTTCGAGAAAGGCAAGGGCAAGGAGGGATAATTCATGGATGGCAAGTCAGTTGCTACTCCAGTGAAGCAACCCAAAGTTGAACCCAAACCCGAGACTAAGTGCTTCGATTATGAGGAGAGAGGTCGTTGAAGCGGAACAACCCTAGATACTTGGTAGATAAGAAGGCTGGCAAATGTCAATAAAAGTATATTTGATATACGTGTTATTGATGTGTACCTTGCTAGTACACCTAGTAGCACCTGGGTATTGGATACCGGTTTGGTTGCTAAATGTTAGTAACTCAAAATAAAAGCTACGGAATAAACGGAGAACTAGCTGAAGGTGAGGTGACGATGTGTGTTGGAAATGTTTCCAAAGGTTGATGTGATCAACATCGCATGCTCTCTCTACCTTCAGGATTAATGACGAACCTAAATAAATGTTATTTGGTGTTTTGCGTTGAGCATGAACGTGATTAGATCATGTTTATTGCAACATGATTATTCATTTGAGTTAGAGAATAATGATTATTCTGTTTAAATGAATAATACCTTCAATGGTCATGCACCCAGTGAGAATGGTTTGTTGAATCTTGAGTGTAGTAATACACATGTTCGTAACATAGATGCCAAAAGATACAAAGTTAATAATGATAGTACCACATACTTGTGGCATTGCGGCTAAATGTCATATTGGTGTAAAGCGCATGAAGAAACTCTATGCTGATGGATCTTTGGACTCATTCAATTTCGAATCGGTTGAGACATGCGGACCATGCCTTTTGGGCAACATGACTAAACCTGTATTCCGACTTGATGGAACAGGCAAGTGACTTGTTGGAAACAATACATGTTGATGTATATAGTCCAATGAGTCTTGTAGCGTGCGGTGGATATCGTTATTTTCTTACCTTCACTGATGATTTGAGTAGATGTAGTGTATATTTACTTAATGAAACACAAGTCTGAATCATTTGAAAGGTTCAAGCGAAATCAGAGTGAAGTTTAATCGTGACAAGAAGATAAAAATGTCTGCGATATGATCGTGGAGGTGAATATCTGAGTTGCGAGTTTGGCATACAAACTTTAGACAATGTGAAAGTTGTTTCACAAATCACGCCACCTGGAACACATAGTGTGATGGTGTGTCCGAACATCATAGTCGTGCTCTATTGGATATGGTGCTTGCTATGATGTCTCTTGTCGTTTTGCTACTATAGTTTTGGGGATAGTACATTAGCAACCACATTCACTTTAAGTAGGGCACCATCTAAATCTGTTGAGATGACACCGTGTGAATTATGGTTTGATAGAAACCTAAGCTGTCATTTCTTAATGTTTGGGGCTGCGACGCTTGTGTGGAAAATGTTTTCACCGAATGAGCTCGAACCCAAAGCGGACAAATGCATCTTCATAGAATACCCTAAGAACAGTTAGGTGAACCTTCTATCTCAGATCCAGGCATAAAAAGTTTGTTGCTAAAACTGAGTACTTTCTCGAGAAAAAGCTTCTCTTGAAAGAATTGAGTGAGAGGAAGATAAAAACATGATGAGGTTGTTGAACCTTTGTTTCAACCAGAAAGTAGCGCATCACAGAAAGTTGTTTCTGTAGAGCCTATGTTAGTTGAAGAGGAAGTTAATGATGATGATCATGAAGCTTCGGATCAAGTTACTATCAAACTTCGTAGGATGACAAGGAGGTGTACTACTCCTGAGTGATACGACAACCTTGTCTTAGAGGTCATGTTGTTAGACAACGATGAACCTACGAGCTATGGAGAAGCGATGATGGGCCCGGATTCCGACAAATGGTTAGAGGCCATGAAATCCGAGAAATGATCCATGTATGAAAACCAAGTATAGACTTTGGTAGACTTGCTCGTTGGACAGCAGGTCGTCGAGTATGAATGGATCTTTGATATGAAGATAGACGCTGATGGTGAATGTCACCATTTATAAAGCTCGACTTGTCACAAAGAAGTTTTCGACAAGTTCAAGGAGTTGACTGCGATGAGACTTTCTCACTCGTAGCGATGCTAAAGTCTATTGGAATTATGTTAGCAGTTGCTGTATTTTTCAATTATGAAATCTGGCAGATGGATGACAAAACATCATTTCCTTAATAGTTTACTTGAGGAAAGGTTATATGTGATACAACTGGAAGGTTTTGTTAGTCCTAAGGATGCTAAAAGGTGAGCAAGCTTCAGCGATCCTTCTATGGACTGAAGCAAGCATCTCGGAGTTGGACTATACGCTTTGATGAGGTGATCAAAGTTTTTGAGTTTATACAAAGTTTATGAGAAACTTGTATTTACAATAAAGTGAGTGGGAGCACTATAGAATTTCTGATAAGTATATGTGGATGACATGTTGTTGATCGGAAATAATGTAGAATTTCTGGAAAGCATAACCGGTTGTTTGAAAATTGATTTTCAAAGTAAGACCTGGATAAAACTACCTAATTATTGAGCATCAAAGATCTATAGAGATAGATCAAAGATGACTTGATGAAGACTTTCAATGAGTACATACCTTGACAAAGATTTTGAAAGAGTTCAAAATGGATCAGTCGGAGAAAGAGTTCTCGCCTGATTTGTAAGGTGTGAAGTTGAGTGAGACTCAAAGCTCGACAACGGCAGAAGAAAGAGAAAGGACGAACGTCATCCCCTATGCCTTAGCCATAGGATCTGTATAGTATGCCATGCTGTGTACCGCACCTGTGTGCCTTGCCATGAGTCCTTCAAGGGGTACAAGAGTGATCTAGGAGTAAATCACTGAAGCGGTCAAGATCATCCTTAGTAACTGAAATACTAAGGAGATGTTTCTCGATTATGGAGGTGGTAAAGCGTTCATCGTAAAGAGTTGCGTCGATGCAAGCTTTAACACCGATCCGGATGACTCATACTAGTAATCTGGATATGTATATTGGAGCAGCCATTTGGAATAGTACCAAGTGGAGTGTGGTAGCAGTGTTTATAGTTTGACATAGAGATTTGCAACGTACGCACGGATCTGAATGTTGCAGACCCATTGACTATAAGACCTCTCTCACATGCAAAGCATGATCGAGCCCCAGAACTCATTGGGTGTTAGATTCATAACAATGCAAATCACATGGTGATGTGAACTAGATTATTGACTCTAGTGCAAGTGGGAGACTGTTGGAAATATGCCCTAGAGGCAATAATAAATTAGTTATTATTATATTTCCTTGTTCATGATAATCGTTTATTATCCATGCTATAATTGTATTGATCGGAGACTTAGATGCATGTGTGGATACATAGACAAAACCATGTCCCTAGTATGCCTCTAATAGACTAGCTCGTTGATCAAAGATGGTTAAGGTTTCCTGGCCATGGACATGAGATGTCATTTGATAATGGGATCACGTCATTAAGAGAATGATGTGATGGACAAGACCCAAACTACAAACGTAGCATATGATCATATCAGTTTATTGCTACTGTTTTCTGCATGTCAAGTATATGTTCCTATGACCATGAGATCATGCAACTCACTAACACCGGAGGAGTACCTTGTGTGTATCGAACGTTGCAACGTAATTGGGTGACTATAAAGGTACTCTATAGGTATCTCCGAGGGTGTCTGTTGGGTTGGCATGGATCAAGACTGGGATTTGTTACTTCGTGTGACGGAGAGGTATCTCAGGGCCCACTCGGTAATACAACATCACAACAAGCCTTGCAAGCAATGTGACTAAGTGTTAGCCACGGGATCTTGTATTACGCAACGATTAAAGAGACTTGTCGGTAACGAGATTGAACGAGGTATGGAGATACCAACGATCGAATCTCAGGCAA
This sequence comes from Hordeum marinum, assembly GCA_022496015.1. NCBI lineage: Eukaryota > Viridiplantae > Streptophyta > Magnoliopsida > Poales > Poaceae > Hordeum > Hordeum marinum. The sequence goes on from JAAAWK010001188.1 coordinate 20,746, forward strand.
GTGACATACCGAAGAACAAAGGGAACGTTATATGGGATTAACTGAATCCTTGACATAGAGGTTCGACCGATAAAGATCTTCGTAAAATATGTAGGAACCAATATGGTCATCCAGGGCCCGCTATTGGTTATTGGCCGTAGAGGTGTCTCGGTCATGTCTACATAGTTCTCGAACCCGTAGGGTCTGCACACTTAAGGTTTGGTGACGTTTCGGTAGTGTAGAGTTATGTATGGTGGTGACCGAAGGTTGTTCAGAGTCCCGAATGAGTTCCCAGACGTCACGAGGAGCTCAGGAATGGTCCGGAGGTAAAGATTCATATATAGGAAGTCCCAGTTTGGTCGCCGGAAAAGTTTCGGGCTCATCGGTAGTGTACCGGGAGTGTCGGTAGTGTACCGGGAGACCTCCGGGAGGGGTATTTCGACCCAAGAGGCTTCATGAGCTGTGGGAGAGTAATAACCAGCCCTTAGTGGGCTGGTGGAACAGCCACAACAGGCCCATGCGGGTGGGAGAAGAAATCCTAAAGGAAAAAGGTGGGAAAAGGCAAAAAGGAGGAACCCTAGTCCTACTAGGATTGGAGGAGGAGAGTCCTCCTCCACCTCCTCTCTTCGGCCGACTCCAAGAGGGCCTGGCCCTGCGCCAAGGCTGCCTCTCCTCTCCTCCTATATATACTAGTGGAATAGAGGGGTTTTGCACAGATTTTACGGCCACGTGCTACCCGTTCCACCGGTGCTCCTCTAGATCGGATTTCCACAGTGCTTAGGCGAAGCCCTGCCGGAATTGCTCCACCACCATCGCCGAAGCGCCGCCACTCTGCCGGTGAACTCTTCTACCTCTCCGCTCCCTCTTGTTGTATCAAGACGGCGGAGATCGTCATCAAGCTGCACGTGTGCTGAACGTGGAGGTGTCGTCCGTTTGGTACTAGATCGGAAGGACCGTGATCAAGGCCACGAGATGGATCGTGATGAGATCACGGGACGGATCATGATGTGTTCACGGGACGTACCGTGACGAGATCACGGGACGGATCGTGATGTGTTCACGGGACGTACCGTGACGAGATCACGGGACGGATCGTGATGAGTTCGTGAGACGGATCGTGATGAGATCGCGGGACAGATCGTGATGAGTTCGCGAGACGGATCGTGATGAGATCATGGGACGATTCGTGATTGGATCGTGGGACGGTTCATGATTGGATCGCGCGACACTCGGCGATTTGGATCGCGAAGAAGTTCGACTACACCAACCGCGTTACTTAACGCTTCCCGCTTAGTGATCTACAAGGGTACGTAGATCCACTCCCCCTCTCGTAGATGCTCATCACCATGTATAGATCTGCGTGTGCGTAGGAATTTTTTTGTTTCCCATGCAAGGTTCTCCTACATTTTCCGCATGTCAAGTATATGTTGCTATGACCATGAGATCATGCAACTCACTGACACCGGAGGAATGTTTTGTGTGTATCAAATGTCGCAACGTAACTAGATGACTATAAAGGTACTCTACAGGTATCTCCGAGGGTGTCTGTTGGGTTGGCATGGATCAAGACTGGGATTTGTTACTCCGTGTGACGGAGAGGTATCTCAGGGCCCACTCGGTAATGCAACATCACAACAAGCCTTGCAAGCAATGTGACTAAAGTGTTAGCCACGGGATCTTGCATTACGGAACGAGTAAAGAGACTTGCTGGTAACGAGGTTGGACTAGGTATGGAGATACCGGTGATCGAATCTCGGGCAAGTAACATACCGAAGAACAAAGAGAACGTTATACTCGATTAACTGAATCCTTGACATAGAGGTTCGACCGATAAAGATCTTCGTAGAATATGTAGGAACCAATATGGTCATCCAGGGCCCGCTATTGGTTATTGGTCATAGAGGTGTCTCGGTCATGTCTACATAGTTCTCGAACCCGTAGGGTCTGCACACTTAAGGTTTGGTGACGTTTCGGTAGTGTAGAGTTATGTATGGTGGTGACCGAAGGTTGTTTAGAGTTCCGAATGAGATCCCGGACGTCACGAGGAGCTCTGGAATGGTCCGTAGGTAAAGATTCATATATAGGAAGTCCCAGTTTGGTTGCCGGAAAAGTTTCGGGCTCATCGGTAGTGTACCGGGAGTGCCGGTAGTGTACCGGGAGACCTCCGGGAGGGGTATTTCGACCCAAGAGGCTTCATGGGCTGTGGGAGAGTAATAACCAGCCCTTAGTGGGCTGGTGGAACAGCTACAACAGGCCCATGCGGGTGGGAGAAGAAATCCTAAAGGAAAAAGGTGGGAAAAGGCAAAAAGGAGTAACCCTAGTCCTACTAGGATTGGAGGAGGAGAGTCCTCCTCCACCTCCTCTCTTCGGCCGACTCCAAGAGGGCCTGGCCCTGCGCCAAGGCTGCCTCTCCTCTCCTCCTATATATACTAGTGGAATAGAGGGGTTTTGCACAGATTTTACGGCCACGTGCTACCCGTTCCACCGGTGCTCCTCTAGATCGGATTTCCGCAGTGCTTAGGCGAAGCCCTGCCAGAATTGCTCCACCACCATCGCCGGAGCACCTTCACGCTGCCGGTGAACTCTTCCTCCTCTCCACTTTCTCTTGTTGTATCAAGACGGTGGAGATCGTCATCAAGCTGCGCATGTGCTGAACGCGGAGGTGTCGTCCGTTCGTTACTAGATCGGAAGGACCGTGATCAAGACCACAAGACGATTCGTGATTGGATCGCGGGACGGATCGTGACGTGATCACGGGACGGTTCATGATTGGATCGCGGAACGGTTCGTGATTGGATCACGGGACACTCGGCGATTTGGATCGCGAAGACGTTCGACTACACCAACCGCGTTTCTTAACGCTTCCCGCTTAGCGATCTACAAGGGTATGTAGATCAACCCCCCCTCTCGTAGATGCTCATCACCATGGATAGGTCTGCGTGTGCGTAGGAAAATTTTTGTTTCCCATGCAACGTTCCCCAACACCATCACCCCGCCAGAGTTTAAAAACGCCGCTCGCGAACTTGAGGGACTCGCTGGCCGCGTTGGCCTCCTCTACCGCACACTCGAGCGTGCGTCGTAGGCCGTCGTTCTCGTGGTCGACCGCTTGCTGTAGCTTGGCATTCTCACGTCGGGTGCCGGAGGCGTCCTCCTTAACGGCCTTCTCCCTAGCACGCCACAGGGCCCCGACCTCCTTCCAGTCCGGTGCAACAGCTAGCATCTAGCGTCGACGACGTCGTAGTCGAAGTTTTGGGCATAGCTGACGAAGTCGTACCTAAAGTCCTACGCGGAGACGCCTCCGAGCCACAGGCCATCGTGGCCCAGCAGGGGGCACCCCTTGACGCGTGCCCTGTATTTGATGAATACCCCTCGTAGGCTGGGTGTTTGTATGGGCCGGCCTAATTTTCTGTTTTGTTTTCCTTTCATTTTTCCTTTCTTCTTCTTTTCTATTTTTTATTTACCTTTCCTTTTCTATTTCAATTTCTTGTCTCTTTTTCCTCCTTTAAGTTTTCACTTTTTTTCGAATTTTTTTTTCAGATTCACGAATATGTTTTTTATTCACCAAACTTTAAAAATGTTCATCTCTGTAAGACAAATATTCGACAGTTCCTAAAATGTTTATAAAATTAATTTTTTTCTCATATTTAAAATTATACAGCAAAAATTCAAATTCCCTAACGAACTAAAACACTGTTTATTATTTTTATAATTCATTCAACCATTTTTTGTCAAAAAAAAACAATTCTTGCATAAAAAAATTCTATTAATTTCACAAAAATTTCAGCAGATTCTAAAACATTCATCAAATACAAAAAAAATCCATCATTTTTCCTTTCATTTTTCCTTTCTTCTTCTTTTCTATTTTTTATTTACCTTTCCTTTTCTATTTCAATTTGTTGTCTCTTTTTCCTCCTTTAAGTTTTCACTTTTTTCGAATTTACTTTCAGATTCACGAATATGTTTTTTATTCACCAAACTTTAAAAATGTTCATCTCTGTAAGACAAATATTCGACAGTTCCGAAAATATTTATAATTTTTTTCTCATATTTAAAATTATACAGCAAAATTCAAAATTCCCTAACGAATTAAAACACTGTTTATTATTTTTATAATTCATTCAACCATTTTTTGTCAAAAAAGCAATTCTTGAATAAGACAATTCCATTAATTTCACAAAATTTTCATCAGATTCAAAAACATTCATCAAATACATATTTATAAAAAGATAATGATTATATATAAGAAAAATGTCGTTAGATAATACACAAACTTTATCGGGTATTATTAAAAAAAATACTGTATATTAAAAAAAGGTTCACTGTGTGCTGCGAAATGATTTTTCAGAAATTTTTAACTGTGTACAAAAATGATAAAAAGAAAAACGAAAGGACAAAACTAAACCAGGAAGAGAAAAATGATGAAAAACTGGTCGCTAAGTATCACTTTTTATGCCAGCCTGAAGCGCTAACCCTGTGCGTTGTCTCTGCTGTTTGACGCGTGCGGGCGTCGAACAGAAGGTCCCCTACAACTTGCTTGCCGTGAACCGTAAAATACAAGACTATATATTGATATTCATGAGCACTTATTTTCCTGGATAACCATATACTTAAAAAATGTGTCCAAATATATATTTAAAATCGATTTATTTCGAGAAAGTGTTCACGCATGCATACAAAAATCATGTTTTTTTACGAATGCTTATAGTGTATATCAAAACATGTTGAGAGGGTTTTAGAAAAAAGGTTCAGCATGCCTACAAAAGAATAATCATGTATTTTAAAAACATAATAAGTATTTTAAAAATATTGAACGTGTATTCAAAATTATTTGGTGTTTTTTATAAATCTTTCATATTTTTCAAAATTATTTATGGTGCATTAAAAGTCGTTATATCATATTTAAAAAGTTGTTTGTCGTCTTTTATAAAAATGCTCATCTTGTTTAAAAAAGGATTTTTTGGAACAAAAATAAAGTAATATGAAATATGAAATACAGGAACGTGAACATAGAAAGTAGAAGAAAATTAAAATAACAAAAAGGGTGAAAAGGTACACGGGAAAACAGAAACTCAAAAAGAATAAAAGATGTACACATGTGTATTTTAAAAAATGTTCAAGTATATTGAGAAAAAAATATGTATTTAAAATATGTTCATCTATCTATCTATCTACTACTCCCTCCATTCAATAATATAGTACGTCCTCGATTTTCGAGCTTTAAGTTTGACCACAAATTTAACCAACGAGACCGATTGCGGCGGAAGTAAAAGTACTTCCGCCGCAATCGGTCTCGTTGGTTAAATTTGTGGTCAAAGTTAGATTTGAAAAAACACGGGCGCACTACATTCTGAAATGAAGGGAGTATTTACTATCCCTATAAAAAAACAAATCCAACTAGCAATCTCAGCCGTCTAATCACGCTAATCAGTGGTCTAAGAACTTCGTTAACGAATACGAAAACGAATCTTTTATATCACGCACGAACAAGCCTCCTTGTGCCAACTGTCGCAGCACACCCCGACGCCCGCATCGCTGCCCCTCAAGCCTAAAAAAACTACCGTGGTGAACAAAGTGCCCGAGAAGGAGGAGAAGCAAGGACGCGCCGCCGCCCTCCGGTCGCCCCGCGCCCGCCGCCGCTCGCTCCGCCACCTGGTCCTCGCCGCCCTCCGGTCGCCGCTTGCCCACGCACCTCGCATGGCCGCCCCCGCGCGAAGCGCTGCCTCCGCCGGGAGAGGAGTACGACGGTGCCATGAAAGCTCCTTCCCCACAACCACGCAGTGGTAGAGGAGCTATGTCTCCGTCATCGTATCTCGACGCTGACCCGACAGCACAGACTTGGAGTTCTCCTCGAGCGCCCGAAACCCCAGCCCACCTCCACCCATGGCGACCCCTCTCTTTCACCTCCACCCATGGCGACCCTGCCACGGGAGATCTCAAGTCTCCTCCCCAACAACAAGAACAAGAACAGGGTATGAATCCCTCCTCCATTTCTCTTCTCCCTTGTTGTTTTCATCATCTCGACATCTGATTTGTGCGGTCTGTGCAGTTGTCAAGCACATCTGGTTGCTTGTGTGGAGGGGTTCAATTTGGTTCCCCTTGTTTTCTACCAAGGAAGGTGACGACCTCTCCCCCCCCCCCCCGCGCAGTCTCCATCTGTTCAAGTATTTCATTAGAGAATAAATCTGGGAGCAGAATCATGTATGTAAGTATTTCATTAGGGAAGATATACTGCTTGTACTCTTGCATGTTTGTAGGCACGTATCGAAAGACTTGACCCCTTTTGATATATACATGAGATGAGAATCACCCTGATGTATATGTATTTCCAGAGCCGGGCGTCACCGCCACGTCGCCGACCCACACCTGACGTTGCAAAGGTGAGTGTACCAATAAATCTGGGAGCACGAACTTTTAGATCACCTCCTTTTGCAATTCTTAATGCACATTATTTTTATGCATTGGGTATTCATGAGGTACTACAAATGATTTAGTAATCTTTTACCCTGCACATTTTGCTGCCCAATTTTAGCCACCTGCATGCATTTCAGTTGCAAGTCTTACAAAAGTGAAACTAAATTAGCTCAGCCGAGAAGACGCATCTTGCGCTCAACCAGATTCATGATTGCAGTTTCGGATCTAGATATATTGGCTCATAACTTTTTATGTTTTCTCTGAGTTCAAATGAATAAAAGTTTTGGATACTGAAAGGGTCGATGAGCAAGCCAGTGTTTCATCATTGAGACAGTTACATGGTGTTTATTCTACACTCAGGGGGTATGTTTCCATGACCAATTGAAATGAGAAGGTCCGGTAGCATCTGCGGGTAGGATGACCATGTAAGCATTTGAGGCCAGAAGGACCATGTAAAACAATGACCTATACTTGGGTGTTGTGAACATAGGGAGAAGTGCGAACTATTGAATATCTGTTTCTTGGTCCACCTACTTTCGAAATTCTCAGCTTTATACAGTTTTTTTGGAGTCTTTATCCGTGAATGTAAATGCGATGCTGTGACGGAGATAGATGGAAATTGTATTTCTTAATGCACATTGCAAAAAAAAACTGCGGTCCTGTACATTTTTTTGTTCCATTGTCTCATCTCGCTTGAGGCTCCAGATGACTCTTTTTGACTTCTCAATCATTTCTTCTTTCAAAACGCAGATGGGAAAGAATGATCCAGATGCACATCCGTTTGCCTCGGGGGATCGTTCTCCATTACAGGATGTAACGAACTCATCACTATGTGGAAATGCAGAGAGTAGTTATGCTACTCAAAAGAAAAGTAGCCTATCATGTGTATGCAAAATTTTCGATGAAATGGTGGAAATTTTGTGCACTGAATTGACTAAATTGTAATTGTTGGGGATTAATTCCATACAGATCAAGACTGTAAGATTTCACCATTAGCTCAGACTAGAGAGTCTTCAGGGCTGGAGATGTCGTGAAGGCCCCCCTACTACCTGCGTCATCTTTGTCGACTTCTGCATTGTAGTTGAGAAGGCGCCCAAGATGGGGCTGTTCGTGGGGCCTCCGGCTGCAAAGGTGTGATCTTTCTTCCTCCTAAATTCGATCAGTCCTTATGTCCAATTTGCTTACTGCACTGTGTTAGTGTCTGTGTTAATATGGGTCCAAGGAATATATTTAGTTGTTGGGTCTAATACACTTTCATTTCTCAAAATAATCCCCCCCCCCCCTTTCATTAATCTATATAGAACTTGGTGAAATGTGTATGTGCTTAGTTATGCCTGGAGGATCTTGTACGATGCTTCACCAAATTTGTACAGAGAGGAAAGGAGAGGAAAGGAGTACGATGCTTCGCCAAATTAGTACAGTCAAATGCATACTGAATTAGTATGTAACTAGGCCATTTTTTGGTTGTGTAACTCCGAACAAAATTAGCTCATTCCTAGACACAGTCAAACTTGTGTATTGACCATGCTTGCTTGTTACGTAAGAGAGGTGACACTCATGTCATACAAGAAGAAAAGAACTATCTGACCTTGCCAACCAGATATTCAGAGTTCCGTATACTTTCTGCAGTTACAGAAAGTACTTAATGTCAATGGTAGCATTGAAGTTGATTCTCTGCTGCTCTGTGTCATCTTCATAGATTTGTTACCTTTTCAGTGAACTATGATGCACATTGTTCAATACAACTGATCTTCTCCATTTGTTAGGCCTCATTCTGTAGGATAGCATATGGAAAATGAGATGCTTGTATATACTAATCAGTAATCATTGAAAACAAACAGTACCTGAAATAAGAAGTTTGAGGGACTGTATCTATGTGAGATTATTAATTTATTTCCTCAAAGATACATTCTCGAAAAGGTACTGTTCCTCACTGTTGTCTTATGTTCCCTTCCTCAATTAATGCCACCATCTCTTGTAGTATTAGTAGTAGTCTTGGTTATTGTAAATCTGTGATGCAAAATCCTGTCCTGATGGACACACTGTGAATGAACTCTATACTTGTACAATATTATACAGATTCTAAGTTTTGTACTGCATATCTTGAGAAGCATCGGTTGTCTGGATCGTTCAAGTTTCGCGTCGAAACTTATGGTTGTTTGTTTTAGTTGGTTGTTTCCAGCTTTCACTTCATATTCTCAACTTTGTCTTACCCACTTTACACTTTCAAGCTTAAACAGCATAGGTCACCTATATGTCAGGTCCACGGCATAAAAAAATGTTGTATGCTAAGAATCTGTGCAAAGGGAAAATTAAAGCATACATCTCGGTACCTCCAAAGAAAATATATCAGATGTTTAACTTTTCATTTTGTATGCTATGTTTCAGGATTGATGGAGAAGTTTGGGCTGCAGTTCAAGCTGGATCATGACTTACATGGCTAGCCTGACCACAAATTATGCTAAGTTTGGTAGAAAACTCACTGATATGTTAGTGGTTAGAACTTCAGTCTAATTTCTCAATGTGCAGGGTTTACTTCTGTTTACACCATTTTCTGCTAGGAATAGTGTTGATTTGAATTCCTTTGCATTTTCCAGCCAACCAAGAAGCCTACCACATAACAAGAAACAGAGCTGTTCCATTACATACATAATGTTTATTAGGTTTGGGGAGTTATGACACTTTGCTGCTGTTCAATTTTTGGGGAATTGTACCATACCATGTTCTGAGTATTTAGTGTCGGGATTAAAGTCTAAATGAGCTCACATGATTTCAGTGATAAGCTAGCATGAAGTACTTGGTCCTTCCATTATTTTCATTCATGGAGATTGGTGCATTTTAGTTGGTATCCTGCTATGTTTCTATAATTGCTACATTTTCCTTCTGAATCTACATCCAAGTAGGTACTGCAGAGATTTTTTCCCTTTTGTTTTGTGCTCTTATTACCCTTTATTAATAGGGTGTTAACAAACATTAATTTTATGCTTTAGATGATACTGTATGGCCATTGCTTTATACTTACTGGTTACCTCCCATCTGGAGCTTAGTGTTAGTATCAACAAGACGTGTTAGACATCACATTGATGGCGTGTCAATTTTATCCATTGGCGGCACTCCCATTCCATGTGATTTGAAACTCTCTTTTTTCATTAGTTTTAGTTCTATGCACTCATGGAACGGGAATGATCTAAATCTATTAATTTGCAGGCTTACTTTTCATTGTTTCACATTTTGACATTCTACTATGTGAAAACTCACAAGATAATTATTCTCATCGAGGATGGGGACCAGCTAAGGAAGCACTTCTTGATGCACCTGCTCAATTACATTGATAATTATTCTCGGACAAAATGTTTTCTTGATTTGTAATTTTTTTTAGTGCAACAGAAATATCTTTCTGTGTATGTTAATTCTCACATATATTTGTAATATTAGACGAGACGGGCATTTGCACGTGCACGTTTACTAGTGAAACTAAAAAATGGTTCCACGTATTTTTCAGAAGATGTTCATTTATTTACAAAAAATAAGTCAAGTACTTAAAAGTGCTAATGCCTTTCAAAAATAATATTTGTGTAATATTTAAAAGTTTGCACAATTTAGAAAATTTTGTATATTTTTAAAATATGTCTTTGTTTCTTCTAGGAAGAAACCAAAAATAAAGAAAACCAAGAAAGGAACATAAAGAAGAAAGGAAAATAAATAGGAAAATATATAGAAGAGGGCAACCTTTACCGAGCTGGTGCAGACCACCTCTCTCTGCATTTCATGTTTGAAATTTCAAAGTCTGCTTTCTTTTTTCTTGAAAAATATTAGATCTATTATAAAGATTCATTGAAAGTACAAAGCACCTCAAATATAATTAAAAAAAATACATCGAGTCAATGAACCACCGGACGACCATTGCCATCGCGAGAGCTAGCCGCCGACGCGCCATTGTTGTCGCTCCCATATTGGAGCTGGCCTGACATAGCGCCATTGTTGCCGCTCCCATATTGGAGCTGGCCTGACATTATCAGTGACAGCTGGAAAGCCTGCTTTCAACTGGATGTCTCAACGTCCGACTGAATTTTGTTCAGCATTTCAACCAGGAAAGTTTGACACTATAACTTTTAAACTGGCTCAAATCAATACTTTTGAGCTAAGGAGGCCAAACCAGGAAAGTTTGATACTTTTCAGTTAAGGACTCTTAACTCTGCACTGCATTGCATTAATTAATTTCAGAAAAGAAAAAGATAGCACTGAAGAGCATTTGCATTGGAGTACCACCATGGCAGATCGTGTAGTGATAGTTCCTGCAATTTTCGGTCATTGTAGAGAAACAGAGCTTGCCCATTCATTCATAGCTCATACTTGTCCCCAAAAAAGCTGCTTCACAACATACTTGAGCACCCCTGGCTTGGTCATCTTTCGCCGTTTGCCTAAGTTCCAGAGCTCCGGCGTAGGGTACCTCCACTAGTAGAAAACAGATTTTTTGTCCAAAGCATTAATCCCGGTTTGGTTTTGAACCGGCACTAATGTCACCATTAGTCCCGGTTCGGGACGAGCATCATTAGTCCCGGTTCGTACCGGACCTCTAGTTCCAGTTTGTAACACGAACCAGGACTAAAGGGGTGGTGTCAGGCAAAAGGTCAGCTTGGGGCCCCACGATCACCTTTAGTCCCGGTTGGTGTCTCCAACCGGGACTAAAGATTAGACCTTTAGTCCCGGTTGGTGTCTCCAACCGGGACTAAAGATTAGACCTTTAGTCCCGGTTGGAGACACCAACTGGGACTAAAAGGTTGAGGCTTTAGACCTTTAGTCCCGGTTGGAGACTCCAACCGGGACTAAAAGGTTGACCTTTAGTCCCGGTTGGAGACACCAACCCGGACTAAAGGGTTCTGAAAGTTTCTGTTTAAAATTTTGACTAGTTTCTATTTGTGCCATTAGTTTTCAAATTTGAATGGTTTAAATATGAATTTGTTCAAATTTTCTACAAACCCTAGATTGTGAATAACTTGAGTTTAAAAGTAGTTCGTCCAGTTTGTACACGAAGTGCATCCAGTTCTTGCCGTAACCCTCTCAACTCTTTAGCACAAGTTACATGGGTGAAATGATGATACCATGTCAAGTTTCAACCTTTTCAGAGTTCATTTGTAGTGCTTTTCAATTTCAGGGTCATTTAGCTCAAAAAAATCATTAAATGCATGAAAAATAGCAAATGAAGTTAGGAAGGGTTGAACTTTGAGGATGTGGCTTTGAATGGTGCATACTGAATGCACAAAAAGTCTGGAGTTGAAATAAGTTATAAAAAATGAAATGCCTTTGTAACAGATGGGTTTTCACCCGAAACCTTGATAGTTTGAAAGAGATGGTCCAGTTTGTACACGAAGTGCATTCAATTTTTGCCGTAACCCTCTCAACTTTTTAGCACAAACTATGTGAGTGAAATAATGATACTATGCCAAGTTTCAGCCTTTTCAGAGTTCATTTGTAGGGCTTTTCAATTTCAGGGTCATTTAGCTCAAAAACATCATTAAATGCATGAAAAATAGCAAATGAAGTTAGAAAAGGTTAACTCTGGCTTGGTTAACCTTAGTTGTGACTATGGCTGCGACGATGCTATCAGATGTAGTCGACGGTATGATTGGATGGACACCAACCCGAACTAAAAGGCTTCTGAAATTTTCAAACTCTACCCCCCCGGACCGCCTTTTTTAGTTTTGTAGAAAATAAAAAAAAATAATAAAATCTTCAAAAAATTAAATTCTTTGAGATGTAGTTAGGTTCTAGTGTCTAGTTGCTATAGAAATTTGAAATATGAATTTTGACCGTTTTTGCAAAAAAACAGAAAAAATTGTAAAACGGCCATAACTTTTGCATACGACGTCGAAAAAAAATTAATATATAAAAAAACTAGAGAAAAATTGGGACTCAATTTCATCGGGTTTACCCGGTTAAGTTTTCTCAGATTCTCAAAATTCCAAAAGTAAAAAAAGTTATTTCAAAAAGAAGATTTTTCCCAGGAAAATCAAAAAAATATTTAAAAATATTTTTATTTATAAATAAATAAATGATGTCATATTTGGATTCCTCACATTTTTCTGATAATAATGGATATATTATTTGTCAAATTTCGATTTACATATTTAAAGATATTAATTATGCCATATTAAATGAACAAATGGCAAAAAAAATCATTTTTTTTTCGAAAAAAATTCTTTATTCCCGGTTGATACCCAACCGGGACTAAAGGCTCACCTTTAGTCCGGTTGATAGCACCAACAGGCCCTTATGAACTGGGACTAAATGCCCGTTTTTTACTAGTGCTCCCTCCCTCCCTCTGGGGTTGTGCCCCTGGAGCTCTGCAACAGCAACATTCGCTGCACTGCACACGCGGTGCCGTGTTCATTCTGCGCCTGGGCCAATTCGCCGTCTTTCGAATGATGCACCGTTCCCCACTTCCATTCAAAGGAACAAAATCAAATTCCCCACTTCCATTGAGAGAATCAAACCATAAATAAACAAAACCCATAGCCCATAGCGATACAACCTACACAGTTTCAGTGTGGGAAAGCCTCAGACCCGATCTCAGAATGAAACACAACGAAATTCGTACTTCTACTCCAACAATAAAATCGTGCCAAAACAAAATTCATCGATTACATTCGAACAACAAAACCGTGCCACGCGGGTCAACTAGAGCAAAGGGCATCCGGCCCCAAGTTCAGATGAAATAAAACGAAATGTGTGGGTTACAGCCAAAGAACAAACCATGCCACGCAGATTCAGTACGACCAAGGTCTCTGGCAAAAGTTGAGAAAGAAATAAGATGAATCGATACATTAATTCCAGAGCACTTGCCCAAAGAAAAACAGGACATTTTCTTCACCAGCTCACACTTGTCCCCAGATATGTGCTTCACAACATACTTGAGCACCTGTGGCTTGGTCATCTTTCGCCATTTGCCTAAGCTCCAGAGCCCCGGCGTAGGGTACCTCCCTCCTTCCGAGGTTGTGCTCCTGGAGCTCTACAACAGCAACATTCACCTCGCTGCACACGTGGTTCGTTCTGCAGCCGTGTCAATTTGCCATCATCTTCATCGTGTCTTCCGAATAACGCAGTTTTGACGACACAGAGGAACACAGGTTTATACCAACAAAACATTCTTTCTTAAACCAAATTCCCCACTTCCATTCAGAGAACCAAATCATAAAGAAACAAAACGCAATAGCCATACGGGCTAAGCACGTGTCAGAAAGAAACACAATGAGATTACACACTTCCAATCAAAGAACAAAGTCATGCCAAAAAAACGAAATTCGTCGACTGCATTCAAAGAACGTGCCACACAGGTTCAAACAAAAATAATACAACATTCGTGGGTTACATTCAAAGAACAAACCATGCCACGCAAATTCAGTACAAGGAAGGTCTCTTGGAAAAGTTCAGAAAGAAACAAGATGAAAATCGATACATTTATTCCAGGGCATGTGCCCAAAGAAAAACAGGACACTTCCTTCACCAGCTCGCTACAGATCATGGCACTTGCGCATCTTCAGCATTGACAGGCTTCCTCGGCTTAGTATGCATCATGCTTTGCTAGCCGAAAAGAACTGCACCACCAGTCCTAGGCTGCCACCATTTTGTCCAGCATATAATACGGATCAGGAAACAGAGTTTGGTTTATGGAAGAACACATGCTGACAAATTAGGTATAGATGCCAATATTATTGAACTCTAAAAGGATGATTATGATAATATAAGTAACTGTATAGAGTTCCCATGCATGAATCGAATAAGTCAGAAAATTGTCTTATGAGAACATGAACCTTGAGCCACCTAGCCAAAGACAATACTAAATATCCGACCAGTGTGCAGTGTTCAGATATACCTTCAGCCTTCGACCGCCTAAACATTGTGAAGACATCCAGGTCCTCGGCATGAACTCTGTGGTGCTGGTCTTGAAGCTCAGGCACCCAACGTGAAGCTATCTCTTTCATATCCTCGCCCAGCCTCAGCTGCTGCAAACAGCCCAGCCCCTCTACGTGGCTTAAGTTCGGACAACCACGTACACGCAGCTCTGTCACTTGAGGGAGGCTGCAGATCCTCTCAAGGCCTTCACAATCCCCAATAATAAGGACCTCAGAGAGCGTCCTCCACGGCCTTCAAGTTGTTTAGTCCTCTTAAACTCAGGTGCTTCAAGCAGGCGGTGTCTTTTCCAATCTGTTGCGGGAGATCCCTCAGCTTCGGACAGCCATGGAGGATCTTCCATCCTCTCCCTGTTCGGCGGATCTTCCATCAATCTTCAGATATTTCAAGTTGGGTAGCTGCCAGATCGGCGGAAGATGCACACATGATCGTACATCTATGAGTTTCAAGTATACTAATGAAGACAAACATGTGGTACCAAACCAGGTGGGATATCGCCAGCCAAAGAATCGAGAAATACATAGGTGTTCCAGGTTGTGTGGAGGTATTAGCTGCTCAAAGACATTCTCAGCATTGCTGACGTCTTCTTCTGAATATGATCCCTCTCCACGTTCAGTCCACTCTAGTATTAGTTCTTTTAGATGGTTTTTGTCCGTCAGCACTGCATTTGTACTGCAATGAGCAGCTCTTTCCAATTTAACAACAGAAAGAAACCTCATTTGCGACATAGAAGACAACTCTTCCAACGTCCATCCATCTTGTACAACAGCATTATCCGTTCCATCACCAACAGGATAATCTCCTAAATAAGTGAGGAACTTCAGTTTCCCTATCCCTCGTGGAACCTGATTTATCTCTGTGCCAAGAAGATCAAGACATCTTAAACTGCTCAACAGGGTCACTGCGGAAGGAAGATTGTGCAGACCATGACACCATTTCAAGCTCAGTACTTGAAGGTACTTTAGGGAGCCAATGGATTCCGGAAGACAAGATATGCCAGTATGATCTAGATTAAGTAGACGGAGATGTAGCAATTCTCCTATATAGTCTGGGATACTTTGTACAAGTGAGTAATTCAGTACCAAAACACGAAGAAGCGGGAATCTCTTGAACAATGTATCCTCAATTCTCGTTGGACCCTCAACAGTTAGGAAAGTCCTCACCTTAACATCCACCTTATCCACTCTAGGTAACACCAACATATCCTTCTTAATAACAACAGAAATACGTCGCAGTTTTGACATAATTCCACCCCTTAACGTTTCAACATCTCCAATAAAACATTCTTCTCTTGATATATTACAAGCAAGCTGTCTTAAGAGGTCATGCATTTTGCATTCATCCTGGGCAAAACTAATAATGTCTGGCTGGAGGAGATTCCGATGTATTAGTTCGTAGTAGTACTCTGTTGCTATGTCTTCTAGTAGTTGGCCTTGCTGTTCCTCGATGAAGCCTTCAGCAATCCATAACCAGGTAACTTCATCACGCTGAATGATAGAATCTTCAGCATACAAAGCACAATAAAGGAAACACTGTTTCAGACGATGCGACAACTCATCACAGCTTAGATACAGAGCTACTTCTATTTCATCAGAGAGCATGCCCCGGGAACCAGCATATTTGCCCAAATACTTTTTCCACTCATTCTCCGTTAGATCTCTGTTTGCCAAAGCACTAGCTGTAACCTTGATTGCAAGAGGGAGGTGACCGCATTTACAAACAATCTCAATCCCTATGTTTCTTAAATTCTGCACTTCTTTCTCTTCCAAAGTAGCTCCCATCCCACCTCTACTGACATGAGATCAACTCGGTGGGTATGCTCTACACCTATTCTCCTTGTAATTTGATCATCTCTTGTGGTTACCAATATTACTCCTAATGTTGTTTCATGTAACGCAGGCCTTAATAGATCCATCCATACATTGGAATGCCAGACATCATCTAGAACCAGAAAGAAACTCTTCCCTTCAATTGTTTCTGCAAGCTTCCTCTGGAGCTCTGCTATGGTTTCACCTTGCTCATGATGCACACCAATGTTCCGGAGAACCTCTTTCAGAAGAGTTACTTCATTGTAGTCTTGTGAAACACCAATCCATGCTTGCATCTTGAAGCTTCCTTTAACTCCTTGGTTATTGTATATTTTCCGAGCTAGTGTTGTCTTACCAACTCCTCCTGTTCCAACAACAGCAAGCTTGTAAGACTTGCTTTCCTTGTGTGCAAGAACTAAGTCCACCAGCTTCCTGGTAGCATATTTGATCTCCTTCCCCACAAGGTTGGGCTCAACAAGGTTGGAGCTTCTTATTAGTTTGGATGTTGGACCATTTCTGGTAGGCTGTATGCTCGTGTTGAGTGTTAAGAATACCGTGTCCTTTGTAATGTTCTCTATTTTTTTGTTGAGGCTTCTAACCCGAACAGCAACATCACGACGTGACCAGATATTACAAAAGCAAGAAGAAACTGAGATGCCTTTACATGCAGCCGATTTGCTTGATGATGATGAAGGATCGTCAGACAGTAGCTTGCTTCCTTTACACCTAGCCACGTCCAGGATTTCATCAACGTCATATATAACATCTCTCAGTTGGCCAAGCCAATTGTTTACTGCTAGATCTTTAGTCCTCCTTTTCTCAGCATCATATATGCAACACTGTATTAGTTCTACTCGCTGCAGGACTTCTCTGAGATCTTCTTCCACCCCAAGGATTAGTATGGCCTCATCGGTAATGATATTTTGCAACTTACTGGCACATGATCCAAGCAAAGATTCTAGTATGGCTGCCATGGATCAGACAAACTTGGCAACGGAGATCCACCAAAAACACCCAGGTGACTTGCTTCAGTGAATGGAAACTGAAGGCTGGAAATGAATGCACAAAATATGTCAGCATGCTTTCCAAATGAGACAAGTCTCCAAAATCCACACTGGCATAAAAGAGCCCATTAGTACAAATACAGATACAGTACCCTGAATAGGGCCACATATTGAGGTCTGAATCCCTTGGCACTCTGTCATTTCGTTGTTTGTGCTTGCAAAATTACAAGTGTTTTAATTCTGAATGTCAAAATGGTTTACTTGTTTGCTGGGGTCACTAAATGGCAGCTGCATATAGAAGAATACATACTGAACCATGGAAAATGTTGCATTGAGTTAATAACAACTAATACATAGAAGCCATATATTTGTTTGCCTGACCCATCTTATTCCTGATCGGTTTCCCTTATGCTAGCCTAGTATATATGATAAGTTATTCCATCGTAGTTGCGAAACTAAGATAGCAAGTCTTTACCTTACAAACCACTCTTCCAACAAGGAAAAACCGTCGCTACTAAGAACCAATAGTGCTCGTCTTGAAGACGCAATTCGCTCCAATGGTCACCCAATTGGTATTCTTAAAATCTCACAAGGCTAAAAGGAAAACAGAGAATAGAGAATATGGTTGCTGCTGCTACACCTGCAATATGAAGATAATACAATATCATGGATCAAGTAGTGAACAAATGGAGTAACATGCACCCACCGTGTTATAGATCCAGAAGTGCGGAAAAGTGAGATTGAATATATGTCACTGAAAGCAGATGTATGTTAGCACGAACCATTTCCTGCCTCTACAGAACCACTTCAATCGGTGGTGACCATCAGGAAAGGAAGTACGAACACAACGACCAAGACGAAACTTGCTCTGCAGTAGATTAGAGGTATACATACGTAAGTACAGAGATTAACTTGAGAAGAAGAAAAGAACGAGCAAAATCAACAAATATACCTGGGTACAGACCGGTAACTAGACCGATGAGAGTGCTGCAAGGGGAGATCTGCGTTAGCAACTTAGCATGAACAGAATCACTTCAATCATCAGTGCTGCAAGAGCAGATCTGTGCGTGCAGTAGAGTAGAGGAATACGAACGCTGATTAGCTGAAGAAGAAGAAGAATGGAACGAACAAAATCTTGAGATTTCCAAGGTTTCCTTACCAGATCCAATCGGAGCATACTGAAGCCGCCCCTCTCCTCTGAAAAATTCAGTGCAGGCTGTGGCTATGGCTCTGCACTGTCCAGTATAGTGTCCACGAAGGTGGCCTCCAGTAGCAATAATTCATGTGCCACGACATGAACTGGCCCACTGGCCATTGCTGGTTTCGTCTTGTCATGCCACACTCTGTAGCTACTGCCCCCATTAACTAGCTGTACCGTTGAACAGCTGGTCTTCTTCACATTAGTTTAGCTTTTTCAGCAACTCAGGCAAAGTTTAAAAAACGTAAGGTTTATCACTAGTTAAGAGACAGATTAAAATTGTTTTATGCAGGCCTAAAATATAGCCATGGTTCCCAAGAAACATGCACGTCCATTCATATCAAACTAGTTATTGCAAAACATGTTTAAGCCAAGCATTTTACATGCATAAGCAGTCTCGTCAGAAAAACAAAAGTGGAGACATATAGGACTATTTGTATCAAATAACAACACAAACTTTAAAGAAACTTCCAGTACAGAATCTCAAAATTTTCTAGTATTTCCTTTGAAAACCAATACTACCAAGCTCTACTTCAATTAATGTACTGCAATACCAAGGGTGCAAGCTCTACTTCAATGCGGCCATCAACATATATGCACCCAGCTGGCCAGCTTACGTGCTCCGCTTTCCTCTCATCAGCCATGGCCTTTAACCGTTGAACTGAAAAAAATATGCAATGGCACATGGATACCGAGAGTGCACATTTTCAGTTTAAAACCTAGAATCTTCAAAATAATATCAATTTGCACATTTTGTGTGACAATTAGCCAGCACGTGAAAATCCACTTGCAAATACATATACAAGATGCCAGACCATAAAAGGTTCAAAATATTTCTACCAACTCTGCTCTAGGTACTACTCCCTCCTTTCCGGTTTATAGGGATCCACACACCTAAATCAACCTGCCAGCCTCCTTTGTCTTAAAATCCTCTTGATCCTGCTCTTTTATTTGAAAAATAGTTCCAGAATAATCCAATAGCACGGCAAATGGATAAATTAGACTCTTTTATTCTGCAAGAGAAGTAACCATAAAATATATAATCACGTAAACTCCAACACTCAAAGAAGAGAAGAACAAAAACTAATCTTGACAAGTCTCCATCAACTCACTTCCCGACGGCATTTACCAAGAGAAGATGCAAAATGCCACCATGCATCTACGAACGATAATCCTTGAATCTCTTGAGCATCCTAACAGCCCACTGGCACAGCCTTCTCTTCAGCATGAATCCCACCATGATGGCAACCGTAAAGCTGATGGCGTGGAAGTCGATAGAGACACAACCCAACTGCAATACAGAATACCAAACGTATGTTAGTTGCAAGGAGCATAATAAGAATCAAGTCTCGTATTACAGATTTATAGGAAGAATT
Source organism: Hordeum marinum (assembly GCA_022496015.1). Classification (NCBI taxonomy): domain Eukaryota; kingdom Viridiplantae; phylum Streptophyta; class Magnoliopsida; order Poales; family Poaceae; genus Hordeum; species Hordeum marinum. Next base: position 40,433 of record JAAAWK010001188.1, read on the forward strand.
GCAGTAAATCTAGAAATAAAGACTAGCAAATTAGTGAAGTGGTGGACATATGCAGCTTTGCTCAGCACATGCAGACCACCATCGACTTTGTCTCTGTTCCTCCCCAGCTTTTGTGCTCAATGTTTTGAATTAGGGGATTCCGATGAAACTTATAACTCAAATTTGTAACATAAACAAACTTTCAACTCTGCTGATCCAACTTTCACCTACGTCTATGGTGTACTTTTCAATCAACTAGAAGCCCAAGAAATAAACCAAAATTTCAGTTATTATAAAAAATAACTAGATCAGGTTTCCACAGATTTTGGGGGCTAATTTCACCTGATGAGCTATGCCTTTCAATCCTCTGCATGCGCTGGTCAAGGGTGGCGATCCCACTGTCCCCATTGATAGTGGACTGGAGCAGCACCATTGCGGTGCACTGGTGTAGCATGGCAGGTCACATGAAGATATGTGCGAGGGGCAGTGGCACGGTGGGTGTGAAAATGGTTAACAACCCAGGGGTTCGCTTGGGAAGGAAGGCAGAGGGAAATTCGGAAGATACGATGGTAAAAGAAGGATATGATATTATTTTCCCTTTTGCAGGAATCATGGAGCAGACAGAGAGGATAACACAGCTGCAGTCACCTAATTGGGATAACTAAAAAGTTTACACAAATTAAGTAGCTGACGGGAACATCATGGTTTACTGTTAATTAGGTGTCAGGCTGTCGATGATTGCCTATGTGATGCAAAAGGTGGAAAACATGGTTGTGCCATACAAAATTTACAAAAGCTGAGCAGTACATATACACAGATACATAGGGACACATCTATTTCGTGGTCATATGATGCTTCGTTATGCTAAGAACAACCGCCCCTCTTCCGTTCCATCTCCAAACTCTGAAATAAATTCAAACTAGGAAGACTCATCACCTTGAAGTAGGTAACTCAAATTCAAAAGTTTCATGGTAGTGTACACACCCTAGGAAGACATGCCGAATTGGTCTATCTATGCTACTACATTTGCAAAAATACACCAGGAATGAGAAGTAGCACTCCTGCACAGCAGGGCCCCCACATCAAAGCGATGTACCGACCAACCGAGCGAGCTCAAACAGGAGGCCAGGGAGAGCATCAGGTGAATTAGAGGATGAGAAAAATGGAGAAGCTGTACATACCCTCAGAGAAGGCTGGTTGTATCTTTCTGTGATCACGAGGAGTTGGTTGTATCCTGCACGGCAGCCTGCACGTCTCCATCACTGAGAAAGCCAAATGCAACTTCATGGACCCTGCCTTCTCTTAGCCACACTGGTTTGGGGCAAGCGTATAAAAGCAAATTGACAGAAATCTCAGCCTGGCCTCTTAAGCTTCAAACTGTAAAACACAAGTAAATTTAGGATCAATTGTTCTTCCTGATTCCTGTGATTATCTTTTGTGATTTACAACATATGTGGCTGTGTAGCTCTGTTCGAATTTATCTTTTCTTGGAAGATGAATCAGTTATCCACACTATCATTGTGCTATGGAAAAATGATTGATTTCACTAAAAAAAATTAAAAAGTTTAAACACACACACACACACACACACACACACACACACACAAGAAACGCACCCTCCCGATTGATAAATAGAACAACTTGATCTCAACTAGTTTTGAAAGAACAACACGGATCATGAAGTGATTGATAGGGTCATAAGGCAGATCCTACTGCAATGTACAGTGTCAATAATCTTAAACCTTCTATAATTTATTCCAACGCTCAGTTTGGATACAAAATGCAGCTGCTCCCAATTTTCAATAAACAGGATTGTGAAAATAGGCGAGATTTTCCTATGCCTCCCATTTGCCGGATAAATCCCTCGCAGAAATACATATTAGAATTCACTTTCGTACCCCCAACAGCAACATATCGCAACAATCAGGACTAGTCCAAACGGGTTGTCAGTATCAGCGTAAGGGAAACGCCCTTCTCAAATTGGCTCCAAATTACATCGAAATTTGTAAAGCTGAAGATGAGAGCTAGCACCCCCGGCATAATACGAGCGGCACATGGCGAGTTGAGCAGCGCCAAATCTAAGGAGCGGGCGAGCATATAAACATAAAAACAGGAGGTCCGGTCGAGAGACAGAGAGGGCACATACCCTGATGGCTGATGCCCTGGGCACGAGGACTTGGTCGGAGAAGGGGTGCGGGCGGCGGCGGAGCCGAAGCGTGAGGACGCGGAGGAGGAGGATTTTGCCATGCCCTCCCGCCTCCGCGGATCCCGTATGCTTCAATACTCCGCCGGCTAGTCGGGATTGGGGTCGGTCAACGGCGAGCGGCGAGCGGCGAAGGGGAACAGAATACTACTAAGAAGAGAAGACGAGCCCCCTTCTGCGTCAGTCATCAGGTGGACAAGGGCGAGCGACAGGTTTGGTCGTTATCTATATGGTGGCCGCCCTGTTACATTTTTTATATTAGTAGCTTTTCTCACAGTGCTTATTTTTTCTTAAAACAAATAATAAATAATAATTTTATTTACGACATGTAACAAGCACGCGATTACAAGACAATTTCCTCTCAGGAAAAATTACACCACAACCTTTTTTATTTTCTTTTACAGAACACTATCATTACATTCGCTGTTCACTGCTCACCATATTGTACTGTAATTAAGATGACGCGAAGCAAGAGCTAGCTGCCAGTGCGTGCCAGAGACAAACTACGCTGCTCTCAGACTGTGCATACTAGTATTACTATCCAGCACTTTTTGTTTTGTACTAATATACAATACTTATACTAGCTACTAGCTAGCGGTACAACACTTTGAGAGCAACCGAAACTCACGGGGCGTGCATGGTGTCCCCGGCCGCCCTTGTGCTTCGCGGGAGAATGGGAATTCGATCCATCAGTTCAGAGCTTGACGGTGAGCGCGAAACCACCCACCGCCAAGACCATGACGACAAGGAGCACCACGCCGAACCGCAGCAGGCCATTGGCGAACGCGAGGACGCGGCCGCGGTCATCCTCATCCTGGGCGCCGGACCGGGGAAGCCAGTAGGCGACGGCCATCTCGACGGCCACAACGCCGAGAATGGCGGCGAGGACGCCGTAGTAGGCGGCGCTGTGGCCGCCAAACACGGGTCCCCTGGCCGGCTGGTACAACCCGGCGCTCACGTCCGCGGCCATGGTGAGAGAGCTCACTGCCCACAGCGCGCGCGCGAGCTGAACGTGGATGGACGCCAGCGATGATGCGCTGCCTTCTGCTAATGCCAGCTCTGCGATCTGGGCTAAGCCTTCCATGTCTACCGTGGTGGCATCTGCGCTGCTGCCATCGACTTGAAAGCCTGCTGCAGTGGACATGCTCGATCAGCCCCAACGTGGGAGGCAGAAGGGGGGAAGAGGAAGAGGGAACGAATATGGAGTACATTTTATAGCGCGTACTAGTAGTGCAGACCGGTAGCCGGAGGAGAAGATGCGTTGGACGGTAGCAGTATACGTAGGTTAAACTACTATGGAATAAGAATGCTGGTGCAGCAGCAGCATCGTTCTTAACGCCGTACTCCTAATACTAGCTAGCGTCGTAAAAGTCGCGGCTGACGCCGCCGCGCTTGTGTGAGAGTCCGTCTGATTTTTATTGTTTATTTGGTTAATGAAAAGGAATAGGAAATGGAGCAAAGAGGTTGATTGAGTGACATTTTGTTTGGCAAATAGTTTTGTGTAGGTCGTTGAGTAGTTTCTTCCAATTAAACATATAGTACATCCTTTTCAGCGATTAATCTATTATTATTATTATTATTTTTGTTCATTTATATATGTTGAGGGGTGATATCTAAAGAAGCGAAAACCGGTTTATTTCGTAAACTATTAAGAGAGTTCATTCAACAATGATCCTAACTATTAAGGGCTTCACACTTTGGATTACCTAGTGGCAATGATAGCTTGTGTGTTGCATCGTCTATCTATATTTGGATATATTCCATGTAATCTTTGAGCGAAATTATAGTAACTTTTTATTTCTATTTGTATTATGGATCAACTTTAATATCTTATGTTTCGAGGACCCACCGTTCTCTTACAAAGCCATGGAAATGAATCTCATTTAGTAGGAAACATTTTTTCTTATAGACATTTAATTCTTACGAAGCCATGGAAATGAGTCTCATTTAGTAGGAAACATTTTTTTCTTATAGACATTTAATTCTTAATTATAAGGTGTTCCTTATCGAATAAATTAAAATTCATAAGGTAAGGCTTTTCACCAATTTTTATTATAATAAGATTATTCACATGTCAACTCGGAAGTAAAATATAATTAAGTAGTTTATGTTAGAAGAAGATGTAGAATACATAATTTTTATCATGTCAATTGTTTAGAAACAATATATATATATATATATATATATATATATATATATATATATATATATATATATATATATATATATATATATATTGCGCGGAGGACATATACCCGACCCGAATATTGATAGTGAATTCCAAATATTGAAAGGCATTATCAATTATATGGGCAGGGAGGACCCCCCGTAAAAAAAACAATGTCGAATATTTAAGCAATTTAAATTAAATGAATAAGCAATGTTGAATATTTAAGCAGCCTTGGCATGTATGTACGCATACATTGACACAAGGGCATACATTGACACAAGGATTCCTAAGGAAGAGTTTGGCATGTATGTACGCATACACTGACACAAGGATTCCTAAGGAGGAGCTATCTATCTGAAGGCATGAAGAAATGCATCGCTGGCAAGCGAAGAAGAAAAGAAGAGCCAGCAAATTATTCACGGAGAGACATTGCCCACGTGAACAAAGCAAAGACTTGATAGATTTCTGAAGATTGAAGTTTGTTGGGGCACTATCTCTCTTATTTATAGCCTAGAGGGACACACATGCATCCCTACTACAAATAAAATAAAGAGGTGCATTCTCCCGGAAGACATCCAGAGAGCTCCCCTCTCACCTATAAAAGGAGACATTTGCTGCGAGTAGGACAACACGAGACGGAGGAGAATCAGCCACCGATAGAGCAAAGAGTTGCAACCCAGCTAGCAAGCTCATTGCTCAGTAGTAGTAGTAGTAGTAGTAGTAGTAGTAGTAGTAGTAGTAGTAGTATTAGTAGTAGTAGTATTAGTAGTAGTAGTAGTAGTAGTAGTAGTAGTAGTCCTGCCATAAGAGCCACAATATCCAGAGCATTGTAAGGCTCAAGAAGGTAGTTAGAAGGTAATTTCCTTTAGCTTGTGTAATCCCTTCGGGGCCTCCCGAAAGGGAAAGCCATATGTAAATCATGTTGTTGAAATGATGTAGTTTCTTGGTTTCACTTGGTATTTTTATTTATGAATTTATGGGACGAGTTCTTATGCTAGGGATCCTATAGGAGAAACCTCTGCGTGTGTAGTTCTCTGTGTAGCCCAGAGTGGCGTTTGAATGAGAACCTTGTGGCCGTAGAGAAGTGTTCCCTTCGGGTGGAACTGCTTGGGAAGACGATAGGAATTTACCCCGTAAATTTGCAATTAAAACTACTAAGTAAACATAACTAGCTACATCTGATACAACATAATGAAAAATATGGTGAGTACTGAGTAGGATTTTTACATCACCGCGCACACAGTTTGAACGTATTGTTGGCCTCGCCAGCCCATAATAGATCATGCATTAAATATATAATCAGGTGAGAACGTACAAATTATAGCAAAAGATTTAAATATTGCCACGAATAGTAAAGTACTATTCCAATAGTAAAGTACTATTCCAAATAGTGTACTAAATAGTAAATACTATTGTGTATAGTGACGTACCTAGTAAATACTATTCAAGATAAAAAGCATCTGTCTACCACTTTCACCTAATCACATATTAACCTAAATAAAGTGTTAATTAGTATAGTTCGCTATATTATTGGTATCAGAGCTATAAGAGAAGACACAAGGGCATGTATGTAGCGCATCATCGCTGGCGTCCATCCACGTTCAGCTCGCGCACGCGCTGTGGGCAGCTCTCTCACCATGGCGCGCGCTGTTACTATTCACCGATGTTGATATGGCCGTGAAATGAACAATGGAAGCCAAAAAAAGTAAAAAAACCAGAAAAATCAAAAGCACATTATCATTATTATATGATATCATGTATGTTATGTTTGACAGGAATGAGAAATAACAAAAAAAGTAGTACGTGAAATTAGACTGTTATTGTTCATCGATGTTGATATTGCCGTGAAAATAAATAGTGGATGCCAAAAAGAAAGTCAGGAAAACCAGAAAAACAAAATAAAAAAAATAGACTGTTACTATTCACCAATGTTGACATGGCCGTGAAATGAACAATGAAAGCCAAAAAATCAAAAAAACCAAAAAAATCAAAAGCTTGTCGGTGACTAAAAAAATTAGATTGTTACTATTCACCGATGTTGACATGGTCGTGAAAATAAACAGTGAAAGCCAAAAAAATAAAAATAAACAGAAAAATCAAAAGCTTGGAGGTTTAGTATATAGTATATATTTGTCCCGGCACCATCCAAACGTCGATGAGTGTTGTTTCGTTTTTATTACCCGTGACATTCCAACTTTGCCCCTCTGCTTTGAACCCTTCTTCTCACTTCCTCCCATATGTCTGGATCTCACCGCGGAAGTGTCATTGAACACTCAACAGGCTCCCCATCTCAATCTGGACTATCTGATATTCCTTACTTCGGTCGCAAATGGAGGGGAGGAGTAGAGGAGTCCGGACTGTCTGCCACATCGGTCCGACGGTCCAGACTCTCCTTTACTCCGTTGGATCAAACCCGGAGAGTATACAAGGCAAATCCGCTACACCCGAGCAGATAGCCCAAGTGACAGGTCCGATGGCACGAGCGAATGCTCCTCAAGCCCGCAAAACCATTGTGTCGACGTCCATGCATGTACCCCCGTCGTCTATCCGTTTCGCCCTGACCTCCAATCTGTCGCGACATCCAAGTCCGGTTTGGCGTTGCAGTAGACCGTTGGCCTCAACTATGACTACAACTTCATCAATTCGCCGCATCTCATCAAACATCAGACACCTTTGAAGCACGCCACCTCCGTGGATGACCGCAACGTATTCGAAGGAATTGTGTAGAGAGGTCGAAGATAAATAACCATCGGCGTCAGATGTGGAAACAAGCAAGAAAACAAACAAAGGGTTGCATAGACGGTGAAGGGGGATGAGTTGGTGTGCTTGGCATGGTTGGATGTGAGCATTGAGCCAATTGCTGGTGTCAAGCAAAGAGGGGCGACCTTTTGGAAGAAGGTTCATTACTTCTATCATGAGATGAGAACTGCTCAAAGTTCAAAATCTCAAGTGATTGCAGCGAGATCTCCCCTTGTTCATTGGTGGTATGCCATCCAAGATATGCAAACATATACTGCGGTGCATATGCACAAATCAAGAACTTTGCAACCAGTGGTGCGGGTATAACCGATTACGTAAGGTTTATTTCCTACAGAGTTTATCACATGTTTTTACTTTCTTTATGTTACAATTTGGTCATCATGTCGTAGGGAGTAACTTAGACTAATAAAATGCATATGTTATTAATTAGTCCTACATTATTATCTTCATAGTGCATAATGTCATAGATGTGGTACTTAGATATCTTCATTTATTGTTTTGTATAGTCATTTTACATTGAAAAGCGCTAGTCTCCCTTCCCCATCTCATCTCTACTCCCGGTGACCGCATGGGTGCCTAGATGGAAGACGAGGGCCGGAGCATCGCACCGTCAGCGACGTCGTCGGAGACAAGCCGTTGTTGGGAGACGTAGTAGTAAATAAAAAAAATTCCTACGACCACCAAGATCAATCTATGGAGAAACCAGCAACGAGCAAGGGGAGAGTGCATCTTCATACCTTTGAAGATCACTAAGTGGAAGCGTTACTAGAAGGCGGTTGACGAAGTCGTACTCGCAGCGATTCAGATCACTGTGGATTCCGATCTAAGCGCCGAACAACAGCGCCTCCGTGTTCAACACACGTACAACCCGGTGACGTCTCCTACGCCTTGATCCAGCAAGGAGGAAGGAGAGGTTGAGGGAGAGCTCCGGCAGAACAACGGCGTGGTGACGGTGGACCTTCGTGGTACTCCGACAGAGCTTCGCTAAGCACTACGGAGGACGAGGAGAGGGAGGAGTAGGGCTGCGCCGAGAGGAGAGGAACTCGTGTGTCTGGCAGCCCCAAACCCTCCACTATATATAGAAGGAGGGGGAGGGGGGGCGCAGCCCTAGGGTTCCCACCCTAGGAGATGCGGCCGGCCCTAGATGGCCTTCTGGCCGGCGGCCAGAGAGGGAGAGGGGTGCAACTGCCCTAGGGTGGGCCTAGGGCCCATCTGCCCTAGGGTTTGCCCCCTCCCACCTTCAGCTGCGCCTTGGGCCCTTGTGGAGGGCGCACCAGCCCACTTAGGGGCTGGTTCCCTCCCACTTGCGGCCCATGCAGCCTTCTGGTGCTGGTGGCCCCACTTGGTGGACCCCCGGAACCCTTTCGGTGGTCTCGGTACGTTACCGGTAATTCCCGAAACATTTCCGGTGACCAAAACCTCACTTCCTATATATCAATCATTACCTCCGGACCATTCCGGAACTCCTCGTGACGTCTGGGATCTCATCCAGAACTCCGAACTACCTTCGGTAACCACGTACACTACCTCCATATAACCCTAGCGTCATCGAACCTTAAGTGTGTAGACCCTACGGGTTCGGGAGGCACGTAGACATGACTGAGACACCTCTCTGGTCAATAACCAACAGGGGGATCTGGATACGCATGTTGAATCCCACATGCTCCACGATGATCTCATCGGATGAACCACGATGTCGGGGATTCAATCAATCCCGTATACAATTCCCTTTGTCTATCGGTATGACACTTGCCCGAGATTCGATCGTTGGTATCCCTATACCTTGTTCAATCTCGTTATCGGCAATTCTCTTTACTCATTCCGTAACACATCATCCCATGGCTAACTCCTTAGTCACATTGAGCTCATTATGATGATGTCTTACCGAGTGGTCCCAGAGATACCTCTCCGTCACACGGAGTGACAAATCCCAGTCTCGATTCGTGCCAACCCAACAGACACTTTCGGAGATACCCGTAGTGCACCTTTATAGCCACCCAGTTACGTTGTGACATTTGGCACACCCAAAGCATTCCTACGGTATCCGAGAGTTCCACAATCTCATGGTCTAAGGAAATGATACTTGACATTAGAAAAACTTTAGCAGACGAACTACACGATCTTGTGCTATGCTTAGGATTGGGTCTTGTCCATCACATCATTCTCCTAATGATGTGATCCCCTTATCAACAATATCCAATGTCATGGTCCTGAAACCGTGACCATCTATTGATCAACGAGCTAGCCAACTAGAGGCTCACTAGGGACCCTTGCAATAAAAGCACTCAGTCTCAGGCTTGGGTCCATGCTTGCTCTACTTCCCGGCAACTTGTTTACCGGGCGCGACAACTGCTTTGTCGTCCTTTTTGAAGTTCTTCTTACCCTTGCCTTTCTTGAAACTAGTGGTCTTATTCACCATCAACACCTGATGCTCCTTTTTGATCTCGACCTCCGCTAATTTCAGCATCGAGTACAACTCATGAATGGACTTCTCCATACCCTGCATGTTGTAGTTCATCACAAAGCTCTTGTAGCTAGGTGGAAGCAACTGGAGGATTCTGTCAATGATCGAGTCATCCGAGAGATTAACTCCTGTTGGAAATATGCCCTAGAGGCAATAAATACAGTGTTTATTATTATATTTCCTTGTTCATGATAATAATTTATTATCCATGCTAGAATTGTATTAATTGGAAACATAGATACATGTGTGGATACATAGAGAACCCAGTGTCCCTAGTATGCCTCTAGTGAACTAGCTTATTTATCAAAGATGGTTATGGTTTCCTGACCATGGACATAAGATGTCATTTGATAACAGGATCACATCATTGGGAGAATGATGTGATGGACAAGACCAAAACTACAAACGTAGCAGAATGATCGTGTCAGTTTATTGCTGCTGTTTTCTGCATGTCAATGTATATGTTCCTATGACCATGAGATCATGTAACTCACTGACACCGGAGGAATACCTTGTGTGTATCAAATGTCGCAACATAACTGGGTGACTATAAAGGTGCTCTACAGGTATCTCCAATGGTGTCCGTTGAGTTGACATGGATCAAGACTGGGATTTGTTACTCCGTGTGACGGAGAGGTATCTCAGGGCCCACTCGGTAATACAACATCACAACAAGCCTTGCAAGCAATGTGACTAAGTGTTAGTCACAGGATCTTGTATTATGGAACGAGTAAAGAGACTTTCCAGTAACGAGGTTGAACTAGGTATAGAGATACCGACGATCGAATCTCGGGCAAGTAACATACCGAAGAACAAATGGAACGTTATACGGGATTAACTGAATCCTTGACATAGAGGTTCGACCGATAAAGATCTTCGTAGAATATGTAGGAACCAATGTGGACGTCCAGGTCCCGCCATTGGTTATTGACCATAGAGGTGTCTCGGTCATGTCTACATAGTTCTCGAACCCGCATGGTCTGCACACTTAAGGTTCGGTGACGTTTCGGTAGTGTAGAGTTATGTATGGTGGTGACCGAAGTTTGTTTGGAGTCCCGGATGAGATTCCGGACGTCACGAGGAGCTCCGGAATGGTCCGGAGGTAAAGATTCATATATAGGAAGTCCCAGTTTGGTCGCCGGAAAAGTTTCGGGCTCATCAGTAGTGTATCGGGAGTGCCGGTAGTGTACCGGGAGACCTCCGGGAGGGGGTATTTCGACCCAAGAGGATTTATGGGCTGTGGGAGAGTAAATACCAGCCCTTAGTGGGCTGGTAAAAGTCACACACAAAGCCCATATGGCTGGGAAGAAAATACCAAAAGGAAAAAGGTGGAAAAAGGGCAAAAAGGCCTAAATAAGGAAGGAGTCCTAATCCCACTAGGAGTGCAAGGAGGAGACTCCTCCCCTTGCTTCGGCCGAAGCCAAGAGGGGCTGGCCCTTGCGCCAGCCCTCTCCTCCTCCTCTCCTCCTATATATACTATAGGGTTTCTAGGGTTTGGGACTAGTTCTTTCTCCCACGTGCAACCCTAGACCCCAGTGCATAGTTTCTCCTCTAGTTCGGATTTCTGCAGTGCTTAGGCGAAGCCCTGCCGGAATAGTTCCACCACCATTGCCGGAGCGCCATCATGCTGCCGGAGAATTCTTCCTCCTCTCTGCTCCCTCTTGCTGGATCAAGAAGGCGGAGATCATCATCAAGCTGCACGTGTGCTGAACGCGGAGGTGCCGACCGTTCGGTACTTGATCGGGACGGATCGTGTTCGTGATTAGATCGCGAGACGCTCGGCGATTTGGATTGCGAAGACATACCACTACACCAACCGCGTTTATTAACGCTTCCGCTTAGATGCTCATCACCATGGATAGGTTTGCGTGTGCGTAGGAATTTTTTTTGTTTCCCATGCAACGTTCCCCAACAGTGGTATAAGAGCGAGGTTGATGGTTCGATGAGATATCGAGTAGAACACAAAAGGTTTGTGGGCGTTGATGCTTAGATTGCTTCCTCCCTTGGTCGGATTTTGGTTCAGCGGTATTGTGGGATGAAGCGGCCCGGACCAACCTTACTCGTATGCTTACGAGAGACCGGTTCCCTCAACTGCACTTGCTGCAAAAGATGGCTAGCGGGTGTCAGTTTCTCCTACTTTAGTTGGATCGGATCCGACAAAGGCGGTCCTTGAGAAGGTTGAAAAGCAAACTAGTGTATCAGCGTTGTGGTTTATGCGTAGGTGAGAATCGTTCTTGCTAGAAACCCGTAGCAGCCACGTAAAACATGCAACAACAATTAGAGGACGTCTAACTTGTTTTTGCAAGGTATGTTGTGATGTAATATGGCCAATTACATGATGAGATATATGTGATGTATGAGATGATCATGTGATGTATAGAATTTCAGGACTTGCATGTCGATGAGTACGGCAACCGACAGGAGCCATAGGGTTGTCTTTAATTATTGTATGACCTGCGTGTCAATCATTAAGCGCTATGTAATGCTTTACTTTATCGCTAAACGGTAGCAAGGTAGTACAAGCATGGTGGGCGCGACAACCCCGATGGCGACACGTTGATGGAGATCATCGTGTCATGCCAGTGACGATGGAGATCATGTCGGTGCTTTCAAGATGGAGATCAAAAGCACAAGTTCATGGCTATATCATGTCTCTTATGAATTGCATCTGATGTTAATCCTTTTATGCACCTTGTTTTGCTTAGGACGACGGTAGCATTATAAGGTGATCCCTCACTTAAATTTCAAGATGAATTGTGTTCTCCCCGAGTGTGCACCGTTGCGAAAGTTCGTCGTGTTGAGACACCACGTGATGATCGGGTGTGATAGACTCTATGTTCACATACAACGGGTGCAAGCCAGTGTTGCACATGCAGAACACTCGGGTTAAACTTGACGAGCCTAGCATGTGCAGACATGGCCTCGGAACACAAGAGACCGAAAGGTCGAACATGAGTCATATAGTAGATATGATCAACATGATGATGTTCACCATTGAAGCCACCTCAACTCACGTGATGATCAGACTTGAGTTGGTGAATTTGGATCATGTGACACTCAGATGACCTGAGGGATGTCAATTTGAGTGGGAGCCTTAGTAATTTGATTAACTGAACTCATTATCCTGAACAATAGTCTTAGTAACCTTTGCATGTTTATGTTGTAGATCAATGGCTCGCGTAGTAGCACCCCTGAATTTTAATGCATTCCTAGAGAAAGCTAAACTGAAAGATGATGGAAGTAACTTTGTTGACTGGGCCCGTAATCTGAGGATTATCCTCACGGCTTCCCAGAAACTATACGTCCTTGATGCACCGCTTGGTGACAAACCCGCAGACATGTCATCCGAAGACGTTAAGAACGCTTGGGAGACACGTGCTGGAGATTACTCAATAGTTCAATGTGCAATTTTGTATGGCTTGGAACCGGGACTTCAAAGACGTTTTGAACGTCATGGACCATATTGTTGGAAATATGCCCTAGAGGCATTAATAAAATGGTTATTATTGTATTTCCTTATTCATGATAATTGTCTATTGTTCATGCTATAATTGTGTTAACCGGAAACCTAATACATGTGTGAATACATAGACCACAACATGTCCCTAGTGAGCCTCTAGTTGGCTAGCTCGTTGATCAATAGATGGTCACGGTTTCATGACCATGGACATTGGATGTCGTTGATAACGGGATCACATCATTAGGAGAATGATGTGATGGACAAGACCCAATCCTAAACATAGCACAAGATCGTGTAGTTCGTCTGCTATAGCTTTTCAATGTCAAGTATCGTTTCTCCTTAGACCATGAGGTTGTGCAACTCCCGGATATCGTAGGAATGCTTTGGGTGTGCCAAACGTCACAACGTAACTGGGTGGCTATAAAGGTGCACTACGGGTATCTCCGAAAGTGTTTGTTGGGTTGGCATGAACCGAGACTAGGATTTGTCACTCCGTGTGACGGAGAGGTATCTCTGGGCCCACTCAGTAAGACATCATCATAATGAGCTCAATGTGACTAAGGAGTTAGCCACGGGATGATGTGTTATGGAACGAGTAAAGAGACTTGCCGGTAATGAGATTGAACAAGGTATAGGGATACCGACGATCGAATCTCGGCCAAGTATCATACCGGTAGACAAAGGGAATTGTATACGGGATTGATTGAATCCCCGACATCGTGGTTCATCCGATGAGATCATCGCGGAGTACGTGGGAGCCAACATGGGTATCCAGATCCCACTGTTGGTTATTGACCAGAGAGGTGTCTCGGTCATGTCTACGTGTCTCCCGAACCCGTAGGGTCTACACACTTAAGGTTCGATGATGCTAGGGTTATAGGGAAATGGTATATGTGATTACCGAAGGTTGTTCGGAGTCTCGGATGAGATCCCGGACGTCACGAGGAGCTCCGGAATGGTCTGGAGGTAAAGATTGATATATAGGAAGTCCAGTTTTGGTCATCGGAAAGTTTTCGGGCTCATCGGTAGTGTACCCGGAGTGCCGGGAGGGTGCCGGAGGACCTCCGGGAGGGTTGTGACGACCAAAGGACCTCATGGGCTGTTAGATAAAGTGTTCCATCCCTTATTGGGCTGGTAAAGACTTTTGCTAAACGCCCATGCGGCTAGGGATAAGAGATAGGGCCAAAAAGGATTTAAAAGGAGGAGACCCACCTCCCTTGTGGGAGGTGGACTCTCCCTTTAAATTGGCCGAACCTCTCCTCTTTGGAGTAGAGGCCAAGCCAGCCCTCCATGTCCCTCCTCCTATATATACTCGTGGTTTTGGCTGTTTTGAGACAAGATCTGAACTCTCTCTCTCACGGCGAAGCCCTACCTCACTTCTTCCTCCTCCGCAGCGCTTAGGCGAAGCCCTGTCGGCATACCTTGCTACTCCACCATCACCACGCTGTCGTGCTGCTGTTGGAGCCCTTCCCCAACGTCTCCTTCCTCCTTGCTGGATCAAGGCGTAGGAGACATCACTAGGCTGCACGTGTGTTGAACGCGGAGGTGCCGTCCGTTCGGCACTTGATCGGATCTACCATGATCTGAATTGCTGCGAGTACGACTCCATCAACCGCGTTCTAGCAATGCTTCCGCTTAGCGATCTTCAAAGGTATGAAGATGCAATCTCTCCCCACTCGTTGCTGGTTTCTCCATGGATAGATCTTGGTGATCGTAGGAATTTTTTTGATTTACTACTACGTCTCCCAACAATGGCCTCATGAGCTAGGTCTATGCGTAGAATCTATGCACGAGTAGAACACAAAGAAGTTGTGGGCGTCGATCTTGTTAATATGCTTGCCGTTACTAGTCTTATCTTGATTAGATGGTATTGTGGGATGAAGCAGCCCGAACCAACCTTACACGTACGCTTACGTGAGACCGGTTCCACCGCCTGACATGCACGTGTTGCATAAGGTGGCTAGCGGGTGTTTGTCTCTCCCACCTTAGTCGGATCAGATTCGATGAAAAGGGTCCTTATGAAGGGTAAATAGCAATTGGCATATCACGTTGTAGTTTTTCCGTAGGTAAGAAACGTTCTTGCTACAAACCTATAGCAGCCACGTGAAACTTGGAACTACAAATTAGAGGACGTCTAACTTGTTTTTGCAGCATGTGCCTTGTGATGTGATATGGCCAAAGGATGTGATGTGATGCATTGTGATGTATGAGGTTGATCATGTTCTTGTAATAGGATTCACGACTTGCATGTGGATGAGTATGACAACCGGCAGGAGCCATAGGAGTTGTCTTATTTATTGTATGACCTGCGTGTCAATCATAAAACGCCATGTAATTACTTTACTTTATTGCTAAACGTTAGCCATAGTAGTAGAAGTAATAGTTGGCGAGACAACTTCATGAAGACACGATGATGGAGATCATGATGATGGAGATCATGGTGTCGCGCTGGTGACAGTGATGATCATGGTGCCCCGAAGATGGAGATCAAAGGAGCAAGATGATATTGGCCACATCATGTCACTATATTGATTGCATGTGATGTTTATCATGTTTATATCTTATTTGCTTAGAACGACGGTAGTAAATAAGATGATCTCTCAATAAAATTTCAAGAAAAGTGTTCACCCTAACTGTGCACCGTTGCTAAGGATCGTTGTTCCGAAGCACCACGTGATGATCGGGTGTGATAGGTTCTAACGTTCGCATACAACAGGTGTAAGCCAAATTTACACACGCGAAACACTTAGGTTGACTTGATGAGCCTAGCATGTACATACATGGCCTCGGAACACGGAAGACCGAAAGGTCAAACATGAGTCGTATAGAAGATACGATCAACATAGAGATGTTCACCATGGATGACTAGTCCGTCTCACGTGATGATCGGACACGGGCTAGTTAACATGGATCATGTATCACTTGGAAGACTAGAGAGATGTATGTCTAAGTGGGAGTTCATTAATAATTTGATTAGATGAAGTTAATTAGCATGAACTTAGTCTAAAAGTGTCCTTGCAAATTATGTCGTAGATAGCTCGCACTGTAGCTCCCCTGTTTTATTGATACGGTCATAGAGAAAAATAAGTTGAAAGTTGATGGTAGCAATAGTACGGACTGGGTCCATGATCTGAGGATTGTCCTCATTGCTGCATAGAAAGCTTATGTCTTTGATGCACCGCTAAGTGCACCACTCCCTCAAGCGTTGTCTGTAGATGTTGTGAACATATGACAGGCACTTTTTGATGACTAAGTGATAGTTCAGTGCGTCATGCATTATGGCTCAGAATTGAGGCTCCAAAACGTTTTGAACGTCACGGAACATATGAGATGTTCTAAGAGCTGAGATTGTGATCTCAGGCTCGTGCCTATGTTGAGAGGTATGAGACCTCCAACAAGATTCTTTGCCTGCAAGATAAAGGAGAATAGCTCAATCGGTGAGCATGTGCTCAGATTGTCTGGGTACTACAATCACTTGAATCGAGTGGGAGTTAATCTTCCAGATAAGATAGTGACTAATACAGTTCTCCAAGTCACTGTCACCAAGCTACTAGAGCTTCGTGATGAACTATAACATGCCAGTGATGGTTAAAGTTGATCCCTGAGTTGTTCGTGATGTTTGACACCACGATGGTAGAAATCAAGAAGGAGCATCAAGTGTTGATGGTTAAGTGAAAACCACTAGTTTTAAAAGGGGCAAGGGCAAGAAGGGAAAAACTTCAGGAATGGCAAGCCAGTTGTTGCTCTAGTGAAGAAACCCAAGGTTGAGCCCGAACCCGAGACTAAGTGCTTCTGTTATGAGGAGAATGTTCACTGAAGCGGAAAAACCCTAGATGCTTGGTAGATAAGAAGGCTGGTAATGTCGATGGAAGTATATTTGATATACGTGTTAGTGATGTGTACCTTGCTAGTACTCCTAGTAGCACCTGGGTATTGGATACTGGTTCAGTTGCTAAGTGTTAGCAACTCGAAATAAAAGCTACGGAATAAACGGAGACTAGCTAGGTGAAAGGTGACGATGTGTGTTGGAAGTGTTTCCAAGATTGATGTGATCACCATCGCACGCTCTCTCTACCTTTGGGATTTGTGATAAACCAAAATAAATGTTATTTGGTGTTTGCGTTGAGCATTAACGTGATTAGATCATGATTAGTGCAATACGGTTATTCATATAAGTTAGAGATAATGGTTATTCTGTTTACATGGATAATGCCTTCAATGGTCATGCACCCACTCGGAATGGTTTATTGAATCATGATCGTAGTAGTACACATGTTCATAACATTGGTACCAAAAGATACAAAGTTAATAATGATAGTACCACATACTTGTGGCACTGCCGCTTAATGTCATATTGGTATAAATCGCATGAAGAAACTTCATGATGATGGATCTTTTGACATTTCGAATCGGTTGAGACATGCGAGCCATGCCTCTTGGGCAAGATGACTAAGACCCCGTCTTCCGGTATAATGGAACGGGCTAGTGGCTTATTGGAATTAATACATGTTGATGTATGTGGTCCAATGAGTGTTGAAACACACAGTGGATATCGTTATTTTTCTTTACCTTCACTGATGATTTGAGTGAATATGGGGATATTTACTCAATTAAACATGAGTCTGAAATGCTTGAAAGGTTCAAGGAGTTTCAGAGTGAAGTTAAAGATCACCGTGACAAGAAGATAAAATGTCTACGATATGATCGTGGAGGTGAATATCCAAGTTACGAGTTTGGTATACAATTTTTAGACAATGTGGAAATTGTTTCACAGCTCACGCCTCCTAGAACACCATAGTGTGATGGTGTGTCCGAACATCGTAGTTGTGTGGATATAGTGAGTACTATGATGTCTCTTATCGTTTGGCCACTATCGATATGGGGTTATGCATTAAAGACAAATCCATTCACTTTAAATAGGGCTCCATCTAAGTCTGTTAAGATGACACCGTGTGAATTATGGTTTGATAGAAGCCTAAGTTGTCATTTCTTAATGTTTGGGGCTATGACGCTTATGTGAAAATGGGTTTTTCACCTAGTGAGCTCGAACCCAAAGCAGAAAAATGCATCTTCATAGAATACCCTAATGAGACATTGGGTATACCTTCTATCTCAGATCCAAGCGCAAAAGGTGTTTGTTGCTAAGAACGGGTCCTTTTTCGAGAAAGAGTTTCTCTCGAAAGAATTGAGTGGGAGGAAGATAGAAATTGATAAGGTTGTTGAACCTTTGTTTCAAACCAGAGAATAGCGCAACACAGAAAGATGTTTCTGTAGAGCCTACGTCGGTTGAAAAGGAAGTTAATGATGATGATCATGAAGCTTCATATCAAGTCACTATCGAACCTCGTAGGTCGACAAGGACACATGTTGCTCCTGAGTAGTACGACAACCCTGTCTTGGAAGTCATGTTGTTGGACAACGATGAACCTACGAACTATGGAGAAGCAATGGTGGGCCTAGATTCCAACGAATGGCTAGGAGCCATGAAATCCGAGAAAGGATCCATATATGAAAACCAAGTATGGACTTCGGTAGACTTGCCCGTTGAATGGCAGGTCGTTGAGTACAAATGGACCTTTGAGATGAACATAGACACTAATGGTAAAATGTCACCGTTTATAAAGCTCGACTTGTCGCAAAGAAGTTTCCACCAGTTCAAGGAGTTGACTGCGATGAGATTGTCTCATATGTAGCAATGCTAAAAGTCTATTAAAATTATGTTAGCAGTTACTGCAATTTTCGATTATGAAATCTGGCAGATGGATGACAAAACAAGGTTTCCGTAATGGTTTCTGTGAGGAAGAGTTGTATGTGATACAACCAAAAGGTTTTGTCAATCCTAAGGATGCTATAAATCATGCAAACTCCAGCGATCCTTCTATGGACTGGAGTAAGCATCTCAGAGTTGGAATATGAGCTTTGATGGAGTGATCAAAGTTTTTGAGTTTATACAAAGTTTATGAGAAACTTGTATTTGCAAGAAAGTGAGTGGGAGCACTATAGAGTTTCTTATAAGAATATGTAGTTGACATATTATTGATCGGAAATGATGTAGAATTTCTGGAAGAGCATGAAGGGTTGTTTGAAAAGAGTTTTTCAAAGGAAGACCCAGATAAAGCTACTATTTTATTGAGCATCAAGATCTATAGGGATAGATCAATTTGCTTGATAAGTTTTTTTGACGAAGACATACCTTGACAAGTTTTTGAAGGAGTTCAAAATAGATGGGTCAAAGAAGGAGTTCTTGACTGTATTGTAAGGTGTGAAGTTGAGTGAGACTCAAAGCTCGACATTGGCAGAAGAAAGAGAAAGGACGAACTTCGTCCCCTATGCCTTAGCCATAGGCTCTCCATAGTATGCCATGCTGTGTACCGCACCTATGTGTGCCTTGGCATGAGTCTGTCAAGGGGTACAAGAGAGATCCAGGAGTGGACCACTGGACAACGGTCGAAATTATCCTTAGCGACTAGAGGACTAAGGAAATGTTTCTCGATTATGGAGGTGATAAAGAGTTTGTCGTAAAGGGTAACGACGATGCAAGCTTTAACACCAATCTGGATGACTCTTAGTAGAAATCCGGATACATATAGTGGAATAGCCATTTGGAATAGCTCCAAGTGGAGTGTAGCAGCAGTATCTACAGTAGGACATAGAAGTTTGCAAGGTACGCGCGGATCTGAGTGTCGCAGACCCGTTGACTAAAACCTCTTTCACGAGCAAAACATGATCAAACCCCAGAACTAATTGGGTGTTAATCACATGATGATATGATCACATGGTGATGTAAGTGTTAATCACATGGCGATGTGAACTAGATTATTGACTCTAGTGCAAGTGGGAGACTGTTGGAAATATGCCCTAGAGGCAATGATAAAATGGTTATTATTGTATTTCCTTATTCATGATAATTGTCTATTGTTCATGCTATAATTGTGTTAAACGGAAACCGTAATACATGTGTGAATACATAGACCACAACATGTACCTAGTGAGCCTCTAGTTGGCTAGCTCATTGATCAATAGATGGTCACGGTTTCATGACCATGGACATTGGATGTCGTTGATATCGGGATCACATCATTAGGAGAATGATGTGATGGACAAGACCCAATCCTAAGCATAGCACAAGATCGTGTAGTTCGTCTGCTATAGCTTTTCAATGTCAAGTATCGTTTCCTTAGACCATGAGGTTGTGCAACTCCCGGATATCATAGGAATGCTTTGGGTGTGCCAAACATCACAACGTAACTGGGTGGCTATAAAGGTGCACTACGGGTATCTCCGAAAGTGACTGTTGGGTTGGCATGAACCGAGACTGGAATTTGTCACTCTGTGTGACGGAGAGGTATCCCTGGGCCCACTCGGTAAGACATCATCATAATGAGCTCAATGTGACTAAGGAGTTAGCCACGGGATGATGTGTTACGGAACGAGTAAAGAGACTTGCCGGTAATGAGATTGAACAAGGTATAGGGATACCGACGATCGAATCTCGGCCAAGTATCATACCGGTAGACAAAGGGAATTGTATACGGGATTGATTGAATCCCCGACATCGTGGTTCATCCGATGAGATCATCGTGGAGTACGTGGGAGCCAACATGGGTATCCAGATCCCGCTGTTGGTTATTGACCAGAGAGGTGTCTCGGTCATGTCTACGTGTCTCCCGAACCCGTAGGGTCTACACACTTAAGGTTCGATGACGCTAGGGTTATAGGGAAATGGTATACGTGATTACCAAAGGTTGTTCAGAGTCCCGGATGAGATACCGGACGTCACGAGGAGCTCCGGAATGGTCTGGAGGTAAAGATTGATATATAGGAAGTCCAGTTTTGGTCACCAGAAAGTTTTCGGGCTCATCGGTAGTGTACCGGGAGTGCCGGGAGGGTGCCGGAGGACCCCCGGGAGGGGTGTGACGACCAAAGGACCTCATGGGCTGCTAGATAAAGTGTTCCAGCCCTTATTGGGCTGGGCAAGACTTTTGCTAAACGCCCATACGGCTAGGGATAAGAGATAGGGCCAAAAAGGATTTAAAAGGAGGAGATCCACCTCCGTTGTGGGAGGTGGACTCTCCCTTTAAATCGGCCGAACCTCTCCTCTTTGGAGTAGAGGCCAAGCCAGCCCTCCACGTCCCTCCTCCTATATATACTCGTGGTTTTGGCTGTTTTGAGACAAGATCTGAACTCTCTCTCTCACGGCGAAGCCCTACCTCACTTCTTCCTCCTTCGCAGCGCTTAGGCGAAGCCCTGTCGGAATACCTTGCTACTCCACCATCACCATGCCGTCGTGCTGCTGTTGGAGCCCTTCCCCAACCTCTCCTTCCTCCTTGCTGGATCAAGGCGTAGGAGACGTCACCCGGCTGCACGTGTGTTGAACGCGGAGGTGCCGTCCGTTCGGCACTTGATCGGATCTACCGCGATCTGAATCGCTGCGAGTACGACTCCATCAACTGCGTTCTAGTTATGAAGATGCAATATCTCCCCACTCATTGCTGGTTTCTCCATGGATAGATCTTGGTGATCGTAGGAATTTTTTTTGATTTACTACTACGTCTCCCAGCACATATGAGATGTTCGAGGAGTTGAAGTTTATCTTTCAGAAGAATGCCCGGATCGAGAGGTATGAGACCTCCGATAAGTTCTATGCTTGCAAAATGGAGGAGAACGGGTCTATCAGTGAACATACACTCATAATGTCTGTGTATTCAACTCGTCTAGCAGAGTTGGGAATTGCCCTTCCGTCGGAGGCTTTCATTGACAGAGTTCTTCAATCGCTGCCACCAAGCTACAAAAGCTTTGTGATGAACTATAACATGCACGGGATGAACAAGTCAGTCGCCGAGCTATTTGCGATGCTTAAAGTCGCTGATTCTGAAATCCAGAAAGAACATCAAGTGTTGATGGTCAATAAAACCACTAGTTTCAAGAAGAATGGCAAGGGCGAAGGCAATGGCAAGAAGGGTAAAACCAAGAAGGATGGCAAAGCAGTTTCTACTCCTGTAAAGAAGCCTAAGCATGGGCCTAAGCCAGAAACTGAGTGCTTTCTTTGCA
This sequence comes from Hordeum marinum, assembly GCA_022496015.1. Lineage (NCBI taxonomy): Eukaryota > Viridiplantae > Streptophyta > Magnoliopsida > Poales > Poaceae > Hordeum > Hordeum marinum. Next base: position 62,520 of record JAAAWK010001188.1, read on the forward strand.
AGGGAACTGGTCACTGGAAGCGGAACTGCCCCAAGTATCTGGCTGACAAGAAGGCGGCCAACGAAAAACAAAGTATATATGATATACATGTTATTTATGTGTACCTTACTAGCTCTCATAGTAGTGCCTGGGTATTTGATACTGGTTCGGTTGCTCACATTTGCAACTCAAAGCAGGAACTACGGAATAAGCGGAGGCTAGCAAAGGACGAAGTGACGATGTGCGTGGGAAATGGTTCCAAGGTTGATGTGATCGCCGTCGGCATGCTCTCTCTTCGATTACCATCGGGATTAGTGATGAACCTGAATAATTGTTATTTAGTGCTTGTGTTAAGCATGAAAATTATATCTGGATCTTGTTTATTGCGAGACGGTTACTCATTTAAATTTGGGAATAAAGGTTGTTCTATTTATATGAGTGATATCTTTTATGGTCATGCACCCAATGTGAGGGGTTTATTCATATTGAATCTTGATAGTGATGACACACATGTTCATAACATTGATGCCAAAAGATGTAGAGTTGATAATGATAGTACCACTTTCTTGTGGCACTGCCGTTTAGGTCATATTGGTGTAAAACGCATGAGAAAGCTCCATGCTGATGGACTTTTAGAGTCACTTGATTTTGAATCACTTGACACATGTGAACCATGCCTCATGGGCAAGATGACTAAAATGTTGTTCTCTGGAACAATGGAACGGGTGAGTGACTTATTGGAAATCATACATACTGATGTGTGTGGTCCAACGAATGTTACAGCGCGTGGTGGATATCGTTATTTTCTCACCTTCACTGATGACTTAAGTAGATATGGGTATATTTACTTAATGAAACACAAGTCTGAAACATTTGAAAAGTTCAAGCAATTTCAGAGTGAAGTTGAGAATCATCGTAACAAGAAGATTAAATTCCTGCGATCTGATCGAGGAGGTGAATATCTGAGTTATGAGTTTGGCAGTCACTTAAGACAGTGTGGAATTGTTTCACAGTTGACACCGCCTGAAACACCACAGCGTAATGGTGTGTCCGAACGTCGTAATCGGACCTTATTAGATATGGTGCATTCTATGATGTCTCTTGCTGATTTGCCACTATTGTTTTGGGGTTATGCATTAGAGATAGCTGCATTCACTTTAAATAGGGCACCATCGAAATCCGTTAAGACGACGCCATATGAACTGTGGTTTGGCAAGAGGCCAAAGTTGTCGTTTCTTAAAGTTTGGGGATGTGATGCTTATGTCAAAAAGCTTCAGCCTGAAAAGCTGGAACCCAAAGCGGAGAAATGTGTCTTCATAGGATACCCGAAAGAGACAGTCGGGTATACCTTCTATCTCAGATCCGAGGGCAAAGTGTTTGTCGCTAAGAACGGAACATTTCTTGATAAAGAGTTTATCTCGAAAGAATTGACTGGGAGGAAAATAGAGCTTGATGAGGTTGTTGAACCTTTACTTCAACCATAGAGTAGCACAACACAGAAAGTTGTTTCTGTGGATCCTACGACGGTTGATGAGGAAGTTAATGATGATGATCATGAAGCTTCGGATCAAGTTTCTATTGAACCTCGTAGGTCGACAAGGACGCGTACTACCCCTGAGTGGTACGGCAATCCTGTCTTGGAGGTCATGTTGTTAGACAACAATGAACCTACAAGCTATGAAGGAGCAGTGATGGGCCTGGATTCTGAGAAATGGTTAGAGGCCATGAAATCCGAGATGGGATCCATGTATGAAAACAAAGTGTGGACTTTGGAAGTATTACCTAAAGGGCGAAAGGTCATTCAGAATAAATGGATCTTTAAGAAGAAGACAGACGCGGCGGTAATGTCATCATCTATAAAGCTCGACTTGTGGCAAAGGGGTTTTCAAGTTCAAGGATTTGACTACGATGAGACCTTCTCACCCGTAGCGATGCTTAAGTCTGTCAGAATCATGTTGGCAATAGCTGCTTATTTCGACTATGAAATTTGGCATATGGATGTCAAAACGGTGTTCCTCAATGGTTTTCTTGAGGAAGAGTTGTATATGATGCAACCCGAAGGTTTTGTCGATCCAGAGAATGCTGACAAAGTTTGCAAACTCCAGCGATCCATTTATGGGCTGGTGCAAGCATCTCGGAGTTGGAATAAGTGCTTCGATGAGGTGATCAAAGCGTTTGGGTTTATACAAGTTTATGGAGAAGCTTGTATTTACAAGAAAGTGAGTGGGAGCTCTATAGTGTTTCTAATATTATATGTAGATGACATATTGCTGATTGGAAACAATATAGAATTGCTGGAAAGCATGAAGGAATATTTGAATAAGATTTTTTTCAATGAAGGACCTAGGAGAAGCTGCTTTCATATTAGGCATTAAGATCTATAGAGATAGATCGAGACACTTGATAGCACTTTCACAGAGCACATACCTTGATAAAGGTTTGAAGAAGTTCAAAATGGATCAGTCCAAGAAGGGGTTCTTGCCTGTGTTACAAGGTGTGAAGTTGAGTAAGACTCAATGCCCAGTGACTGCAGAAGATAAAGAAAAGATGAGTGTCATCCCCTATGCTTCAGCCATAGGCTCTATCATGTATGCAATGTTGTGCACAAGACCCATTGTCAGCCTTGCCATAAGTATGGCTGGAAGGTTTCAAAGTGATCCTGGAATGGAGCACTGGCAAGCGGTCAAGAATATCCTTAAGTACCTGAACAGGACTAAGGAAATGTTTCTCGTTTATGGAGGTGATGAAGAGCTCGTCGTACAGGGTTACGTCGATGCAAGCTTTGACACTGATTCGGATGACTCTAAGTCGCAAACCGGATACGTATATATTCTCAACGGGGGAGCGGTAAGCTGGTGTAGTTCCAAGCAAAGCGTGGTAGCTGATTCTACGTGCGAAGTGGAATACATCGCAGCCTCAGAGGTGGCGAAGGAAGGTGTCTGGATGAAGCAGTTCATGACAGATCTTGGAGTAGTGCCCAGTGCACTAAATCCAATGACTCTGTTCTGTGACAACACTGGTGCCATTGCACTGTCCAAGGAACCAAGGTTTCACAAGAGGACCAGACACATAAAGCGACGCTTAAATTCCATACGATACTACATCGAGGAGAAGGATATAAACATTTGCAAAGTGCACACAGATCTGAATGTTGCAGGCCCGTTGACTAAACCTCTTCCAAGGGCTAAACATGATCAACACCAGAACTGCATGGGTGTTCGATTCATTACAATGTAAATCACATAGTGATGTGAGCTAGATTATTGAATCTAGTGCAAGTGGGAGACTGTTGGAAATATACCCTAGAGGCAATAAATAAAGTGTTTATTATTATATTTCCTTGTTCATGATAATCGTTTATTATCCATGCTAGAATTGTATTAATTGGAACATAGATACATGTGTGGATACATAGACAACCCAGTGTCCCTAGTATGCCTCTAGTGAACTAGCTTGTTTATCAAAGATGGTTATGGTTTCCTGACCATGGACATAAGATGTCATTTGATAACAGGATCACATCATTGGGAGAATGATGTGATGGACAAGACCCAAACTACAAACGTAGCATAATGATCGTGTCAGTTTATTGTTGTTGTTTTCTACATGTCAATGTATACGTTCCTATGACCATGAGATCATGTAACTCACTGACACCGGAGGAATACCTTGTGTGTATCAAGCGTCGCAACGTAACTGGGTGACTATAAAGGTGCTCTACAGGTATATCCAATGGTGTCCGTTGAGTTGACATGGATCAAGACTGGGATTTGTTACTCCGTGTGACGGAGAGGTATCTCAGGGCCCACTCGGTAATACAACATCACAACAAGCCTTGCAAGCAATATGACTAAGTGTTAGTCATGGGATCTTGTATTATGGAACGAGTAAAGAGACTTGTCGGTAACGAGGTTGAACTAGGTATAGATATACCAATGATCGAATCTCGGGCAAGTAACATACCGAAGAACAAATGGAACATTATACGGGATTAACTGAATCCTTGACATAGAGGTTCAACCGATAAAGATCTTCGTAGAATATGTAGGAACCAATGTGGACGTCCAGGTCCCGCCATTGGTTATTGACCGTAGAGGTGTCTCGGTCATGTCTACATAGTTCTCGAACCCGCATGGTCTGCACACTTAAGGTTCGGTGACGTTTCGGTAGTGTAGAGTTATGTATGGTGGTGACCGAAGTTTGTTCGGAGTCCCAGATGAGATCCCAGACATCACTAGGAGCTCCAGAATGGTCCGGAGGTAAAGATTCATATATAGGAAGTCCCAGTTTGGTCATCGGAAAAGTTTCGGGCTCATCGGTAGTGTACCGGGAGTGCCGGTAGTGTACCGGGAGACCTCCGGGAGGGGTATTTCGACCCAAGAGGCTTTATGGGCTGTGGGAGAGTAAATACCAGCCCTTAGTGGGATGGTAAAAGTCACACACAAAGCCCATATGGCTGGGAAGAAAATACCAAAAGGAAAAAGGTGGAAAAAGGGCAAAAAGGCCTAAATAAGGAAGGAGTCCTAATCCCACTAGGAGTGGGAGGAAGAGACTCCTCCCCTTGCTTCGGCCGAAGCCAAGAGGGGCTGGCCCTTGTGCCAGCCCTCTCCTCCTCCTCTCCTCCTATATATACTAGAGGGTTTATAGGGTTTGGGACTAGTTCTTTCTCCCACGTGCAACCCTAGACCCCAATGCATAGTTTCTCCTCTAGTTCGGATTTCTGCAGTGCTTAGGCGAAGTCCTGCCGGAATAGTTCCACCACCATTGCCGGAGCGCCATCATGCTGCCGGAGAACTCTTCCTCCTCTCCGTCCGTTCGGTACTTGATCGGGACGGATCGTGTTCGTGATTAGATCGCGGGACGCTCGGCGATTTGGATCGCGAAGACGTACCACTACACCAACCGCGTTTATTAACGCTTCCGCTTAGCGATCTACAAGGGTACGTAGATCCACTCTCCCACTCATAGATGCTCATCACCATGGATAGGTTTGCGTGTGCGTAGGAATTTTTTTGTTTCCCATGCAACGTTCCCGAACAACTCCTAGCCGAGTCAAGCGGTTGTGCAACCCAGACATTTTGAGTATGTGCTCACTGACAGAACTATTTTCCTTCATCTTACAACTAAAGAACCTGTCGGAGACATCATATCTCTCGACCCGGGCATGAGCTTGGAAAACCAGTTTCAGCTCTTGGAACATCTCATATGCTCTGTGTTGCTCAAAACGCTTTTGGAGCCCCGGTTCTAAACTGTAAAGCATGCCGCACTGAACCAGGGAGTAATCATCAGAGCGTAACTGCCAAGCATTCATAACGTCTTGATCCGCTGGAAAAATGGGTGCGTCACCTAGCGGTGCATCAAGGACATACAATCTCTTGGAAGCTATGAGGATGATCCTCAAGCTACGGACCCGGTCCGCATAGTTGCTTCCATCATCTTTCAGCTTGGTTTTCTCTAGGAACGTGTTGAAGTTGAGGGTGACGTTAGCGTTGGCCATTGAATCTACAACATAGATTGTAAAGACAATTCTTAGACTAAGTTCATGATAATTAAGTTCATATAATCAAATTATTTAATGAACTCCTACTTAGATAGACATCTCTCTAATCATCCAAGTTTCACATGATCCACGTCGACTAGCCCAAGTACGATCATCACGTGAGACGGACTAGTCATCCATGGTGAACATCTCCATGTTGATCGTATCTTCTATACGACTCATGTTTGACCTTTCGGTCTTCCGTGTTCCGAGGCCATGTGTGTACATTCTAGGCTCGTCAAGTCAACCTAAGTGTATCACGTGTGTAAATCTGGCTTACACCCGTTGTATGCGAATGTTAGAACCTATCACACCCGATCATCACGTGGTGCTTCAGAACAAGGAGCCTTAGCAACGGTGCGCAATTATGGTGAACACATTTCTTAAAATTTTATTGAGAGATCATCTTATTTAGCTACCGTTGTTCTAAGAAAATAAGATGTAAATATAATAAACATCACATGCAATCAATATAGTAACATGATATGGCAAATATCATCTTGCTCCTTTGATCTCCATCTTCGGGGCACCATGATCATCACTATCACCGACACGACACCATGATCTCCATCATCATGATCTCCATCATCGTGTCTTGATGAAGTTGTCTCGCCAACTATTACTTCTACTGCTATGGCTAACGTTTAGCAATAAAGTAAAATAATTACATGCATCTTGATTGACACGCAGGTCATACAATAAATTAAGACAACTCTTATGGCTTCTGCCGGTTGTCATACTCATCGACATGCAAGTCGTGAATCCTATTACAAGAACATGATCAATCTCATACATCATAATGCATCACATCACATCCTTTGGTCATATCACATCACATGGCATATGTTGCAAAAACAAGTTAGACGTTCTCTAATTTGTTGTTGCAAGTTTTTTACGTGGCTGCAATAGGTTTCTAGCAAGAACATTTCTTACCTAGGCCAAAACCACAACGTGACATGCCAATTGCTATTTACCCTTCATAAGTACCCTTTTCATCGAATCCAATCCGACTAAGGTGGGAGAGACAGACACCCGCTAGCCACCTTATGCAACAAGTGCATGTCAGGCGGTGGAACCGGTCTCACGTAAGCGTACGTGTAAAGTTGGTCCGGGCCGCTTTATCCCACAATACCGTCGAATCAAGATAAGACTAGTAACGGCAAGCAAATTAACAAGATTGACGCCCAAAACAACTTGTGTTCTACTCGTGCATAGATTCTACGCATAGGCCTAGCTCATGATGCCACTGTTGGAAGACGTAGTAGTAAATCAAAAAAATTCCTACGACCACCAAGATTAATCTATGGAGAAACCAGCAACGAGCAAGGGAAGAGTGCATCTTCATACCTTTGAATATCTCTAAGCGTAAGCGCTACTAGAATGCGGTTGATGGAGTCGTACTCGTGGCGATTTAGATCGCGATGGATTCCGATCTAAGCGCCGAACAATGGCGCCTCCGCGTTCAACACACATACAACCCGGTGACGTCTCCTACGCCTTGATCCAGCAAGGAGGAAGGAGAGGTTGAGGGAGAGCTCCAGCAACACGACAGCGTGGTGATGGTGGAGCTTTGTGGTACTCCGACAGAGCTTCGCTAAGCACTACGGAGGATGAGGAGAGGGAGGAGTAGGGCTGCGCCGAGAGGAGAGCAACTCGTGTGTCTGGCAGCCCCAAACCCTCCACTATATATAGGGGGAGGGGAAGGGAGGGCGCAGCCCTAGGGTCCCACCCTAGGAGCTGCGGCCGGCCCTAGATGGCCTTCTGGCCGGCGGCCAGAGAGGGAGAGGGGTGCGGCTGCCCTAGGGTGGGCCTTAGGGCTCATCTGCCCTAGGGTTTGCCCCCCTCCCACCTTCAGCTGCACCTTGAACCCTTGTGGGGGGCGCACCAGCCCACTTAGGGGTTGGTTCCCTCCCACTTGCAGCCCGTGCAGCCCTCTGGTGCTGGTGGCCCCATTTGGTGGACTCCTGGAACCCTTCCGGTGGTCTCGGTACGTTACCGGTAATTCCCAAAACATTTCCGATGACCAAAACTTCACTTCCTATATATCAATCTTTACCTCCGGACCATTCTGGAACTACTTGTGACGTCCAAGATCTCATCCAGGACTCCGAACTACCTTCGATAACTACGTACACTACCTCCCTATAACCCTAGCGTCATCGAACCTTAAGTGTGTAGACCCTACGGGTTCGGGAGGCACGTAGACATGACCGAGACACCTCTCCGGTCAATAACCAACAGCGGGATCCGGATACCCATGTTGGCTCCCACATGCTCCATGATGATCTCATCGGATGAACCACGATGTCAGGGATTCAATCAATCTCGTATACAATTCCCTTTGTCTACCGGTATGACACTTGTGTCACATCCCTAGCCTTAGCATGCATTAGGATCTATGTTTGGGTTTGCATCATGTTTTAATTCACTTAAACTTGAAATGGGGATGATCAAACCCTAGCACCAAATTGAAATCAAATAGGCTCAACCAAAATAATTTTCAATGATCCAAAGTGGCCTTCTAAAATGTTCTTCATTTCTGGAAAAATGTGAAAACATAAACCAGAGATGATTTATATTTTTCCATGCCAACTAGGTCTACTGAATTAAATCATTAGATATTTGAATCAGAGCTATTAAATGTTATAAATAAAACTAGAGCTCAAATAAATTTGAAAATTGTTCAGGGCCATTAGGATAATTACCCTAGTGCCCATAAAAAAAGTTTCAAGTTTTTCTAAAATGTTTTAGTGCCTAAACTAAAATAAAACAGATTGCAAAAATATCAGAAATAACAAAAGGAACAAAAATAAAAAAAGAAAGAAAGGAGAAAACCCTCCTGGTCCAGCTGCCAGTCACCCCCAACCTCTCGCCAGGAGGATGGGGAGTGTGGCAGGGGCACGCCGGCACGCGCCGGCCACCTCCTGCCTGGCTACTAGCCGTGGCAGCCCCTGGACTCGCCAGCGCGCCGTCGCCGTGGCCTCTTCTCCCTCTCTCCCTCGCGCTCGCCGCTCTCTCTCCCGTTCTCCCTCCCTTCTCTCTGTTCTCTCCCGCCGGCTCCCAAAGTTGTCGTCGTCGTCGCTAGCCAGCCCCGCCGTCGCCCAACCTCCCCGACCCGATCTAGAGCTCCGGCTCGAGCCCTTGAAGCTTCCCGCCAAAGGAATCAAGGCCGGAGGCCCGCGGCATCGCCCCCATCGCCGATTCCATCTCCGGGCGCCGAAGATCGCCGGCGACCCTGCGGTCACCTCGTCTCCTCTCCGAGATGCCCTCGCCGTCATCGGCCCCCCTGTGAGCTTCCCCTGCTCCTCCCCATCGCCCTGCTCCCCGGCCCGTGCCCTAGCCGCCGCTTTTCCGTCATGTCGAGCTCCGGCCGCCGCCAAAATCGACGTGGCCGTCGTCTTCGGCCACCCCAGCCCCTCTTGACCGCCTAGATGGATGCGGGCGTGTGCGGGCTACCTCCAGGTGGTCTCCACGCGTCCAGCCGTCGCGTCTGCGTGATTCCGGCGGGATGCCGCCGTCGGCTTGGTCACCGCCGGCAAGGCTCCAGTGCCGCTGACGTGGCAAGGTAGTTAGGACTAACCTCCGTGCTAATTACCCCCCCCCCCCGAGACTGACTAGTGGGCCCAGCCTGCTAATTAGTAGTTAGTTAAATTAATAAAAATCTATTAGATGCCTGTGTCATTGATAGGTGGGGCCCAGCTCCTAGGTTTGACCTGGGCTAGCGCTTTGACCTGCTAACGTCATCATGACGTCAGGATGACATAATAAATTCAATTTTGGATTTAAAATTTAATTCCAGAAATTAATAAAATTTCTAAAATTCATAGAAATTAATCTGTAAGTCATATGAAAATAATTTATATATGAAAATTTATCAGAAAAAAATCAATGAATCCATCTGTACCATTTTCATACATGTTAGAGCAACCTAAATAGGTGAACTTGGACATTTTAGTTCAAATGCATTATGGAATCCATATATGAAGTTGATTTTGAACCTTGAGTTCAAACCCACTTCATTTAAATCTGTTGCTAGATGCATTAGCTCAATATCTCATATTGCCATGACATATTCATGCATTATATTGTGGCATCTCGTGTGTATTGATTTGTTCCCCTTCGTTGTTTGTTATACGTGTTAGACACTGTTCCGAAGGATACGGTCGAGTATCCATCTGAGGAGCAGTAACGTGTGATCGTCTTATCAGGCAAGCAACCCCCCCTTGAACATATCCGATACAATCCCACTCTCTCGCTCTTGCTCTCACATATTGCATTAGGACAAAACGTTTCAACTTTGCATGTTCCGGTAGTTGAACCCATTCCTCTGCATGACCTGTCATTGTCACAGTAAATAGCTGAACCATGCAACCTAGCATAACTAGTAGATGCTTGAGCTATGTTGTGCCTTTATCCTGCTATGCTTGCTATGCTTAGAGTTGTGTCAGGTCTGATTCATCTGGGTGATGAACTGGAGTGGACTGAACTTGTTCTGATGATGAGAGTTAAGTTGTGAATACAATTTGGTAAAGGTAGCGATGAGAGGCCGTGTAGGAGTACATGGCGTGTTGTCTCATTGGGACCGTCCTTAAGAACTGAGACCTGTGTATGTTGTCCAAGACTAGCTACTACCGCACATTGGGATCCTTAATTGACTCTCTCGACTTATTAACCGACTTGATCTCTGTCCAGGAGTTGCAACTAGTTTCTGGTGTTTGTAGGATATGCTAGTAGTCTACCGAGTGGCACCCCGTACAGGTGGGCTTGGGACAGACTAGGCATTATGGCCCGGTGTACCAAGCGTAGTACCATCCGTCGAGGTGGGCTTGGGAACCCTGTACACATCGTTTGGGGCCGTTGAGGAAACTTCGGCCAGACTTCCTTGTGGGTTCAGTCCCGAATAGGCGATAAACCTGGACTAGAGTCTTGTGTGGTTAGTCAGGTCGTGGCCGACTCCCTCGCTGGGCTTCCGCTTGAAGGTTACTGAGGTGCCTTTTTTACGAGCACATAGCGGTAAGTGGCGGAAGCATGTGTGACGAAGTACACCCTGCAGGGTAATCAATCTATTTGAATAGCCGCGTCCGCGGATATGGACTACTTGGATACTTATATGGTTCATAGACAATTTAAGTGGTTACTCATAAAAGCTTCAAGATAAGTGTGAGTACCGTGGATGGCACTCTCGTAGGGAGACGGGAGCGGATCCATGGTGGTGTATTGTCGTGGTGTTAGTGGACTCGTGTACGCTTCACAAAACTTTACAAAGTTATGAAAGTCGTAGTACAGGATAGCCACAGAGTCAAAGCTGGCTTGCTGCAATAAACCCCACAACTTCCTTGTTGATACCGATGCATATGTAGTTAGTTCTGATGTAAGACTTGCTGAGTACTCAATACTCACTGTTGCTAAATTATGTTTTGCAGAGGAGACCTCCGTCTCATTATTGGTTTCTTTGATAAGTTCGATGTTGGACGTTTAGCTTGGGAATCCCAGTCAGAGGTCTGGTTCCTGTGGAAGGCCTTGTAGATAGTCGGGCTTCCTCAACCCTCTTCTTTTTTAGATGTCTGTACCCAGACATGTTAAGCTTCCGCTTGTTGTTTGTATGATTGTGTGTTGGGTCATGTGACCCCTGTTTGTAATATCACACTATGTTGGCCCTTATGAGCCTCCTAAATAAATGTTGTTTTATTGAATGGTTATGTTGTGATGCCATAGTTGTATCTATGCATATCGGGCATGTCGTGCATACGTGTGACGTGCAACGATATGTATGGGATCCAACACCTAGTTGTGTGCCTTTAGTAGTACTCTTTACAGGGAACTGCCTCTTTGTGCTTCCATCGAGCCTTGGTAGCTTGCTACTGCTCTGGACACATTGATTGACTGGCATGTATCCTTCTTTGCTGCTGTGTCTGTCCCTTCGGGGAAATGTCTCGCGGTGTAATGGAGTCCCTGTAGCCTGCTACGACTCGTCTACGTGCAGTGATGACATTTATGTCACACGGCGTAATGGAGTCCTTTTAGCTTGCTATGACTCGTCTACACACGCTAGAGACCGCCACCTGCATTGTTGGGTTACGTATGCCTGTTCCTGTACGGATGTGCCACTTGGGTCCTATGACTAGTAATGTCGGCCCGGGTTCTCTGTTGTTTGATTGCCAGCGACATGATCACATACGTGAGCCAAAAGACGCAAACGGTCCCGGCTAAGGTAAGGCTGCAGACGTGGAGTTTACCGTGCGTGAGGCCGCAAAGTGATGTGATATGTTACCGTCTAGATTCATATGACTTAGGATCGGGGTCCCGACAACTTGCCCGAGATTCGATCGTCGGTATCCCTGTACCTTGTTCAATCTCGTTACCGGCAAGTCTCTTTACTTGTTCTGTAACACATCATCCCGTGGCTAACTCCTTAGTCACATTGAGCTCATTATGATGATGTCTTACCGAGTGGGCCCAGAGATACCTCTCCATCACACGGAGTGACAAATCCCAGTCTCGATTCGTGCCAACCCAACAGACACTTTCGGAGATACCCGTAGTGCACCTTTATAGCCACCCAGTTACTTGTGACGTTTGGCACACCCAAAGCATTCCTACGGTATCCGGGAGTTGCACAATCTCATGGTCTAAGGAAATGATACTTGACATTAGAAAAGCTTTAGCAGACGAACTACACGATCTTGTGCTATGCTTAGAATTGGGTCTTGTCCATCACATCATTATCCTAATGATGTGATCACGTTATCAACGACATCCAATGTCATGGTCATGAAACCATGACCATCTATTGATCAACGAGGTAGCCAACTAGAGACTCACTAGGGACATGTTGTGGTCTATGTATGCACACATGCATTACGGTTTCTGGTTAACACAATTATAGCATGAACAATAGACAATTATCATGAACAAGGAAATACAATAATAACCATTTTATTATTGCCTCTAGGGCATATTTCCAACAGCCGTACCAATAGAAGCGGAGGCGTCGCGCGAGAGTTAGAGCATCTACAGCCGGACATAGCATATATGATCCCCTAAACGCCCGCGGACGCGCCCGATCAGTGACCGGACGTGTCCCTTATTCGTCGCTCCACGCAGCCACACTCCTCACTTTTTTCTCATATGTCTGGTCACTTGCACGTGATTGGTGGAGAGGAAGAGAGAGAAAGAAAATAATAAATAAAGAAAAAGAAAAGGTGGTCCATGGTGGTATCGCGTCCTACGTGGCCGACTAACAGGACACGCCCGAGCGCGTCCGCAAGCCCTCATATCGTCTTCATATTTGAGATGAATACGAAGGTTTGTGGACAGCCCCGACGAATGGAGACGATATGAGGGGTCTGATTGAGTCATTTTTTCCCTTCTCTCTCCTGTCCGGTCACTGATCGGGTACGTCCGGACGTAGGAGGGGTCATTTGAGAGGTACGGATGTAGATGCTATTAAACCTCAAATGGCCGTCCTCCGTTCCCTCTCCTCCCCGCCGCCGTCGGCGAACGCCACCGGCGCAGGCCCGGGTGGAGCTGGTGGCGGCGGGTCCTTTCGTCCCCGCGCGCTCGGCTCCCTTGCCCGGGGCTTGGGGCAGCGGCGGTGTTCTTCGGCTGGACGGCGGCCCGTCGGCAGTGGGCATGGTGGCGGAGCCGCCCGTTGGCGACGGGACGACATGGTGGCGCAGGGTGGCTGATGGCGCGCCCCCGTCCCAGATCTGGGCCCTATGGGCCCCATCTGGGTCCTAGCGATCCGGCCCCTTGGTGTGGCCTCGTTGTCTGTTGCGCGGTGAGGAGGAGGAGCAGTTTGGATGTGGGGCGGCGGCGCCGATGGCGTGCCTGCAGTAGCGCGGGGGCGGAAGCTTTACAGGCTTTTGAGGGCCCGGCCGGGCCTGATGTGCTCCTGCTATTGCGTCCGGACTGCTACCGTCGTTGATGGTGGAGGTTGAGCCCTCCTGCGTGTCGACGGCGCTACTGCCCCTAGTCCCGACTCCGAATCATCGCCGTGCTGTCCTCACTTCGCGGAGCCGTGGTGAGACGGCGTTGGGGCCTCAAGACCGTGTTGGCGCAGGGTGGTGGTTGGTTTGGTGGCAGGCTCCGGAGCGCCCGAGATGCGGATTGGGATCGGGGGAAACTCCCGTCGGCATGGCCGACACCGGCGCGGTGGCGCCTGTGGGTGCCGCCTGACCTTCCTGGAGGGCGTCGGGGGCTACCCTTCCTCTCGCCTCGTCGAGTACCGGGGGAAACCCTTGGCAACAACGTCGTCATCGTCGCGATCCTTCTTGGAGGTGTTGATTGGTGTCGGCGCTTCGGAGTCTTGGAGCTTGGTGGAAGATCCCCGGTGGACGCAGCGATCGTGAGACTTCTTCGTTTTTGTTGATTCACCGTTGTCGGCATTTGTTTCTTTTGTTTTTTTTCTATCGTTTCTTTAGGACGTGACTGTGCTGCTTTCGCCCTAGCACATGTCTCTGAATGGTTCGGTTGGTTCATTTATAATACAGAAGGAGAGAAAACCCTTTTTCGTGATGCATGCATGCATGCAGTCAATTGGTAACGTCATCCATGCATCCAGCAGTAATTTGCCACAGGGCCACAGGGGTAATTAACATCGTCATTTGTCAACTAGGCGCCCCATAGTATCGCTCCCTTATTTTTGACGGCAAAAACCCGTCTCTTTCCTTGATGACGGCATAATAAACGTAGGGACTAGTTGCACAAGACCTTAGTTAATGCACTACTATGTGACAACGAACGATGCTTACAAGCTATGAAGCGCCGATACGGCCAAAACCGGGCGGGACAAGACGGGACAGCTGCTTGGTGTGTGCTTGGTTGACCGATTGCTAAATTTTAGCCCCGAGTGACATGTGCTTGCTGCTTCGTATTGTTTGCTTGCTGATGTCTGGTGCTACTGCCTACTACTGCTAGGAAACCTCGGTATCCATTCCCTTCGTTTCTTAATACTCGCTCTGTCCGAAATTATTTGCTGCACAAATAAATAAAAATAATTGTATCTATAACTAAAATACATCTAGATAAATTCATTCATATAACAAGTATTTTCAGACGGAGAAAGTATAATTTTTTTGGACATTTTAATAGGAAACAGTGAATCTATACTCTAAAATATGTCTGTATACATCTGTATATAGTCTAATAATGAAATTCCTAAAAAAAACTTATATTTAGGAACGGAGGGTGTAAGTTGCATGTCATTGTCTCTATCACGAACTCCAATCAATACTGTGTTGTCCATTTAGAAACAAACCCAGTCTTAGGGCATATTTGTATAAAACAACAATGTAATTTTAGATTCCTATGTGTAGCTGAACTAGTGATTTTAGAAATTTAGCATGGAGATGTGTTTATTTCTGTAACCTCACTAGAGGCATTAGTTTAGGAAACTGAGCCTTTGTATACATGTCATACGCCCTCAGGAGTTGAGGACCTGAATGATCGTTCTCTTATGTTTGTTTTTATTATATATCAATTTAGTAATTATTTATATGTACTCGCCATATCGCCGTATTGATGTCTCTATAAATTGACGTATTTCGTATTGCCGTACCCGTATCGCCATATCGATCTGGCCGTATCGGTGCTTCATAGCTCACAAGACAAAATTCCATCTGGGGTTGGAGCTGAGCCTGTCAAGCTCATGACTCGAGTAGCTGGATGAGTACTTCACGAACCCGGTGAGTATCGCGTACATCCACATCACCCTCGAGCCATTCATCAGGGGCCTGCTGATCGACGAGTACACTTCTTTTTTAGAATCGTTCGGCGAGTGCACGAAGTTCAAGCTGCCTTAAGCACCACTAGGAGCAACCGGCGCCCACGCGCGCTCGCTTCATGGGCCGCACCACTCTGGCTTCGCTCTCTCGCTCCCGATTCAACTTCGTTCGCTAGCTCGCTCACAATCAACTAAAAAAACTAGCGTTGCTTGTTCCACTCAAAAAAAAAAAACTAGCGTTGCTTGCTTTTTCTTTCGGCTGACCTGCGTTTCATGGCTCATAAATTCATTTAAAAAAGCACGAATTATGAAGAAAGTTCATTGATTTCGAAAAAATTACGTCGAATTAGAAAAAAGTTCATCAAATTTGAAAAAGTATTCATCGGTTTTGAAAAAAGGTTCATTGGTTTTGTATAAATTTCATCAAATTTTAAAAATTTCATCTAATTTAAAAAAATCATCAAATTGGAAGAAGTCCATGGATTTTGAAAAAAGTTCATCAAATTTTAGAAGTCCATGGATTTTTTAAAAGTTCATCTAATTTGGAAAAAAAGTTCATTGATTTTGAGAAAAGTTCATAATTTTTTAAAAAGTCCATGGATTTTGAAAAAAGTTCATCGATTTTGACAAAAATCATCATATTTGGAAAAATAATTCATTGAATTTGATGAAACTTCAAGATATTCTAAAAAACTTCACGAATTTAAATACAGAATTCATAAATGTTTGAAAAGCTCCACAGATTTTTAAAAATAGTTCATGGAACCAGGAAAAGGAATAAAAAGGAAAACAAATAAAAAACGAAAATAAAAGGAAAAGAAGGGAAAAAGAAAAGGAAAATATATAAAAAAAAGGTACAATAAAAGACTGAAAATGAAGAATATGATCAGTGCCTGATGGGGTTGGTGGAGTCGTTACTTCAACGAACCTTTTTGCACGGAGTCGTTGGTTCGAATCTCACCATGAGCACCCTTGTATTCTCTACCGGCACACTATGTGGGCTGGTCCCTTGGGCCTCAACATGGGTCTGGCTCATTCCACTGCAATATATGACTAGGGCTGCAAACGAGTCAAGTTCAGACGGGTTGGATTAGGCTTGGTCAACGTATACTAAAATTTAAGCTTGTGCTCGTGTAACGATCTCGAACTAGTTTCGAGCTAAATAAGATACAATTTTTATTAACCTAAGACAAAATTTCAAAGGTGGAGTGGATCGGCTCCGTTCATAGATATGGCCTCGAAACCCTGGACAAGATGGCCTCAAAACTCGTGGAAACTCAAAACTCAAAGGTGGCGTGGAGCCAGGGCGTGCTCTTCGGCTTCGTTGGATGTGGTTAGAAAAGCAAAGGGAGGTCAGGCCTTGGAGCAGCTCCGTTATTCCCTGTGATGAGGTAGACCAGGCACTTTTCAGAGCATCCTCCACGGTTAATCTTGGAAATGGCAGGGACACCTCCTTCTGGCATGACAGGTGGCTTGACGGCGAAGCTCCTAAATTCATGACCCCTGATCTGTTTGTTTTAAGCACCAAGAAGAAGATTAGCGTTTCCGAGGCAATTAATGGCCAAGCCTGGATGGCAGGTTTGCGGCGCATCACTCACACCTCGCAGCTTCGTCAGTACACACACCTTTGGCTAAGGCTACAATAGGTTCAGCTTAACGCTGAAGTGGATTCGGTCTCTTGGAAGGGCACCACAGATGGTGTTTACTCCGCACGGTCAACTTATCAACATCAGTTCGTGGGCTCATACTCCAGTATCAATTTTGAGAAGCTTTGGAAGACCAAAGTGGAGGGAAAATGTCGCTTCTTCATATGGCTATGGTTGCGAGGTCGTATCCTAATCAATGATAATCTCCAGACTAGAGGGATCCCTCATGCCGACTGCTGCCCTCTGTGCGATCAGGAGGAGAGACACCCTTACATCTAATTCTAAAGTATTCTTTTTCTAGGGATGTTTGGCATCAGGTGACCTGTTGGTGTGATACTATGGAACTTGCGTTCAAATGCCCAGGGGCGGCTTCCATCTCTGAATGGTGGAATGATCTCACTTGTTCTTTGGTTGGGAAGGACATGGTCATGGCAATTTACACCTGCTGGCAGATTTGGAAGGAGCGAAACAGGCGGGTCATTGAGCATGTTTCGCTTACAGCAGATGGCGTTCTTCATCTTATCAGACAGGATCTTCGGCTACCCACAACCACCATGCACTGGCTATCAGACTGCGAGAATGACCCACCACCGGAGCCAGATTAATTTTTGTAGTTTTATTCATTTAAATTGCATTGCTGCCTGGGCTGATCATGTCTTGACCACCGACGTCATATGCAATTTGTACCAACATTCTATTCCTCTTACTATATGGGGAGTGAACTGCCAATTCCTCAAAAAAAAAAGCTTTTCTCATAGTACTTTTTTTAAAATAATAAATTTGTTTACGACACGTAACAAGTTTACATCGAGCACGCTTTTACAAGACAATTTTCACTCAAGAAAAATTACACCACAACCTTTTTTACTTTCTTTTCCAGAAATACATTCACTGTTCATTTTTAGCATAACATTCACTGTTCATTGCCCACCATACTTTTTGTTTTGTACTCACTCCATTCCATAATATAAGAGTATTTTAAATACTAATATAGTGTTAAAATGTTTTTATATTATGAGACAAAGAAAGTAATATACAATACTTATACTACTAGGTCGCGGTATAACACTTTGACAGCAACCGAAACTGACGAGGGGGACTTAACCTCTTGCATGGCGCCTGCGCCCTTCCGCTACCCGGGGGAGCGGGAATTCGATCGATCAATTCAGAGCTTGACGGTGACCGCGAAACCACCCACCGCCGCCACCATGACAAGAAGGAGCACCACGCCGAACCGCAGCAGGCCATTGGCGAACGCGATGACGCGGTCGCGGTCATCCTCATCCTGGGCGCCGCCGGAGCGGCGGGGAAGCCAGTAGGCTGTGGCCATCTCGACGGCCACGACGGCAAGAATGGCGGCGAGGACACCGTAGTAGGCGGCACTGTGGCCGCCGAACACGGGTCCCCTGGCCGGCTGGACCAGCCCGGCGCTCACGTCCGCGGCCGTGGTGAGAGAGCTCACGGCCCATAGCGCGCGCGAGAGCACCACGCGGATCGACGGCGCCGGTGCGCTGCCGCCTGCTGATGCCAGCTCCGCGAGGTGGGCTAAGCCTTCCATGTCCACCGTGATGGCGTCGACCTGGAAGGCTGCTGCGGTAGACATGCTCGCTCGACCAAGAGCAGCTGGAGAGTGAGGGGGAGGGGACGAGGGTTTATATATGAAAGGGTGAACGTACGTACGCATGCGGGTGTAGATAGATGCAATCGATGCGGTAGAGAGATTGGAACCGAGGGTTTATATATGAAAGGGTGAACGTACGTACGCATGTGGGTGTAGATAGATGCAATCGATGCGGTAGAGAGCTTGGAAAGGTGATCGACACAAATGGAGAACGCACGCGCGCACGACGGGTTTTACCACCGGACGAGTTGAAATGCCCTTGATGTGAACGAGAAAGTGCTTTGTCCCGGTGCGAACTGTGAAGGGCTCGAATATTGGTGAGCGATGCAACAACATCATTTATCACCAGTTGCAATCCGCTTACGTGCGCGACAACATCATTTGTCACCAGTTGCAATCCGCGTACGTGCAGCCACGCAACCTTCTTCGCCGGAAGGCGTGCTCGATCGTAGTCGTAGTATATACCGGCTCCAAAACTTGCACCGGTCTCATCTATCTATATTATCATAAAACGATAGAAAACGAACGCTGAAGATTAATCACTCTATAGTTAAAAGATGTTTGAACGGTATAGATTGATCAAATATGTTGGCTGCAATTCAGGTGTGCGTGAGTCAATAGGAGATGTACACAAAGTTGTTTCCGTCTACACCAAGGCTTTGTTAGATTTTTTTAGGAAGGGACAATGTTATAGATAAACACGGCATTGTGCATGTATTTCCGACTAAAAGCAGGAACTATCTCCAGTTGTTATTTGGACAGCGCTTACCCATGTATAAATACATGTACATCCCCGTTGTCTACTACACCTTTGCCTTTGGCCATTGATCGCTTCTGTGTGTGCTTTTTCGCTAGAATCAATCGCATCAAGCCCAGCTTTGTACGTACAAATTGCTCCAGTTGACGCCAAGAGCGAGTCTTCTAACGAGTACAAAAGCATGCTCGAGTCTACGACAAGATCAATCATAAGAAGGGTTGAATTGCTTCAAATTGGGCAGCGAACACCCATCCAATGCTAGATTTGTCAACTCCAAGTGGTTTGGGTAATGAAAACAACGCAGTTGTCCACCTTCACCTCAAGAAAAACTGCTCTTTGTCCCAGGAAAGTGCTTTGCATGCTCACGTAAACCATGGCAGCAATCTCGAGCATCAAATTTAGTACAGGTTATGCACGATGGAAAAGTACAGTTGATCGGTGGCTACCAAGCAACATAGAAAAAACACATGGAAGGTTGTGCAAGCAGCAACGACCAACACGCACAAATCTCGCAAAAAGAAATACACATGCATCATCCCGTCATGTTGACCTGGAGATGGCAGCCACCCCACAACGACCTACCATACGATTTTAAGGAAACATTCTGCAATACATGAGCTTGGGCGACCACCACCATCTCGACCCGACACACAAAGGCGCCTGAGTCTAAGGCAAGGTTAACATCGACTCCCCATGGCTGTATCAATCTAGAGAATCTACAGCAAGGTCTACTACAAGTCTATATGACAATATTGATCTAGCAAGCAGTCATGTGTCTCTATGCCTAGGACAAGGTATAAGATGAGTCTCTGATATGCCAATATCAATGAGTCTGATTTGGCAAAAAAGACAACTTTAGAAGGCCATGAAGTTGTTTGAACAGATGGTGATCCCGAGTCGGCAAACACGGATGCAAGCATGACAACTGCGGATGGTGTACATGGTTTTTTTCCATCCTTTATGACTTCCCAATTTTCACCGGTTGGGCTCTGATTATTTGCTAATGACACAAGTTCAGATTTCAGCGCCATAAAAAGATTGTTCAAACTGACCGCCCAATGAATCAAATCGATTCAAATAGATTACCTCACCTCCTATTTGATGAAGCCATGCACGCTAAATAGGATGTAGATGCATTGTACGAAGACATAATAAGTCATCCCATATAGGAAGGGAACTTTTGGTTCATGGGTGTATCTACACCCTATATGGGAAAAAAATTAGCAATTCAACAAAAAGTCAAAAAATTCTGAAAACATTTTTGAAATAGATTTGACCTTTCATTGTATTTGATAGAAAAATTCCACAAAAAGAAAATTATACTTTGACTCTTTTTCGAAAAAGACAAATTGTCAGTCAAAATAGCATGAATAGTGACCTATAATAGCAAATAAATTTTGTCTTTTTTGTCCAGAAGTCAATGTTGGTTTTTTTGTCACGAAAATTTATATACTAGTGCAAAACAAAGCCAAGTTTAATCTAAAAATACTTCTGAACTATTTTGACTTTTTATTTAATTATTAAAAAAATCCATATAGGGTGCATATACAACCAAGAACCAAAGTATATTTTCCATCCCATATAGGACAATTTAAACGTTAGAAGCATCACGTTAGAATGTATGGATCTATCCATCTATATAACAGTAAAACTGGAACCCCACTAAACATAGTAAAATGGATCGATACAAAAAATAGAATACACACGAGCATGGTGCATCCGGAGGTTAAGATAAAAGAAAGAAAAAACTTTCATTAGGACTCATAACCACGCCCAAGTCATAATCAAATAAGGGAATCTAATCATCAGTTTTTTAGGTCAATATAAAATTATAAATACAAATGTTGAATTATATATGTGAGTATATTAATTGTCGCGGGTCTGAACACAAACAAATACATCACAAACAAATTTGTTCTTTTTAATATTATATTTAGACCATAGAAAATAAGTCACTACAATTTGTCCACACATGATGATATATTTGCACTGATGATTGTGGTTCTCGATTAAGACCACAGAAAAAACTAAGTATCATAGAAGATAGAAGATGTGCATGTTTGGATACATATGTGGGTACAAAACATTAAACATGAAAGGGAACTAAGAATGTAGCCATTCATTGATATGGCCAGAAGAAGCGACCTTTACATGCGGACATTTCATATTTAGATTCAAGTCTTGATAGGAAATTGAAGAAAGAACGTATTGAACAGTGATGCAAAGGAGTGGATCAAAGTTGAAAAATAACACCAAGATTGGCATGGAAGTTGATGTACGTTTTTGCATCGGTGTTCCAACCTCACGTGCCAAGGATTATATTAAACAACCTAATGCACTGGCATGTTTGGGATTTTCATTTATTCCATAATATAATATAATTGGTGACCAATTTAATCGAAATATAGTTGGGGTGAGAGGCCATATAACAGGCAAGGAGAAAAATCTAAATGGTTAATCTAGCCGTGGGCAACCCAGCTAGTTTCTTATAATTATAAAAGCACTACGTGAGAGAGCGATTCCTCTGAGAGCAGCTATACAGCAAAATAGTTGAAACGTTGGATTGACCATCCTATTGGAATTTAGCTTCAATACTAGCAAGCTTCTGTACCTTCTTGGGATACATCTTCCAACGATTACTCCCACCTTTCAAGATTGCGACAAGTGGTGCACTGCATGTGTGCCACTCACTACCAGGATAAAGCTCTATGCCGACGGCTCAGGCCGTCGGCATAGCCCCGATTCCCGTCGGCATAGCTCTATGTCGACGGTCCCCGTCGGCATAGGGCCGTCGGCACCATATATGTCGGCGTACCCCAAGTCACCGTCGACATATATGTCCATACAAAGATACCGATGGCCCAGGCCATCGGCATAGCTCCATGACAAACGGCGTCCGGCAGCGCTGCCGTCAAGAGTGCACCACCCAGGGACGGTCACGTGTCGGCCCTATGCCGACGGCATGGCCGTCGGCACAGAGGGCCACGTGGTGGCCTGCAATGGTTCCTGGGGCAAGCCTATGCCGACGGCTCAGGCCAACGGCTTAGGTTACAAAGGTACGCTGACGGCCTAGCCGTCGGCATAGCTTGCCACGTGTCACACGCTGGTATCCCCTGGGGCGTGTCTATGCCAACGGCTGAGGCCGTCGGCTTAGGCTACAAAGGTACACCGACGGCATAGCTTGCCACGTGGCAACCGCTGGTATCCCCTGGGGCGTGCCTACGCCGACGGCTGAGGCCGTTGGCTTAGGCTACAAAGGTACGCCGACGGCATAGTCGTTGGCATAGCTTGCGACGTGGCAGCCACTGGTAATTCGAAGGCCCTCTATGCCGACAGCTATGCAGTCGGCGTAGTTTTGTGCTATTTTTTTCTTTTTCCTGTTTCATACAAATTCCTTTCAGCTCCAAAATAACAGGGTATATACAATGAAATTTAATGCACATTCAACAGCACCATCACATCCTCACAAACAACACCACCACCATCACATCCTCACAACCAACAACATAAGCATATCAGAAATATAAGTGGCGTAAAAAGGCAGAAGTCATCTAAAGAGCACAAGTCATCCAAGGAGCACAAGTCATCTAAAGGCAGAAGTCATCGAAAGTAGCGTAAAAAGGCAGAAGTCATCTAAAGAAAGAGCACAAGTCATCTAAGGAGCGCCAATACGTCCACCTCCAAGGTCGTCAATGCCAAGTCCGCCAAATCCCAGGTCTTCACTGCTAGCGGCAGCGCTACCGCCTCGGTGGATTGGAGTGACAGGGCTCCGTGACTCGGGAGTGATGTGAACACCGACACCACCACCAACGGATGATCTACCGGTTCCCTGGATGTTTGAAAGGATATGTTGAGTGAATGATATTGTGTTGAATAAACAGTAAGCGGTGGTTGAATTGTTTGGGATGTACTAACCATCGTTGTCCCCGGTTGTTGTGCTAGAAATTCCTCAAAGGTAAGCAACACTGGTTATGGTCCTACAGCTGGTGGTGCTGGTTCCATTTCAGGAATCGTGTCGTTCCTCATGCTCTCAAACACGAGCTGCATGTTAATTGACAAAGCAAACACGAATGTCAGAAGAAATGAAAGTGTCAATATGGAAATAAAATGAAAGGGGCTAAACTAACCGTCATCATGCGAGTGTTGTGGTCCTGGACGGCTGCAACTCTCGCACTCCACGCCATGGTCTCCTGGCGTGTGTACTCCATGTAGGCCTACAATATGACGTGATGGAACTCATTAAACATCTCAATGTGGAAAATAAAGTGAGCAATGAAGATAAGAGGGAAAAATACTTACAAAGTGCCGCTCGGTTAGGAGGGACTGTGACTGCACAGTGGTCGTGGGCGTGCGCTGTGTCAGGCTTGGGCATGGCATCTTCCCACTTGTACACCATCCGTAGAATAGAGCATAGCCGGGAAAGTCATGCATGCAATACATCAACCAAACTTTCATCCCGAAATTTTTCTACAGATGTTGGTCGTATGCCAACCTTGGGAATACCAAGAATGGTGCAAATCATCCACCAACGGCTACATAAACACTGCCAAATTCTTCCCCAGGTATTCAGGCCCTGGAATAATCAGCGACTAGAACATGGTGTTCCGTTGCATTAGGACACCTGGAGGGAGATTGAGCGGAATAACAAACACGGGCCAGCAACTGTATGGATTGGTCGACATACCATATGGATTGACTCCATCACCTGTTATTGCAACTCTGACATTCCCAGCCTCTGCTGCTTCCTCAGGGTATTCTTCATCGAACGACTTCCATGCTTCACCTTCTGATGGATGTACGATTTTATTTGGATGATACCTTTTACCTTCCTTGTGCCACTTCATCATTTTGGCAGACTCCTCCGTGATGAAAAGGCGCTGCAGTCTTTGTATGAAATTGAGATACCAAAGAACCTTAGCGGGGATGGTTAGCTGCCTTTTCTCACCATCCTCACTGACCACCTCAAGGTACCGAGACGAACCACACTCCCTACAGTACTTGTCATCCGCATACTCGTGCCTAAACAAAAGGCAATTCTTCGGACAAACGTGTATTGTCTTATAATCGATAGAGAGTGCCTTCATGATTTTCTTTGTAGCGTGCATGCTTTTCGGCAGTTGATGACCCTCGAGGAGGCTGTTAGCCCATACTCCCAGGAATGCTTCAAAGCATTTCTGGCTACATCCATACTCAGCCTTAACTGCAATAAGGTGCGAGATGACATCCAGCTGAGATATTTTGGCACCCTCATAAAGAGGTTTCTTTGACGAGGCCAAGACCTCCAAGAAGGCCTTTCCGATTGCCTCCGGCTCCTCCAGTTCATTCTCTGAAGGTGTCGCATTTGTCGTTTCTATAGCAATGACATCATCTAGCATGTCCCTGACCCCGTCGTCTTCATAACCATCGACGCATTGTCGCATCACCTCCTCTCTGCCACGGTCATGCTCAGCTAAGTTTATCGGTGGCATGTCAAAGTTTGCCATATATCCGTGCGTGCGAAGGTGGTCAGTCATGTCCTTCTGATTTTTACAGGGACGTCTGCCACATCTCGCACATGGGGATGGTGGGATAATTCTCATTGGACTACGGAATATATCCTTCAAATACACATCGGTTCTCGCGATCCACTCTGATGTTACTCGATTCCGACGGATAAAACCACTGTACATCCACTGATTATCTGCCATCCTCTGTTTTATTGGGAGCCACACAACAGAATTGAGGATTCATTTGAATTAATCACATCAAATTTTTATTTTCTTCTTCAGTGAATCCAACATCTCTAATAGGTAAAGATGGGTCCTAATCCCACCCAAGGATGTCTAGATTGAGTATGTTCTCCATGCTCTACCCCGTTCCGAGACAAAATTTCGGCAGCACCTCCCTGCTGTTCTCCAGATACACGTCTTGGCAAATAGCCGAGAGAATGTGCTCCAAAGAACAACGCGGAGGCGCCACCGAAATCTTGTCTCGGAACGGGATAGGGCATGAAGAACGTACCCAATCTACACATCCTCGGGCTGTCCGTGGAAAACGCTGGACAATCCAAAAGAGTAGCGGTGATAAATATGCAATTGAATGCATATTTATCGATGCAACCCTTTTGGACGGGAGACGCCTAGGTTACGGGACTTGACATGAAACGAAAATCTAGTGACATAAAAAAAGCAGATGAGGAGGTGGTGGATTTGTAGCTCACCCTCGGCTGTAGAGAAAGTAGTCGAACAGCAGAGGGATGCTCAGGAACCAACGCGTCGGACAACGGTCACTCCGATGAAATGCGACACCACAAAGCCTGCAAATTCCATTGCGACCAATATTTAGAACATCACAACTCATAGAGTATATTTAAACATTTACACATGCATCCAACAAACTAACTATATCTATATCAGTATTTTGCAAACTAACTATATCTAACAAATATTTTGCAAACTAACTATATCTAACAAATATGTATCTAACAAACTAACTATATCTACATTCCATTCATCTATGCATCCATCCACCTAAAAACAGTAGAAAAACACTAAAAAAATTGAAGGAAAAAAATGCTCACCTAGAGGTTCGACTGCTCGGGGGGAGGGGGGGCGTCGGACTGCCGGAGCCGGTGCTCACCAGTAAAGGACCAGCTACGGGGCGGGAAGGGACCAGGACGACCGGGCCGGTGCGGGGCGGGAAGGGGGCGGGGACGGGGCAGGCGGGGACAGCCCGCGGCGCTGTCGGGTGAGGACGGGGGCAAGCGGGGTGGGGCGGGGCACGGACGTTCGGCGGCGTTGCAGGGGGGGGTGAGCGGGGCGGGGCGGGGATGGGGGTGAGCGGGGCGGGCGGGGACGGTCGGCGGCGCTGCGCGGGGCGGGGACGGGGGCGAGTGGCGTGGGGAGGGGCGGGAACGACGGACGGCGGCACTGCGGGGCGGGTGAAGGCACAAGGGTGCGAGGAGAGAGGAATGAGTGAAGGAGTAGCCGGCCTCGAGGGGATAAGGTTCCCCCATGCCGACGGCCTAGCCCTCGGCATAGGTCCTCTCACCACCACGTCATCGATCCGCATGACCTCCTTGATCCGTGGGTGTACCTATGCCGACAGCTTAGCCGTCGGCATAGATTTTCGCTATTTTTTCTATTTTAATTATTTCTTTTTTTTTCTTTCTCTTTTTTTGCTACTTAAATGTGTCTTATGTAAAAAAACATACCTCAATTATATATCGATTGCCTCCCCTCACAGACGTCGCTGCCGACCTGTCACGGAGGGAGGAAACGGGACGGGGTACCTGGGAGGGTAGGAAACACGTCAGGTGTTGCGGTGGACCCTCCTAGCTACACGTGTGAAAGTGTGGTGGCACGCGGCTCCGGGTGGTGTCCCCCCTCACGGGCGTCATGGGGCTCTGGGGTGTGGCCCCCCTTCGTAGACGTCGCTGTCGAGGTCACTTACAGGGGGGAGACATGCGCGTCTCGTGGTAGAACCCGGCGCACACGTCTCCCTCCTCCAAGTGATCGTGACAACGACGTCCGCGGAGGGAGGCCACACCCCGGAGCCCCAAGACGGGTGTCTACGCGTATCACATCACTTTCACACATGCATCACGACCCGACGTGGTGTTTCGGTGGCATAGCTAACCCCGGGAGGCCGCCACGAAGCTCCGTTAGACCAGGAGATCTTGCCCTTTGACTTTCGTCGGATGGGCTTTGACCAGTGGACTCTTCCACCTAGTTGCAATGGGTCAGCACATAGGAGCATCCCCGAACACGGCCTGGACCCAAACCACCACTATAGATTCCCTCCGGTTCTACCCGACGCGCACGTCTCCCCCCTCCAAGTGACCGCGACAGTGACGTCCGCGGAGGGGGGCCATACCCCAGAGCCCCAAGACGGGCGTCTACGCATGCCACATCACTTTCACACATGCATCACGGTCCGACGCGGTGTTTCGGTGGCATAGCTACACCCAGGAGGCAACCACGAAGCTCTGTTAGACCAGGAGATCTAGCCCTTTAACTTTTGCCGGACGGGCTTTGACCGGTGGACTCTTCAACCTGGTTGTGATGGGTTAGCACATAAGAGCATCCCCGAACACGGCCTGGACCCAAACCACTGTTGGGAGACGTAGTAGTAAATCAAAAAATTTCCTACATTCACCAAGATCTATCTATGGGGAGAGATTGCATCTTCATACCTTTGAAGATCGCTAAGCGGAAGCGTTTACAAGAACACGGTTGGTGGAGTCGTACTCGTAGCGATTCAGATCGCGGTGGACTCCGATCTTAGCACCGAACAATGGTGCCTCCGCGTTCAACACACGTGCATCCCGGTGACGTCTCCTACGCCTTGATCCAGCAAGGAGGGAGGAGAGGTTGAGGGAGAACTCCGACAGCACGACGGCGTGGTGACGGTGGAGCTGCATGGACTCCGGCAGGGCTTCGCCAAGCTCTACGAAGAACGAGGAGAGGGAGAGGTATGGCTGCGCCGGGAGGAAGAGAGAACCATGTTTTTGGCAGCCCCAAAACCCTCACTATATATATGAGGAAGAGGAGGGGTGGCTGCACCCTAGGGTTTCCACCCTAGGGTGGTGCGGCAGCCACCAGATCAATCTGGCCGGCGGCTAGGGTGGGAGAGGGGAGGGGTGGCGCCCTAGATGGGCCTAGGGCCCATCTGCCCTAGGGTTTTCCCCCCTCCACCTCTTGCTACGCCTTGGTCTAGGTGGGAGGGGCACACCAGCCCACCTAGGGGCTGGTTCCCTCCACCTTTGGCCCACGCAGCTCTCCGGGGCCCGTGGCCCCTCTCGGTGGTCCCGGTACATTACCGGTGACGCCCAGAACACTTCCGGTGACCAAATACTCACTTTCTATATATGAATCTTTACCTCCGGACCATTCCGGAGCTCCTCGTGAGGTCCGAGATCTCATCCGGGACTCCGAACAACCTTCGGTAACCACGTACACTATTTCCCTATAACCCTAGCGTCATCGAACTTTAAGTGTGTAGACCCTACGAGTTCGGAAGACATGTAGACATGACCAAGACACTCTCCAATCAATAACCAACAACGGGATTTGGATACCCATGTTGGCTCCCACATGCTCCACGATGATCTCATCGGATGAACCACGATGTCGGGGATTCAGACAATCCCGTATGCAATTCCCTTTGTCTATCGGTATGATACTTGCCCGAGATTCGATCGTCGGTATCTCTATACCTTGTTCAATCTCGATACCGGCAAGTCTCTTTACTCGTTCCATAATACATCATCCCGTGGCTAACTCCTTAGTCACTTTGAGCTCATTATGATGATGTCTTACCAAGTGGGCCCAGAGATACCTCTCCGTCACACGGAGTGAAAAATCCTGGTCTCGATTCATGCCAACCCAACAAACACTTTTGGAGATACCCTTAGTGTACCTTTATAGCCACCCAGTTACGTTGTGACCTTTGGCACACCCAAAGCATTCCTACGGTATCCGGGAGTTGCACAATCTCATGGTCTAAGGAAACAATACTTAACATTAGAAAAGCTTTAGCAAATGAACTACACAATCTTGTGCTATGCTTAGGATTGGGTCTTGTCCATCACATCATTCTCCTAATGATGTGATCCTGTTATCAACGACATCCAATGTCCATGGTCATGAAACCGTGACCATCTATTGATCAACGAGCTAGCCAACTAGAGGCTCACTAGGGACATGTTGTGGTCTATATATTCACACATGTATTACGGTTTCTGGTTAACACAATTATAGCATGAACAATAAACAATTATCATGAACAAGGAAATACAATAATAACCATTTTATTATTGCCTCTAGGGCATATTTCCAACAACCACCACTATAGATTCCCTCCGGTTCTACCCGACGCGCACATCTCCCCCCTCCAAGTGACCGCGACAGCGACGTCCGCGGAGGGAGGCCACACCCCGGAGCCCCAAGACGGGCGTCTACGCGTGCCACATCACTTTCACACATGCATCACGGCCCGATGTGGTGTTTTGGTGGCATTGCTACACCTGGGAGGCCACCACGAAGTTCCGTTAGACCCGGAGATCTAGCCCTTTGACTTTCGCCGAACGGTCTTTAACTAGTGGACTCTTCCACCTGGTTGCGTTGGGTCAGTATATAGGAGCACCCCGAACATGGCCTGGACCCAAACCACCACTATAGATTCCCTCTGGTTCTACCCGACGCGCACGTCTCCCCCCTCCAAGTGACCGCGACAGCGACGTCCGCGGAGGGGGGCCATACCCCAAAGCCCCAAGACCCAAGACGGGCTTCTATGCATGTCACGTCACTTCACACATGCATCACGACCCGACGTGGTGTTTCGGTGGCATAGCTAACCCCGGGAGGCCACCACAAAGCTCCGTTAGACAAGGAGATCTTGCCCTTTGACTTTCGTCGGATGGGCTTTGACCAGTGGACTCTTCCACCTGGTTGCGCTGGGTCAACACATAGGAGCATCCCCGAACAAGGCCTGGACCCAAACCACCACTATAG
Source organism: Hordeum marinum (assembly GCA_022496015.1). Classification (NCBI taxonomy): domain Eukaryota; kingdom Viridiplantae; phylum Streptophyta; class Magnoliopsida; order Poales; family Poaceae; genus Hordeum; species Hordeum marinum. Next base: position 92,279 of record JAAAWK010001188.1, read on the forward strand.
ATTCCCTCCGGTTCTACCCAACGTGCACGTCTCCCCCCTCCAAGTGACCGCGACAGCGACGTCCACGAAGGGGGGCCACACCCCGGAGCCCCAAGACGGGCGTCTACGCATGCCACATCACTTTCACACATGAATCACGGGCCGACGCAGTGTTTCGATGGCATAGCTACACCCGGGAGGCCACCACGAAGCTTCGTTAGACCAGGATATCTAGCCCATTGATTTTCGTCGGACAGGCTTTGACCAGTGGACCCTTCCACCTGGTTGCGATGGGTCAGCACATAGAAGCATCCCCTAACACAGCCTGGACCCAAACCACCACTAGATTCCCTCCAGTTCTACCCAACGCGCACGTCTCCCCCCTCCAAGTGACCACGACAACGACGTCCGCGGAGGGGGGCCACACCCCGGAGCCCCAAGACGGGCGTCTACGCGTGCCACATCACTTTCACACATGCATCACGGCCCGATGCGGTGTTTCGGTGGCATAGCTACACCCTGGAGGCCACCACGAAGCTCCGTTAGACTAGGAGATCTAGCCCTTTGACTTTCGCCGACGGGCATTGATCAGTGGACCCTTCCACCTAGTTGCGATGGGTCAGCACATAGGATCATCCCCGAACACGGCCTGGACCCAAACCACCACTAGATTCGCTCCGGTTCTACCCGACGCGCACGTCTCTCCCCTCCAAGTGACCGTGATAGCGAAGTCCGCGGAGGGGGGCCACACCCCGGAGCCCCAAAACGGGCGTCTACGCATGCCACATCACTTTCACACATGCATCACGACCCGGCGCAGTGTTTCGGTGGCATAGCTACACCCGGGAGGCCACCACGAAGCTCCGTTAGACCAGGAGATCTAGCCTTTTGACTTTCGTCGGACGGACTTTGACCAGTCGACTCTTCCACCTGGTTGCTATGGGTCCTGTCTATGGTTCCCTTGCGTGTGCTCGGGATAGGTGTTTTGTATAAATGTTTCGCCGTATTATTAAGTATTCTCCTTTAGTTTTTTTCTCTATCTAGAAGTGGAATAGAATAACCCGGTTGAAGGGTAATGATCATACGTCTGTAATGTATTGTATGGTCCAGAATAGGTCCTATTCTTCTACATTTTCCAGGTAGTCGATGGCTATTCACAGATATCACCTTAACACCAAAGAAGAGTTCGACCCAATGCTTTATTTCTGTCTTAGTGAATCCCGATTCGACATTAAAAGTATATTGATTCTTTCCCAATAAACGAAGAATTTTTTCTGTAAATACAACACATAGGAGCATTCCCGAACACGGCCTGGACCCAAACCACCACTAGATTTCCTCCGGTTGTACCCGACGCGCACGTCTCCTCCCTCCAAGTGACCGCGATAGCGACGTCTGCGGAGGGGGGGCACACCCCGGAGCCCCAAGACGCCCGTGAGGGGGGACACCATCCGGAGCCGCGTGCCACCACACTTTGACACGCATAGCTAGGAGGGCCCACCGCAACACCTGACGTGTTTCCTACCCTCCCACGTACCCCGTCCCGTTTCCTCTCTCCGTGACAGGACGGTAGCGACGTCCGTGAGAAAAAAATAGAAATAAAAAAGAAATAATTAAAATAGAAAAATTTAAGTTAATCAAATTAGTTTTAAAAAAGAAAGAAAAAAGAAATAATTAAAATAGAAGAAATAGCGAAAATCTATGCGGACGGCATAGGTACACCCACGGATCGAGGTGATCACGCGGATCGGTGACGATGCGAGGACCTATGCCGACAGCTAGGTCGTCGGCGTACCTAACCAGCGTGAGGGGCTCGGATCGATGACGTGGCATCTTAGCGATGCCGACTGCCTCTGTTAGCTCCGTCGGTGTAGGTCTCACACCGTCAAACGGCCATCGCCGCCCGGGTAGCCGGGCCCACACGTACGCCGACGGCCACCGTAGGCATATACGAAGCGCTGCCGACAGCCGATGTATGCCGACGACCCCCGTCGGCGTAGGTGGACATATGCCGATGGCTTCTCTATGCCTACGGCTTCACCTAGCCCGTCGGCATACATCCATCGATGCCGACGGGAGTCGTCGGCATAGATTAGGCCGTCGGCAGTGTCTGTTATTCTGGTAGTGACTTATCGCAATCTGGGAGTTTCCTTTTTTTCGTAGATTCATATTTTCAAAATGTTTTATCTCCTAAACCGTGCATCCAAGTCTAGAATCGATTTCACCGTTGGGTTTCTTGCGTCGAGATCTTTAAAAGTAGATCGCATGTTGATAGATTTTGACAACCTTTTTTCATGAAAAAACCGAACGAAAAAACCGGATGAAAAAAAAGTGCCTCACGCGATAGAAAAAAACCCATAAAACGCCGATAGTCGGTCGCCGGGCATGGTGAAAGGCGCTAAGGTGTATGGCGTGCACACGTGCAAGTAAAACTTCTAGTGAAAAGGCGTGAATATCAGGGTCAGACAACAAAATAAGTTTTTTGAGGATCAATGCACGACATAAGATCCTTCGGAGGCCATTTAATTTAGGAAAAGTAGTACGACCGAGGGTTCATATACGAAGGATGAAACGTACATATGCATGCGGGTGTAGATATATTTATTTATTTATATTTTATAGAGCTTGGGAAGGTGATCGATGCTGGAGCACGCACTCACGCACGACGGGTTTTACCATCGGACGAGTTGAAATCTCTTGATGCTAACGAGGAAGTGCTTTATCCCGGTGCGAACTGTGAAGGGCTTGAATATTGGTGAGCGATGCGACAACGTCATTTGTCACCAATTGCAATCCGCGTACGTGCAGCCACGCAACCTTCTTCGCCAGAAGGCGTGCTCGATCGTAGTCGTAATATATACCGGCACCAAAACTTGCACTGGTCTCCTTTTCTATAATTATAAAGCTTCCTCCGCGAGCTGCTATACAACAAAATAGTTGAAACGTTGGATTGATCATCCTATTGGAATTTAGCTTCAATACTAGCAAGCTTCTGTACCTTCTTGGGATACATCTTCCAACGATTACTCTCATTTTCTAAGATTGCGACAAGTGGTCGTAGTCGGAAGGCGTGCTCGATCGTAGTCGTAGTATATACCGGCTCCAAAACTTGCACTGGTCTCATTTCTTATTACTATAAAGCACTACGTGAGAGAGCGATTCCTCCGAGAGCAGCTATACAGCAAAATAGTTGAAACGTTGGATTGATCATCCTATTGGAATTTAGCTTCAATAGTAGCAAGCTTCTGTACCTTCTTGGGGGTACATCCGAATGCTGTCAACATCACACACCGTCCGTGTTGACTTGAGCCGGTCGCTAGCCGGAGGATCCATGAGTATATATATAATACTATTGATGAAACAGGCCATGATAATGTGGGGCCAAAAGAGAGAAGACACGGAGAAAGAAACCTTCGCGCTACGAACTTTCAGCGCCATGCTCGGCGTCGGTTGTATATTTTTCTTTTTCTAAACACATTTAGACGCTCGCGCTCGTACATACGTCTTTACATTCATCTTAATGAATGCACACATGCGCATTTTATCTTCATAAGCATCCTGAAAGACCGAATCAGAACATCGTCCTTCTTATTAGGAAAATTTAAAATAATTTTTTCAAAAACACCTCGAGAAGACTAGGGGGTTCTTGCATTTCATTAAGAAGAAGAGAGTTGGTCCAGTTTATAAGAAAAACCGGACCCGAAAACCTAACATTCTCGGTTAATCAAGGAAAACCGAATGAAAACCCCAAAACAAAGAAAAAAACGGAAAAAGAGGCACTAGAACTTGGGGTAAGGGCAAAACAAAAATACAGCATCAAGTGACATCGTCGGAGCCAGACACCAGCGCGCCTAGGCCCAAAACAATTTGGCGAGGCTCCAGCGCAATCAAACTGACTGCCACTCGCTAAAGGAAAATCGTCCATAACAATTGACTCTTCTGTCCCGGCCTCAAAATTTCATGTGCTAACATTATCTTGTGGAAAACATCCCGAGAGGTCCAATGACTTCCTCGCGATCCTCGCCAAAGAGCTCAATGTCTCGATCACTTGCGGTGAGAGTGGTGTTTTCTACATGCCGAGGTATGCTTGCATCTTTTGCTATGGACCCTCTGCTTTGCTGACCTCCGACAACTCACCCAAAGCCTCCAACATCCTATATTCTGCGCGCTTGGCAGTAGGGATGTTGCACGCCTTGTTCTTCTTATCCAAACGCCGCTCCGTTGCCTGTCATTCTTCTCACCATGCTAAGGCACCAGAGTCCCAAGAAGAGGTTGTGGGAGTGGACACGCAATCATACCAAGAAAATCCTCCAAAGATACTGGTGTTGCTTTAGTTTGTGCCACCTTCGCAATAACCTTGCACACCTCAGCCACATGTGTAACCAGAACGTTGGGCGCGTCAAAACCAAGCGACTCATCAAGACTTGGCATCGGACATGAAAGGGACTGCACCACGGAAGACAAGGAGGAACCTCCAGGGGGTGAGGACCAGAGCGTAGCCTCCGAGCACATAGGTCAAAAGATTCCTCACTCCCAACCAACGAGGTACCAGGGGACAAACACATATCATCACCCCAAGGAGAGCAGATCATAGGACTGATGATGGCCGGCAAAAACTGAGAAGATGGTGTCAATGCTTCATCAATCATAGGATCATTATGCCACGGATCGATGCCCATTGGCCTAGCCGAGAGCATAGCAGCAAGGAGATCCTGCTCAACAGGAGCGTGAGGGAAGATGCAGTAGTCCACACGATGAGCCGAGCGATCTTCAAAGGGCGACGCCAAGGGGGCCTCAACATACGAGTGCTACCTAGGAGCATGGCTGGCCGGCGCTTCACGGCGAACCCTGACACCAAGCTGACGCCCCAAGGGAGGCACCAACGAGGTAAGCTTTGGCAGAGGCCCCAAGCATTGTCTGGCAAGGTGGAAATCCTTGTAGCAACGCCAACAATTTAGCGGCTCCTCGCAATCCTTGGCGAAATGCTTGCGGCTGAGACAACAGAAGCATCGTCCGTCCATCCATTTGAGGTAGCCGGCACGCTCAGCCGGACTGACCAACGAGTGTTGTTGCGGTGGCCCTGCTCGGCCTTCCCGAGAAACATCTGCACATCCTTTACTCCCTCGCACCTCAAACCACCCTGCAGGGTTCAAGGGAACTCCAGAAGCAACCCACGTAGAATCAGAATGGTCGTCAGCACACAACTCGGCGGCGGGCTCCCGGACCACAATGGATTTGAGACGAGGCGACGGTGGAGGGGCTTCAGGCAATGGAGTCGAGCAGCTAGACGGTGGGAGCACACCAATGACCATCCTGGAGGATGATCAGGGCCGCATCGGCCCGTCGCCAAAGGCGTCGTCGGCGGTCGAAGCAGGGGCAACCAGCATCACCGCATCCGCATCGCCAGCACCAAGCCCCCCCCGATGGCGGTTCTGGCATGACCATGCCAGCATGGAGGGGGCTGGGGCATGGAGCAGGCTGGCTCGACAAAAGCAGATCCTGATTGAGATCCACCGTGTCCAGTAGAGCACCCGGCCGCAAGATGCGGCACTAGTAGAAAATAGGGCACTGGTTCGGGCCTCCTAATCCCATTAATCACGGTTCGCTCACGAACCGGGACCAAAGGTAGCAACTGTCCTGGTTCGTGAGCCCAGGGGGGCGGCCGAGCCACGTGGGCCATTGGTTCCAGTTCGTCTGGCCCCTTTGGTCCCGGTTCCAGGCATGAACCGGGACCAATGTACCTCGCTCCTGGCCCACGACCATTGGTTCCGGTTCGTGGCTAGAACAGGGAGCAACGGGAGACCTATTGTCCCAGTTCCATCCACGAACCGGGACCAATGATCTGCCTATATAAACCCTCGCCCACCGCTAGCAGAGCCTGGAGTGCTCTGTTTTTCTAGGACAACAGTGTTAGAGCTTTGTGGTGCTCTAGCTCACCTCCTATGCACATGAGGTGTTCGATGAAATGCCCAAGCTACACTTATGCTTTCTCCTCTCGAAGCTCCTTGTCCAAACTCCATTTTCGCCAAGATTTGTCTAGGTTTGGCGGTCCGTCTTGTCCCGTCCCCGTCCTGAAACCGCCGTCGATCGCCCGCGCGTGGTGAGCCTCTTGATCTTATCTTCTTTATAAAAGAAAATATACCTACTCATATGATTTTCTTACTTTTATTATTGTTTGTTATTATATAGTGCCATGGTTATGGTATCCGCCCACGTCGGCCCTCGTCCAGTCTATGATTCAGATGTGGTATATTATCTTTTCTAACTATTTCACACAACTAATGTCTATGACAATTAATTATGCCACCAGCTTGACATAAATGTTTTTATCTATAGGAAGTAGTTGAACCAGAAATGGATACCGACTATGCAATTCTGCTCGACAAATTAACTAAAGCTGAAAAAGAAATCGATCATTTGAAAGAAAAATTGAAAAGAACTGAAGATGAGAAGATGGGATTGGAGTTGCATGTTGCCGATATTGTCGATGATCACAGGACCAAGATGGCTGCAATGCGCTAACTAGTGGAAAAAGGCCCATTTGTCACGGTTCCAGAGGCCCATCTGTCCCGGTTCTGGACCCGGAACTAAAGGGTTGGGACTAAAGCCCGTGACCTTTAGTCCCGGTTCGTAACACGTGGCCGCTCCGCTGAGCCCAGGCAGGAGGGCCTTTGGTCCCTGTTGGTAAGACCAACCGGGACCAAAGAGCGTCCACGCTCAGCAGCTCAAGAGCTGTTTTTTTTAAAGAGGAGGGGGGGCTGAGGGTTTTGGAGGGTTAATTTAGGAGTTTCATATATTTTGTTATTAGCTAGCTAATAGAGAGAAGTGACCTCTCTTATTTCCGTGCTTGGTCGCAACGCTACGTACTATACGTATAGAGAGAACATATAACACTATTTAATCATCATTTTCGTCAATGAGACATCATATAACAAGTTGGTCACTCTAGTCATAATCACAAGTCATCATCATCATCAACTCTAACACATTGTAGCACATAATAACACATTGTACCTAGGACCTAGTCCTCTCTCATAGGACCTACTCTACCCTCTCTTAGGTATAATATCATAAAACAAGATAGGACCTGACTCTCCATTATGGAGAACGGAGATCATCTTGTCTCCCATTCTTGGCCTACGCATAATGTTGCTTCCAAGTAGCTCTCTATGATTGACCATACATTTTTTCCAATCTTTGATTGTCATGACTCCATCGATTTTAGAAATCCGGTATGGACAGGAGTGATGCGTAGGCTGACCTGGCCGTGGTGGCCCTAAGCTCATAACAACAACGCGACCTCTCGGAAACATCAGATGGGGCACACAATCCTTCGAGATTTTCTGTTGAAAAATATAGTAATAACTTTGTAGTTAGCAATGTAGTTTAGTTTTAGAAGAATTTATGCAAAAGATGCACGGATGTCGTAATATTAGAATTAAAATCTTACCATGTAATCTCCATGAATGTTACCGTAGTTCACCACGTGCACTAGTGACACGTATTGACCATAATGTGTAGGAGTTTGATAATAGCTATTGTAATTCTCAAGATGACTAAGAAATGCGGTAAGATGATCTTTCTCCTTATAAGTTAATTCTGCTTCATCACTGTAGTAGTATGTTCTGTCTACCATGTTCCGTACATTTTTTGAAAAATGAAAATAAGCTGTCAATGAAAATAAGTTGTCAACTATTTTTAAGTAAACAATATAAATTACTTAATAAATATGGTTGAGAAACTCACATAATGGTAGAACTGGAGGCGTCTGCACATCGACCCAGATGTCGATATTACCTTCAATTTCATCTTCCGGACGAATATCAAAGGTGATAAGCATATTAGGCTCAAATGCATAAGCCTTGCATAGTGCTTGCCAAGTTTTGCATTCAAATAGTAATACATGTCTGCATGGTACAATTTTACCGCAAAAGTAAAACCATGCTCGGTCCTCAAGTGAACTATCTTTACCTCCATATTTTTTTTAGTATCGAAACCAATCTTATCCAAGACAGCAATTCTTGCATGGCACGGGATACACTAGTAGAATAGTAAAAATTAAAATTATAAGTTAAAGCAAAAGAAGCAGAAGTCATGCTTAATTACGAAAAAAAACTTGTCGTTGTGACTTACTGTATCCACTTCGAAGGTCTCATCAAGCATATGCTGAAGCGCCTATCATCAACTAGGAAAGTCTTGTCACACAGGCCGCGCTCGTCTTCGCAGTACTCGCACATAGAGAATTCCCTTTCGTTGCCAGACATTTCCTATGTTCATAGTTGAAACATTTAAAATCGATCGAAGGAAACTACGAGAAAACTAATCAACACACAGATCACTATTACTCAATATGCAACGGGTTGGCTTTAGGTCTATCGAGTCTTTCCTTCCTAAACTCTCATCTCACGTATATGGTGGGCACTCCCTCTGATATTGCGACCGTCGGTGATGGTGGCTCCTTCATTCGTTCCCGAGTGTATTACATCAAAATGTCTAGCACACGGGAAGGAAGGAGAAGTGACCCCCACGACAACAGTCGGGATTCTTCCTCTCTCATATATATATATATATATATATATATATATATATATATATATATATATATATGGTGGACACTCTTCCTCACTAAAAGACACACAAGGAGCCGAAACAGGCGTAAAGTCAACCCGTTTCATATATCGAGCAATGACATAGAAAAAAATTCTATGTTTTACCGGAATGACTTGCAAATCACAAATACATTTATAATGAACTCGAATATAATATCACTAATACATCATCCCGAATAAGCCAGTTCAAGAATTACGGCACGCTTTGGATCCTAATGCGTGTGTGACTTTCGGTCCGTCGAGGCTTTCCTTAAGTAACTCTCATATCTCATGGTGTGTTGGTGCGCTCTCTCTCACACTGATATGGTGGTGTATATATGTTGGTGGGAACTCTCTCATAGTAATAGTTCGACCGCTGGTGATGGACGCCTTCCCTCTTCTCTTCTTGCGCAATATATAGACGAGTATATCGCAAAGAAGAGAAAAAAGAGGAGGCGCCCTTACGACAATAGTCGGGATTCCTCCATCAAGAACGTTGGTGAAAGTCACACAAGGAGCAACGACAAACCGAAAGTGAGACACACATTATACCGGTAAAATATCACAAATACATTAATATTTATTATGAACTCGAATATAATATCACTAATATATCATTCCGAATAATCCAGTTAATGCATCATCAATTATTAACTAATACATCTCAAATATTATCATATAAGATCACTAATACAGATCGAATATCCTAGAATCCAAAGTGGAGGACGGTGAACTCGGTTCACTAGCGGTCTCTGAGTCGCTAGCGGTGGGCACCCAAAGACAAGGAACCATCATGGGATCATAACTCAAGTGAGATCCCTGAAGGATCTGTCAGGTATCGTCGAACCGGGCGTCCAACGCCGCCATGTAGCGACGGACGTGCTCGTCCTCCTCCCTGACATGGCGATGTACCACCTCCGCGGGTGCCCGCTCCCTCCGCACCGAAAGTGGCCCGCGTGACCGCCACCACAGAAGGTCCGGGTCGACGACGATACCTGGATTCCTCACCAACCTCCGAGCCCGGGAAGGTAGTACCTCCCAGTGCCAGCCCGACGGAGCCGAGTCCCGGACATGGCGCCTATCAAGCAGGCTCTCGCGGACTACTCGACGAGGAGGATGCGGGCCGGGCATCGTCGACAAATTCCTATGATAACATTTTTTATCAGTTAATCACTGATTTTTCGTAAAACCCAAAAAAATTCTGTAATCTAACATACACTCCTAATTTTTCCTAATTTCTATAATCTAACATAACATTCGCACATACACATACACATACTAATTTTTTCTAAGACTCCTAATAATCTAAGATACACATATACTCCTAATTTCTGTAATCTAACATACACTCCTTTCCTAATTTCTATAATCTAACATAACATTCGCACATACACATACACATACTAATTTTTCCTAAGACTCCTAGTAATCTAACATACACTCCTAATAATCAACTTATTTTTTCCTAGGGCTCATAGTGGGGGCGGCGGCGATGGGGCAGCGACAGAGAGGGCGACAGCGATGGGGCGGCGACAGAGAGGGCGACGGCGGGGCAGGGTTGCGTCGACGGCGACGGGAAGGGGCGCGGAGGAGACGGGACGGGGTCGCGGAGGTCGGGGACGGCGGCCGGCGGCGGCGACGGCGATGGAAAGCGCGTAAATTCGGGCAGCCTGACGGCGTGGGTGGGGATCTGGCCTTCGGGGAGAGACAATGGGCCGAAAACTGCTAAGTGTGGGCTTATATACAGGGAGCATTGGTCCCGGTTCGTGGCACAAACCGGGACCAATGCCCCCCTTTGGTCCCGATTCGTGCCACCAACCGGGACCAAAGCCCTGTTTTCAGCAGCCCACAGGGCGGGAAGCAGAGGCCTTTGGTCCCAGTTGGTGCCACGAACCGGGACTAATGGTCCCTTTGTCGTCAGCCCAAAGGGCGGGAAACAGGGACCTTTGGTCCCGGTTGGTGGCAGCAACCGGGACTAAAGGGGGCCTTTAGTCCCGGTTGCTGCCACCAACCGGGACCAAAGGCTTGGCGCAGCGGTGTCAAATGTTTAGTCCCACCTCGCTAGTCGAGGGGAGACCGCACCTGTTTATAAGACCCGCCGCGGCTGCTACGTTGAGCTCCTTGTTGGGAGACGTAGTAGTAAATCAAAAAATTTCCTATGATCACCAAGATCTATCCATGGAGAAACCAGCAACGAGTGGGGAGAGATTGCATCTTCATACCTTTGAAGATCGCTAAGCGGAAGCATTACAAGAACGCGGTTGGTGGAGTCGTACTCGCAGTGATTCAGATCGCGGTGGATTCCGATCTAAGCGCCGAACAACGGCACCTCCGCGTTAAACACACGTATAGCCCGGTGATGTCTCCCACACCTTGATCCAGCAAGGAGGAAGGAAAGGTTGGGGAAGGGCTCCAACAGCAGCACGACGGCGTTGTGGTGGTGGAGTAGCAAGGTATTCCGGCAGGGCTTCGCCTAAGCATTGCGGAGGAGGAAGAAGAAGGGTAGGGCTGCGCCGAGAGAGAGGGAAGTCATCGTCTCAAATCAGCCCAAACCCTTGGTTATATATAGGAGGAGGGAGAGGGAGGGCTGCCTTCGCCCCTCCTCCAAGGAGGAGGGCTTCGGCCGAAGGTGAGGAAGAGTCCACCTCCCACAAGGGAGGTGGATCTCCTTCCTTTCAAACTCTTTTTGCCCTCTCTCTAGATCTCCAGCAACATGGGCCTTTCTAGAAGGTCATGGCCAGCCCAATAAGGGCTAGCACACCTCCTCTAAGGGCCCACGAAGTACTATGGTCGTCACACCCCTCCCGGGGGGTCCTCCGGAACCCTCTCGGCACTCCCGGTACACTACCAATGAACCCGAAAACTTTCCGGTGACCAAAACTGGACTTCCTATATATCAATCTTTACCTCCGAACCATTCTGGAGCTCCTCGTGATGTCCAGGATCTCATCTGGGACTCCGAACAACCTTAGGTAATCACGTATACTATTTCCCTATAACCCTAGCGTCATCGAACCTTAAGTGTGTAGACCCTACGGGTTCGGGAGACACGTAGACATGACCGAGACACCTCTCTGGTCAATAACCAACAGCGGGATCTGGATACCCATGTGGGCTCCCACATGATCCATGATGATCTCATCAGATGAACCACGATGTCGGGGATTCCATCAATCCCGTATACAATTCCCTTTGTCTACCGGTATGATACTTGCCCGAGATTCGATCGTCGGTATCCCTATACCTTGTTCAATCTCGTTACCGACAAGTCTCTTTACTCGTTCCATAACACATCATCCCATGGCTAACTCCGTAGTCACTTTGAGCTCATTATGATGATGTCTTACCAAGTGGGCCCAGAGATACCTCTCCGTCACACGGAGTGACAAATCCCAGTCTCGATTCGTGCCAACCCAACAGATACTTTCGGAGATACCCGTAGCGTACCTTTATAGCCATCCAGTTACCTTGTGACGTTTGGCACACCCAAAGCATTCCTATGGTATCCGGGAGTTTCACAATCTCATGGTCTAAGGAATCGATACTTGACATTAGAAAAGATTTAGCAAACGAACTACACGATCTTGTGCTATGCTTAGGATTGGGTGTTGTCCATCAAATCATTCTCCTAATGACGTGATCCCATTATCAACGACATCCAATGTCCATGGTCATGAAACCGTGACCATCTATTGATCAACGAGCTAGCCAACTAGAGGCTCACCAGGGACATGTTGTGGTCTATGTATTCACACATGTATTACGGTTTCCGGTTAACACAATTGTAGCATGAACAATAGACAATTATCATGAACAAGGAAATACAATAATAACCATTTTATTATTGCCTCTAGGGCATATTTCCAACAGTCTCCCACTTGCACTAGGGTCAATAATCTAGTTCACATCACCATGTGATTAACACTTACATCACCATGTGATCATATCATCATGTGATTAACACCCAATTAGTTCTGGGGTTTGATCATGTTTTGCTCGTGAAAGAGGTTTTTAGTCAACGGGTCTGCGACACTCAGATCCGTGCATACCTTGCAAACTTCTATGTCCTACTGTAGATACTGCTCCTACTCTCCACTTGGAGCTATTCCAAATGGCTGCTCCACTATACATATTCGGATTTCTGCTAAGAGTCATCCGGATTAGTGTTAAAGCTTGCATCGTCGTTACCCTTTACGATGTACTCTTTATCACCTTCATAATCGAGAAACATTTCCTTAGTCCTCTAGTTGCTAAGGATAATTTCGACCGCTGTCCAGTGATCCACTCCTGGATCTCTCTTGTACCCCTTGACAAATTCATGGCAAGGCACACATAGGTGCGGTACACAGCATGGCATACTATGTAGAGCCTATGGCTTAAGCATAGGGGATGACACTCATCTTTTCTCTATTTTCTGCCGTGGTCGGGCATTGAGCTGTACTCAATCTCACACCTTCTAATACAGGCAAGAACCCTTTCTTGGACTGATCCATATTGAACTTCTTCAATATCTTTGTCAAGGTATATACTCATTGAAATTATTATCAAGCATCTTGATCCATCTCTATAAATCTTGATGCCCAACAATTAGGTAGATTTATCTAGGTATTCCTTTGAAAAACCTTTTTTCAAACAACCATTTATGCTTTACAGAAATTCTACATCATTTCCGATCAATAATATGTCAACTACATATTCTTATCAAAAATTCTACAGTGCTCCCACTCACTTTCTTGTAAATACAAGTTTCTCATAAACTTTTATAAACTCAAAAACTTTGATCACTTCATCAAAGCTCATATTCCAACTCCGAGATGCTTGCTCCAGTCCATAGAAGGATCGCTAGAGTTTGCATACCTTTTAGCATCCTTAGGATTGACAAAACCTTCTGGTTGCATCACATACAACTCTTCCTCACGATAACCGTTAAGGAAGCCTTGTTTTGACATCCATTTGCCAGATTTCATAATCGAAAATGCAGCAACTGCTAATACAAATTTTAACAGACTTTTAGCATCGCTACAGATGAGAAAATCTCATCGCAGTCAACTCCTTGAACTTGGCGGAAAGTTCTTTGTGACAAGTCGAGCTTTATAGACGGTGAAAATTCACCATTAGCGTCTGTGTTCATCTCAAAGGTCCATTTGTACTCAACGACCTGTCGTTCAACAGGCAAGTCTACCAAAGTCCATACTTGGTTTTCATACATGGATCCTTTCTCGGATTTCATGGCTCCTAGCCATTCGTTGGAATCCGGGCCCACCATCGCTTCTTCATAGTTCGTAGGTTCATCGTTGTCCAACAACGTGACTTCGAAGACAGGGTTGCCGTACTACTCTGGAGCAGTACTTGTCCTTGTCGATCTACGAGGTTTGATGGTAACTTGATCCGAAGCTTCATGATCATCATCATTAACTTCCTTTTCAACTGACGTAGGATCTACAGAAACATCTTCTATGTTGCGCTACTCTCATGTTGAAACAAAAGTTCAACAACCTTATCAAGTTCTATCTTCCTCCCACTCAATTCTTTTGAGAGAAACTCTTTCTCGAGAAAGGATCCGTTCTTAGCCACAAACAATTTTGCGCTTGAATCTGAGATAGAAGGTATACCCAATGTCTCCTTAGGATATTCTATGAAGATGCTTTCGTCTACTTTGGGTTCGAGCTCACTAGGTGAAAACCCTTCTCATATAAGCGTCGCAGCCCCAAACTTTAAGAAATGACAGCTTAGGCTTTTGTCAAACCATAATTCACACGGTGTCATCTCAACAGACCTAGATGGTGCCCTATTATAGTGAATGGATTTGTATTTAATGCATAACCCCATAACGATAGTGGCAAAACAATAAGAGACATCATAGTACTCACTATATCCAATAGAGCACGACTACGGCGTTTGGACACACCATCACACTATGGTGTTCCAGGAGGCGTGAGCTGTGAAACAATTTCCACATTGTCTAAAATTGCATACCAAACTCATAACTTAGATATTCACCTCCACGATCATATCGTAGACATTTTATTTTCATGTCACGATGATCTTTAACTTCACTCTAGAACTCCTTGAACCTTTCAAACATTTCAGACTCGTGTTTAATTAAGTAAATATCCCCATATTCACTCAAATCATCAGTGAAGGTAAAGAAAAATAACGATATCCACTATGTGTTTCAACACTCATTGGACCACATACATCAACATGTATTCATTCCAATAAGCCACTAGCCCGCTCCATCATACCGGAAGACGGGGTCTTAGTCATCTTGCCCAAGAGGCATGGCTCGCATGTCTCAACCGATTCAAAATCGAGTGAGTCAAAAGATCCATCATCATGGAGTTTCTTCATGCGATTTATACCAATATGACATTAAGCGGCAGTGCCACAAGTATGTGGTACTATCATTATTAACTTTGTATCTTTTGGTACCAATGTTATGAACATGTGTACTACTACGATCAAGATTCAATAAACCATTCCCAGTGGGTGCATGACCATTGAAGGCATTATCCATGTAAACAGAATAACAATTATTCTCTAACTTATATGAATAACCGTATTGCACTAATCATGATCTAATCACGTTCATGCTCAACGCAAACACCAAATAACATTTATTTAGGTTTATCACAAATCCCGAAGGTAGAGAGAGCGTGCGATGGTGATCACATCAACCTTAGAAACACTTCCAACACACATCGTCACCTTTCACCTAGCTAGTCTCCGTTTATTCTGTAGCTTTTATTTAGAGTTGCTAACATGTAGCAACCGAACCGGTATCCAATACCTAGGTGCTACTAGGAGTACCAGCAAGGTACACATCACTAACACGTATATCAAATATACTTCTATCGACATTACTAGCCTTCTTATCTACCAAGCATCTGGGGTTGTTCCACTTCAGTGAACATTCTCCTCATAACAGAAGCACTTAGTCTCGGGTTCGGGCTCAACCTTGGGTTTCTTCACTAGAGCAACAACTGGCTTGCCATTCCTGAAGTTTTTCCCTTCTTGCCCTTGCCCTTCTTGAAACTAGTGGTTTTCACTTAACCATCAACACTTGATGCTCCTTCTTGATTTCTACCTTCGTGGTGTCAAACATCACGAACAACTCAGCAATCATCTTATCCACCCCTGGCATGTTATAGTTCATCACGAAGCTCTAGTAGCTTGGTGGCAGTGACTTGGAGAACTGTATTAGTCACTATCTTATCTGGAAGATTAACTCCCACTCGATTCAAGTGATTGTAGTACCTAGACAATCTGAGCACATGCTCACTGATTGAGCTATTCTCCTTTATCTTGCAGGCAAAGAATCTTGTTGGAGGTCTCATACCTCTCAACATAGGCACGAGCCTGAGATCACAATCTCAACTCTTAGAACATCTCTTATGTTCTGTGACGTTTAAAACGTTTTGGAGCCTCAATTCTAAACCGTAATGCTTGACGCACCGAACTATCACGTAGTCATCAAGAGTGCCTGTCATATGTTCACAACATCTACAGACATCGCTTGAGGGAGTGGTGCACTTAGCGGCGCATCAAAGACATAAGCTTTCTGTGCAGCAATGAGGACCATCCTCAGAACACGGACCTAGTCCGCATTATTGCTACCATCAACTTTCAACTTACTTTTCTCTAGGACCGTATCAATAAAACAGGGGAGCTACAGCACGAGCTATCTACGACATAATTTGCAAGGACTTTTAGACTAAGTTCATGATAATTAAGTTCATTTAATCAAATTATTGATGAACTCCCACTTAGATCAACATCTCTCTAGTCATCCAAGTGACACATGATCCACGTCAACTAGCCCGTGTCCGATCATCACGTGATACGGACTAGTCATCCATGGTGGACATCTCTATGTTGATCGTATCTTCTATACGACTCATGTTCGACCTTTCGGTCTCCTGTGTTTCGAGGCCATGTCTGTACATGCTAGGCTCGTCAAGTCAACGTAAGTGTTTCGCGTGTGTAAATCTGGCTTAGACCCGTTGTATGCGAACGTTAGAACCTATCACACCCGATCATCACATGGTGCTTTGGAACAACGATCCTTAGCAACGGTGCACAGTTAGGGTGAACACTTCTCTTGAAATATTATTGAGAGATCATCTTATTTACTACCGTCGTTCTAAGCAAATAAGATATAAACATGATAAACATCACATGCAATCAATATAGTAACGTGATATGGCCAATATCATCTTGCTCCTCTGATCTCCATCTTCGGGGCACCATGATCATCACTGTCACCGGCACGACACCATGATCTCCATCATCATGATCTCCATCACCGTGTCTTCATGGAGTTGTCTCGCCAACTATTACTTCTACTACTATGGCTAATGTTTGGCAATAAAGTAAAGTAATTACATGGCGTTTATGATTGACTCGCAGGTCATACAATAAAATAAGACAACTCCTATGGCTCCTGTCGGTTGTCATATACATCGACATGCAAATTGTGAATCCTATTACAAGAACATGATTAATCTCATACATCACAATGCATCACATCACATCCTTTGGCCATATCACATCACAAGGCATATGCTACAAAAACAAGTTAGACATCCTCTAATTTGTAGTTGCAAGTTATTACGTGGCTATTATAGGTTTCTCGCAAGAACGTTTCTTACCTACGCCATAACCACAACGTGATATGCCAATTGCTATTTACCCTTCATAAGGACCCTTTTCATCGAATCCGATCCGACTAAGGTGGGAGAGACAGACACCCGCTAGCCACCTTATGCAACAAGTGCATGTCAGGCAGTGGAACCGGTCTCACGTAAGCGTACGTGTAAAGTTGGTCCGGGCTGCTTCATCCCACAATACCGTCGAATCAAGATAAGACTAGTAACGGCAAGCATATTAACAAGATCGACGCCCACAACAACTTGTCTTCTACTCGTGCATAGATTCTACGCATAGACCTAGCTCATGATGCCACTATTGGGAGTTGTAGTAGTAAATCAAAAAAATTCCTACGATCACAATGATCTATCCATGGAGAAACCAGCAACGAGTGGGGAGAGATTGCATCTTCATACCTTCGAAGATAGCTAAGCGGAAGCATTACAAGAACGCGGTTGGTGGAGTCGTACTCGCAGCAATTTAGATCGCAGTGGATTCCGATCTAAGCGCCGAACAACGGCGCCTCCACGTTCAACACACGTACAACCCGGTGATGTCTCCCACAAGGGAGGTGGATCTCCTTCCTTTCAAACTCCTTTTGCCCTATCTCTAGATCTCCAGCCGCATGGGCCTTTCTAGAAGGTCCTGGACAGCCCAATAAGGGCTGGCACACCTCCTCTAAGGGCCCACGAAGTCCTATGGTCGTCACAACCCTCCCGAGGGTCCTCCGGCACCCTCCAGCACTCCCGGTACACTATCGATGAGCCCAAAAAATTTCCGATGACCAAAACTAGACTTCCTATATATCAATCTTTACCTCCGGACCATTCCGGAGCTCCTCGTGACATCCGGGATATCATCTGGGACTCCGAACAACCTTCGGTAATCACTTATACCATTTCCCTATAACCCTAGTGTCATCGAACCTTAAGTGTGTAGACCCTATGGGTTCGGGAGACACGTAGACATGACCGAGACACCTCTCTGGTCAATAACCAACAACGGGATCTGGATATCCATGTTGGCTCCCACATGCTCCACGATGATCTCATCGGATGAACCACGATATCGGGGATTCCATCAATCCCGTATACAATTCCCTTTGTTTACCGGTATGATACTTGCCCGAGATTCGATCGTCGGTATCCCTATACCTTGTTCAATCTCGTTACCGGCAAGTCTCTTTACTCATTCCTTAACACATCATCCCATGGCTAACTCCTTAGTCACTTTGAGCTCATTATGATGATGTCTTGCCGAGTGGGCCCAGAGATACCTCTCCGTCACATGGAGTGACAAATCCCAGTCTCGATTCGTGCCAACCCAACAGATACTTTCGGAGATACCCATAGTGTACCTTTATAGCCACCCAGTTACGTTATGATGTTTGGCACACCCAAAGCATTCCTACGGTATCCGGGAGTTTCACAATCTCATGGTCTAAGGAATCGATACTTGACATTAGAAAAGCTTTAGCAAACGAACTACACAATCTTGTGCTATGCTTAGGATTGGGTCTTGTCCATCACATCATTCTCCTAATGATGTGATACCGTTATCAACGACATCCAATGTCCATGGTCATGAAACCGTGACCATCTATTGATCAACGAGCTAGCCAACTAGAGGCTCACCAGGGACATGTTGTGGTCTATGTATTCACACATGTATTACGGTTTCTGGTTAACACAATTATAGCATGAACAATAGACAATTATCATGAACAAGGAAATACAATAATAACCATTTTATTATTGCCTCTAGGGCATATTTCCAACACTCCTCTAGGGCATATTTTAAATGCCCTTATATTGGAAATTCAAGCTAAAATTCAAAGTTGAAGCAGTTCAAAGTGCTTGAACTTTAAATTTTAGCTTGAATTTCAGTGTAAGCGCAATTATTTTCACTTTTGCTATTTTTTATGTTATTTCTTTGCATATTAAAAGTTGTTAACAAAAATACTTTATGAATATTATTTTTTCTATTAATTTTTTAACAAAAATAACTTTCAACCCTTTCCGTCTTCATTTGTTATTTTTCATGCAGTTATTGAAATTTTTGAGCCAAATGACCCTGAAATTGAAAAGCAATACAAATGAACTCTGAAAAGGTTGAAAGGTTGTATGATATCATCATTTCACCCACATAGCATGTTCTAAAATTTTGAGAGGGTTACGACAAAAGGTGGATGCACTTCGTGTACAAAACGGACAGTCTCTTTCGAAGTATCAGGTTTTGGACGGAAACTCATCTGTTACAAACGGATTTTGTTTTCTTGAACTTATTTGAACTCCAAACTTTTTGTGTGTTCAAAATGCACTATTCAAAGCCACATCATCAATTTTCAACCCTTTCCTACTTCATTTGTTATGTTTCATGCAGTTATTGATTTTTTTTGAGCTAAATGACCCTGAAATTGAAAAGCACTACAAATGAACTCTGAAAATGTTGAAAGTTGGCATGGTATCATCATTTCACCCACATAGCATGTGCTAAAAATTTGAGAGGGTTACGGCAAAAGCTGGATGCACTTCGTGTACAAAACGGACAATCTCTTTCGAAGTATCAGGGTTTCGAACGAGAACTCGTCTCTTACAAAGGGATTTCATTTTTGTGAACTTATTTGAACTCCAGACTTTTTGTGTGTTAAAAATGCACCATTTAAAGCCACACCATCAATTTTCAACCCTTTCTGACTTCATTTGATATTGTTCATGCATTTACTGATTTGTTTGAGCTAAATGACCCTGAAATTGAAAAACACTTCAATGAACTCTGAAAAGGTTGAAAGTTGGCATGGTGTCATGATTTCTCAGGCACAAGCAGAATTAAAAAAAACTAAATTGAAAAACACTACAAATATAGAATAGCTAGAAAGATATGTAATATATAATAGTTCAGATATCCATTACAGAAAGTACTCGTCCAAGCGAACACTACTAGCTAGTCTGAATCAGAATATCCACAAACAACTGGTGGTGGTGGTGCAAGGTGACGCTGCCCATAGTTCACGGTTCGAATCTTGCGGTACAACTCGTATGCAACGTATCCATCTTTTGCTGCATACTCAATGTTAATAGGCTGAAATGGGGTCCTCTCCCACTCTGTGTGCTGCTTCTTGGGGAATTTGGTCTTCATATCTCCATAATAATCGTTGATCAAGGCGACTGCCATAGAAGCCATCGAAGTCTTCTCATACTGAAGCCTGAATATGTTTTGGATATCAATAAGGCAGCGAGCTGGTATATCAATACCGAAGCTGCGCCTCATCTTTAGCTTGTCATTGCTTACACAAACGCTAGCAAAATGTATGCCGCTGCGTAGGAAGTCCATGAGTGTTGGGCAGTGTTTGTCACTACTGCAACATCAACAAATTAAAATGGAACAAATGTTAAATACTGCTGCAACAAATATATATATTTCAGCAGAAGTATAATATGCAACTATAAAGGAAAATTCTTTCGCTGTAACAAAAGAGGAAGACGCAGAGTTTCTGCTTCCGGGCTCATTTGAGCTCGGTAAACAGTAAAATCATAAAAAAATAATAATTATTTCACTACAACTTAAGAGAAATTGATCTTTGCCATAGGATTCAAAATAGAACATATTGCTATATATATGTGTGTGTGTGTGCAATTTTCATATCCTATGAATTGATGAAGAAACCCTAAATTAACTATATGACACATATATATGTTCTCCCACGTTTTACAACAAGGAAAATTGTTTCATTACAAACTTCAAAGAAATATTGATCTTTCCCATAGGATTTAAAATGGAAAATATTTCTATCCTATGCAACTTTCATAATAATCTATATATTATTAATTGATCAAAGAAAACCCTCAAAACTCACCTTGCCCATTGGAAGATCATGACATGTTTCTTGAAACAGAGCTGGATGACGGCAACATCTTCTTGCTTGGTCGTGTACTCGAGGTCAAGCCCTATGAACTTGTCTTTCTCATCCGCCACTTGAAGCTATTTCTCCAAAAGGGAAAGAAAACGCGGCACCATGGTGCTGTCGTTCATGTAGACGACATCGAGATTGGTCGTGCCTTGTGCGAGCACCTCCCCGTAACGAGTGATTGGATTCATGGTAGAAGATATGGGGAAGAAGAGAGGAGAATGGAGGAGAAGATCAAAGAGAAATGGCCGAAGTTATTGTAGCCCTGGCCGTGGAACGGTTGATTTATCCCGTTTCTCGGAGCGCGAAGCGTCATGGGATGCGAAATGTTCGAACCTTTAGTCCCGGTTTGAGCCACAAACCGGGACTAAAGGGGCTCGCACCAGGCGAATAGTTGCCACCACCCCTTTTAGTCCCGGTTCGTGGCTCAACCCGGGACTAAAGGCTCCTAAACAACCGAGATATAAGCCGTTCCGCCTCCTATCCTTATTAACTGGGACTAATGCCCCCATTGGTCCCGGTTCGTGAGCGAACCGGGATTAATGGGATTAGGAGGCCCGAACCAATGCCCTGTTTTCTACTAGTGGCTTGAAGCTTAGAAAGATTAGAAAATATGCCATTGATAAAGAGGCTTGGTATCATTATGCCGTTCGATCAATTGTTACCTTAGTTCTGATTATGATCGCAATTGTTGTTGCATTAAAATGTTTTAAGTAGTTTCAATGTATGGTTTAATTAGATGCTTTGGAGAGCTATATGTTGGTCAACGAGAACTATGTATCGGTTTTAATGTGATGATGAACTTCTATTAATTGTCACTTTTGTATTCCTGATGTTTTGTAATTTTTTTTGACACACCTAATTATATATAATGCACGCAGATGAACCGACAATGGATGTACGGTTAAAAATTGATGATGTGGCTTTGAATGGTGAATTTTGAACACACAAAAAGCCTGGAGTTCAAATAAGTTTAAAAAAATGAAATGCCTTTTGTAACAGATGAGTTTCCGTCTGAAACTTTGATACTTCGAAAGAGATTGTCTGTTTGGTACACAAAGTGCATCCATCTTTTCCCATAACCCTCTCAACTTTTTAGCACATTCTATGTGGGTGAAATGATGATACCATGACAACTTTCAACCTTTGCAAAGTTCATTTGTAGTGCTTTTCAGTTTCAGGGTCATTTAGCTCAAAAAAATCAATAACTACATGAAAAATAACAAATGAAGTCAGAAATGGTTGAAAATTGATGGTGTGGCTTTGAATGGTGCATTTTGAACACACAAAAACCATGGAGTTCAAATAAGTTCAAGAAAATAAAATGCCTTTTGTAACAGATGAGTTTCCGTCCGAAACCCTCATACTTCGAAAGAGACTGTCCGTTTTGTACACGAAGTGCATCCAGCTTTTGTCGTAACCCTCTCAACTTTTTAGCACATGATATGTGGGTGAAATTATGATACCATGCCAACTTTCAACTTTTTCAGAGTTCATTTCTAGTGCTTTTCAATTTCAGGGTCATTTAGCTTAAAAAAAATCAATAACTGCATGAAAAATAACAAATGAAGTCAAAAAGGGTTGAAAATTGATGATGTGGCTTTGAATGGTGCATTTTGAACACACAAAAAACATGGAGTTCAAATAAGTTCAAGAAAATAAAATGCCTTCTATAACAGATGAGTTTCCATCTGAAACCCTGATACTTCGAAAGAGACTGTCCGTTTTATACACGAAGTACATCCATCTTTTGTCGTAACCCTCTCAACTTTTTAGCACATGCTATGTGGGTAAAATTATGATACCATGCCAACTTTCAACCTTTTCAGAGTTCAGTTGTAGTACTTTTCAATTTTAGGGTCATTTAGCTCAAAAAAATCAATAACTGCATGAAAAATAACAAATGAAGTCAGAAAGGGTTGAAAATTGATGATGTGGCTTTGAATGGCGCATTTTGAACACACAAAAAGTCTAGAGTTGAAATAAGTTCAAGAAAATGAAATGTCATTTGTAACATATGAGTTTCCGTATGAAACTCTAATACTTCGAAATAGACTGCCCTTATAAACATCTAGTATTTTTGAAACTAAAATAGCAAAAAGAAACTCTAAAAGCTTTTATAAACCTCTAGTATTTTTAAAACTAAAATTATTTAAAACCTAAAAATTACCAAATTGAATATAATGTTAAAACAAAGTAATATGAGCAAAAAGAATTTTTTTTTTGTTAGAAACTTTAATAGAAAACTAAAATAACAAAATGTGTTTTTGATTTAAACAACCATTTAAAATAACTAAAAATTACCAAATTGAATATAATGTTAAAACAAAATAATATTAAATAGCAGGAAAAATAGCAAAAAAATAACATAAAAATAGCAAAAGTGAAAATAGATGCGCTTACACTGAAATTCAACCTAAATTCAAAGTGCTAGTTAGGCACCTAACTAGCATTTTGAATTTATGTGGAATTTCATGTATAAGGGCATCTATTTTCACTATGAGAGGAGCTCGACAGGTCAAGCATATCGGGGCTTATAAACAGGTGCGGTCCCCCTCGACTACCGAGGTGGGACTAAACATTTGACACCGCTGCGACAGGCCTTTGGTCCCGGTTGGTGGCAGCAACCGGAACTAAAGGCCCCCCATTAGTCTCGGTTGGTGCCACCAACAGGGACCAAAGGTCCCTATTTCCTCGTCGGCCGACGAAAAGGAACCATTGGTCTGAGTTGGTGGCACTAACCAGGACCAATGCCCCCCTTAGTCCGGTTGGTGCTACCAACCGGGACCAAAGGTCCTATTTCCCGCCCTTTGGGCTGCTGAAAACAGGGATTTGGTCCCGGTTGGTGGCACCAACCGGGACTAAAGGGGGGCATTGGTCCCGGTTGGTGCCACGAACCGGGACCAATGCTCCATGTATATAAGCAAACACTTAGCAGTTTTCGACCCATTCGCTCCCCCGAAGGCCAGATCCGCACCCACACCGTCAGACTGCCCAAATCACATGCGCCCTCCGTCGCCGTTGCCGCCGCCGGCCGCCGTCCCCGACCTCTCTCCACGCCGGCCGCCCCGCCCCGACCTCGCCCCGCTCCTGCCGCCCCGCGCTAGCCGCCCCGCCCCATTCCGGCCACATTCCCCCTCCCCTATACGTGAGCATATATGTATGTGTGTTATATATGTATGTATGTGTTCATATATATATGTATGTGTTCATATATGTGTTCATGCAAGTTAAAAAAATCATGTTCATGCAAGTTAAAAAAATCATGTTCAGTGTGTATATATGTCCACGCTACTAAAAAGGCATATCAAAATGCGGTGCGAACAGGAACTACTTCCAGTGATGAGAGGTTAACAAAACGAAGAAGTGGGAAAAAATTCCCCAGCTCGGCGAACAGGCTAACCAATCGTGCCCCCGCTGAAGGTGTCTATCGATATCGCTGCTGATCATCCGGGGATGGTGCCCGGTACCAATCCTGCTGATTACATGAGCGATGATGTACTGTTTGAGCCGTTGGAGGTGGACGATTTCAAATACCGATACGGGATGCCTCTCGTCAAAGATGGAAGTCCTCCTCTAGGAACGATGATGAGACAATTGCATGATTGGTACATGGAAACCTGCCGCAAGTCTGGGCTTGTTTTTTTGATGATGATTATTAAAGAGAAGCACGACCCCCATGGCCAGGAGGTGATTAATGTTGAATTTGAAGAGCTTTTCCAGTTCTACAATCAAAAGGACATCGACATACAAATCATGACTTGCTATTGTCTGTAAGTACTTCTGTAATTAAGTCTCTATATATAGCTCACCCCTTTCATTGCATATATATATATAATTATCCTCATCACTATATTATGCAGATTGAAGATCGTTGAATGCAGAAAAGCAACAATGTATGACATTGGGTTCATTAACCCAAATATCATACACGAAGTGACGGTTCAAAACTATCCCGAACAAACCAAGGAGAACTTGGTAGAATCGATGGTTAAAAATCAAAACAAAGATAAAATACTCTTTCCTTACAATTTTAAGTGAGTGTTACTGTCTTGCGCATATTCGGTTTCTCCCTTATTACTCGAGGGTATAGTAATGTAACTGATGAGCTATGCATGTGTGCGCACCCACCACTTTATTATACTAGAGATTAAGCTTGAGCGGAGAGTAGTAACCGTCTTAGACTCGAGACGAAATAAACCCGAGTCGTATGCGAACCTGATTGAAATGCTGCAGAGGTAAGTTCGATAGATCATTATCGCACCATATCGGCAACTTTGTTCATTTCCTGATATATATCAAGTAATTATTTTCTTTGTCCGGCAGGGTTTGGAAAGATTTCACCAAAATTGCTTTAGGACTGCCTACCGAGTTGCAATTTAGACACCCGAAAGTAAGTGATATATACTACCTAGTTCCACCCATCATCCATTGATTCTAGCTAGTTTCATCAATATATACCAATTAGCATGCTTGCTTATCAGTTTGATTGACCTCTATTTCTCGTATAGTGCTTGTTTCAGGAACAAGGGACTAGTTTTTGTGGATACTATGTTTGCGAGTTCATCTACAACGCGATGAATCCTAATAAGCGGGGCTACACTGAAAAAGAATATGAAGTGCGTAAGCAAAAATATTCATAATTTTATTTTATTACCATCATTTGTGTTGAGTTTCATTCATATACATGTATTGACCCCCTTCTTCAATTTAGATGTGGCGGATGCAAGATGAACTCTTACCACAAGATCGCATACGAGCAATTCAAGAGGAATTGGCTGGATTCTTTACTGACCACGTCATCAATAAAGCCGGAGAATACCATACGGAACTTGAAATTAGATGTTAGAGATTGTAATATAGGATAGATATACGAAAACTTGTTGTTTGACCAACCTCTCGGAGAAGGAGGAGGTCGATCACTTCTCTCTCTATATATATGTTCATGACGATCTTTTGTGTACTTAATGGTTTCCTTCATTTGCTTACTAACTAGCGTGTCGCGAGTTCTCTCTATACGTATAGTACGTAGCGTCGCGACCAAGCACGGAGATAAGAGAGGTCACTTCTCTATATTAGCTAGCTAACAAAAAAATATGAAACCCCTAAATTAACCCTCCAAAACCCTTCACCCCCCCCCTCTTTAAAAAAACAGCTCCTGAGCTGCTGACGCGTGGACGCTCTTTGGCCCCGGTTGGTGTTATCAACCGGGACCAAAGTCCTTCCTGCCTGGGATCAGCGGAGTGGCCACGTGTAGCCTCATCTGTCCCGATTCGTAAGTGAACCCGGACTAAAGGTCATGGGCTTTAGTCCCGGGTTCAGAACCGGGACAGATGGTCCTCTGAAACCGGAACAAATGGGCCTTTTTGCACTAGTGCGGGGCTGAAAACCGATAGGGATGACCGCAGGTGGAGGTGGCAGTGTGCCTTCGATGGCAGAGGAGGGAGCCGGGGTGGCCAGGGTGGCCGCCACCGCAAGGGGCTAGTGGCCTGCGGACTGGGAGTGGGACATGCTGGGCTTGTGGAGCCAGCAGAGGAGCTTGGAGCGGGCCCACAGAATGCTGAAGGGCGCCGGGAGCGGAGCTGGCCGGCGGTGCTCACCCGGCGAGGGCGTGGTCGCGGGAGCTCATAGCTTTTCTCCTATTAGGAGTTAACAAAATAAATTAAAAAAATGCGGTCACCAATACCCAGTCTAAGATTTGAACACTAGTGGGTTAGTTTCATTATAAGGAACCCAAACATCTAAGCTATACTCAGTTCACAAGCATCGATATGGTATGTATTAAGAGATAAATGAAAGATAACTAATAGTCGTTCTTTATTGATACTTGAGATTACAACATATAGGGTCTATTTGGATAGTGTTCACACTAAATCGTGCCTGGAGGGTGTTTGGTTGATGTCCTGAAAAAGTTGTTGCTAGCGTGGCTTGGTTACCTGACATTTTGTTTAGCCTATAATCTCACCCAGGTAGTGTGCTTAGCCTGGACCAGGCTCTCGGAAAAGGACACCCAGGTAGCTACCTGGGCGCTGTTTTCCTCCCTCATTGACATTATGAGCCTTCCTAAAATAGATTTTTTGTCATGTCTTACAAATAAGGGAAATACTTTCCCTCAACCGACGGATAAGTCAGCCTCGTCCGTCATCTCTATTATGCGACGTGTGTCCAATAAGAATCCACCACCGCTGTCACACCTAACCTTATCCCAATAGATGTGGCTAGGAAAGCTCGCGTCGTAAGAACGACCTTTTTCTTGCAACATCTTTCCTGTTGCAAGAAATTTTCCGTAACATGAGTGATGTTGCAAAGTTTCTTTTGAAACACCTATATAAATTTACAGGAAAAAAATCAGCAACATTAGCTCTGTTACAAAAAATTCTATAGACGTTTCTGTAACATGATGTTTGTTGTAAAAAGTTCTACAACATCACATCTGTTGCACAGATTTCTGCAACACGACCTATGTTATAAATGTTTCGATAACACCGTGCTTGTTGCAAGAAAGGTGACGCACGTGAAGACATAGATCGGACGGTCATCCTCGCATCCATCCAATGGTCAGCCAGGTGGCGGATACTTTCCACTTATCTGCCGGCTGACGCATAGCACAACCCTATAAATAAAGCAAACTTTCATACAACCATATCCAAAATACCATATCAATAAAGATGACCGGGGCAACAACACAATCATGTTCAATGAAAGGAATAATGCCGAGCATGGATCCCCTAGCCGGCTGGTACAGCCTGGCGAGCACGCCCGCTACCAACGTCAGAGAGCTCACTGCCCACATCCCACGTGCGAGCTGAACGTGGATCGATGGTGTCGGTGTGCTGCCGCCTGCTAATGCCAGCTCCGAAATCCGGCCTTACTGTTTCATGTGTGTCATGTAGCAATTTGATAAATTGCCACGCTTTTTTCCAGGACTTTGATCTAGTATCACGCCTTTTTTTTTGATTCAATAGCACAGTTTGATGGCAACTAGATAAAATATCACAAACTGGCTTATTTTCTTCCTTTCCATGGACAAGACCACACATCATAATTTTTCGGACGTATTTGCCCACTGGTGTTTTCACCTAGCGATCAGGTCGTGGTGCTTTGGGCCAACTCATGTGCAGGGCGGGCGCCCGCCTCAGTTTCTAGTTTCTTTTCTTATTTTCTTTTTCTTATTTACCATTTTTAAAAATAGGGAAATGTTCATGATATTTTAGAAAACAATTAGAATTAAAAATATTTCAAATTCTATACAATAATTTCCAAAAATTCAACAGTTTCTAAAAAATGCAAAAAATTTAATTGAATGTTTCTGGATTCTTTTAAAAAATATGATCCTTAAAGTTAACAACGATTTTTTCATGTATTTTATATATTTCAGGATTTAAGAAAACAAGGGATTAAAAAAAGGGAAAAGATAGGGAAAACGTAAAGAGAGGTACTAGATAAAAACAAAGAAAATAATGTAAAACGAAATACTCCAGAACCTTCCTAAATCTGAAATGTGTGTGGCGTGATGTCAGGGACGATCGATCGGGACAACCCTATTTGACGCTCTCTGCATCAAAGAATCTAGCAATCGCACAAGCATACGACCACATGGGCCGGTCCATTTCCTGCTGTTCACATCGTTTAGCAGTTCCGGTTTTGCGAAAGAGGTAATATCATTGATGATCATAAAACTTACGGTGGATGCCCAGTTTGATGCTAGAACTTTAAAAATACATAATTGCAGTCACATAGCCTGACTCAAGCATGTTCATACGGTCATAAAATACGTTTCAGGTGTATCCATACGTATGGGCCCAACTGTCAGGGACTAATGGCGTTGGTCGATGCATTTTTGCACAAAACACTCTTATCTTTTTTATTCTCGAAAAAACCCGACCACCGCGACGTTTTTTTGCACTGAACACTTTTGCATTTTTTTTGTTTGTAGAAAGGTCTACCACTGTGCTGAGAAAGTTAACGCCTAAAAGGGTCGCCGCCATGTACTTGAAAAGATGACCGCCATTTTATTACTTCCATTTTACAAATATCTTAATTTTTTAATTATGTTTTACTTAATATTTTTTATGTAATACACAAGTTTATATTCAAATGTTTTATTTACAAATCATCATCTGTATGTATATTTTCTATAACACACAACTATTTGGAAATAACACTGACATCTGCAATTCCTTTTAAAATAGCGTGTGCAAATTGGTCCGCGGTATCTGCAGCCCATTAGCTTGACATGCGTTACTGTTCATACATGTAAATTTGTTATCCTTAACAGAATTGAGATCATCGTTGGTTTAGTGGACGTAGCGGAAGTGGTTGTTGCAGTCCGTGTGTTCGAGACCTGGTGCCCCCTTTTTGGTGTTAATTTTTCTTAGTATGGTGGTTTGTTTTTCTGCAAATAAAAAAGAAGAGGTTTAGTGCATAAAATGTGTCGCGGCGGTTGTTTTTTTTTTTGGAAAAATAACATAGAAGGCTTTTTTGTGTAAAATTATGTTGGCCGAGCGTCATCAATCACTGACAAGTAGGCCCATACATATGGATATGCCTACAACGTATTTTGTGACCGCATGTGCACGCTTGAGTCAAGTTAAGTGACTATTCTATATTTTCAAAGTTCTAGCATCAAACTTAACATTAAGCACAAGTTCAATGACTAACGGTTATATTAACTCTTTGCGAAACTTCGAGAAACTTCCCAGCTGGGTTTTTCAGTTTTGGGAACCGTCTAGAAGATTCCTTATATGGTTTTTTTTTTGCTTCTTTCGTTTTTCCTTTTCTGTATATATTTCCTTTTCCTTTTCCTTTTTGTTTTGGTTCTGTTTCTGTTTCACTTTTTTTTCTGCTTCTTTGTTACTTGTTATTTTTTCTTTACTATTTTTTTACATTTTTAAACAGTTGTTCACAAATCTGTAAAAAGTTTTGGAAATCCAGAAAATGTTTGCATGTTAAAACAATTTATTCATAACATCGTAAAAATGTTACAAAATTTCAGCAAATGTTCTTGTTTTCAAATTTCGGTCATAAATTTCATAAAAATTGAATTTCAAATTTGTTGACTTCGTTTCACAAATTATTCGGCAACTCAAAATAAATGTTCACATTTTTTTCAAATGTTCACATTCTATTTTTTTATTCACAAATTTTAAAAATATTCCTTGTTTTTCTTCGGAAGTTTGAAAAAATTTCACAAATTAAAAACTTAATCATAAATTCCAAAAACTATTAACGTTTTCTTATTCTTTAGAGATTTAAAATAATGTTCTACTTACAATTTTTTTCAGAAATTTTAGAAACTTTTATGATTTTAAATTTTGTTCGCAAGATTAAAAAAATTTCGGATTTCTAACTTTTATTCTGGAATTTCAAAAATGTTCCCGGTACAAAAAACTGTTTATTATTTGTAAAAATTGTTCCTGTTTTTAGATATATTTATGTTCCTATTTGTTTTTTGCAAATTTTAAAAACAGGAACATTTTTAAAATTACTGAATTGTTTTACAAATTTGTGAACGATATTTCCAAATGCTTACATTTTCTTGGAAATATAAAATTGTAAACTTCTTTGACGTTTTGTACAAAATTTGAAAACATAATTGTTTTATGGAAAAAATAAAAATTTGAAATATTTGTTCAAAAAAGAAAAGTAAAATTGAAAAATAAATATGAAATAAAAAGAAAAAATAAATAAAAATTAAAAATGGAAAAGAAACAGAAGAAAATTGAGAGAGAAAACGGTTAAAGAAGTTTTCAATATGTTCCGAAAACCAAAAAAACGGACTGAAACTTATAGAAGCAAAATAAGGTGGTCCACTCGCAGCGTACGTCAAATAGGACGACTGGATCGACCATGAACCCCCGAGCACTAATAGACAAAAAGTAAGGTGGCCCACTTATAATTGACAATTGAAATAATGAAAAAACCAAAGAAAGTCAATAAGGAAAACAAAGGAAATACGGAGAAAAGGCCTATGCGGAACCTTCCTACAAGCAGAAAAAAAAAGAAATCACTAATTGATGTGTATTCTTTTCAAAGGTCACTCCAACCTTCCCATGTTATGACAAATGATGGACTGCATATGTGTCACTTGTAGCAACACCAGAGTTTTCTCTTTTCTTTCTAGACCCATTTATTCAAAATGTTTTATCTCGTAAACTGTATGTTCAAATCTTGAACTGTTTTTACTATTGAATTCCTCGCGTCGAGACTTTTAAAACTAGACCCCATGTTAATAGATTTTTATAAAAAATGTCAGGACAAAAACCATGCCTGTCGCAAAAAAAATGTGTTTTCGTTTTCGAGAGGCACGGTCGTACCTGTCGCGGAAGGAAAATCAACCTCTCGAGGAATGGAAAAAAAAACTTGTATTTTTTATTTCAAGGGAGGCACCTATTTTTTTGCTTTCGAGGATGGAAAAACAAAAAAGAAAACACATTTTTTCGCACAGATTTGTTTTGTCCAAAAGCTAAGAAAGACATATGGAAAACCAAAAAGGCGGGAAAAAAACATCTAAAAGCCTTAAATATGTACAGAGAAAAAAAATGAAAATATCCGAAGGGAGCGTCCAAAGCCTGAGATGACCGAGACAAGATTTGGTATTAAAATTCATATAAAATGTTGGGTCACTATTTTAAAACCGAGATAGTATTATGCTAGCCAGCACGAATAGAACGTACTATAGTAATAGTGAAACATAAGTTGTGTTTAGTTGTTTACGCGAGACTAGCGGTCTCGCTTTTTGCTGATACACCAACTTTGTTATGGCATCTTTAAAATGGACCTCAAATTGTTTGTAACTGTTCGTATTGCGTGATTCGAATGTGTTTACCCATCTAATACAGGTCTGCACCGTTCCGTTGAGCGGTCTGGACGTTTTTTTATAAACCGGAAAGAAATTATCGGGGGCCTTTGCAGGAGTTCGGACAACAACTACGTAGGAGACCGACACCCTCGGCCCACCCGAAACCCCTTCCGACCCCGTGCCTCCATCCTTTCATTTTCTCTCCTTTAATTTTTCTCTCTTGCTTTCGCCGTCACTCCACCACCCCGGTCGCGACATCATACCCATGCCGGAACTCGATGATCCCGTCACCTCCAACGGTACACCCGGGCTCCGCACCTCTTCTCCTCCGCCGCCATTCCACACACCTCTCCTCTGACGTCGTGTAGGTACTGTACGCCCCTTCTGGTTGACGATATCTATCCTTCGTCTGCTACCCTTGTCAATACTCCTTACCATCTCTAACCCAATTGCTCAGAAAAAGTTTCACTTTGCCCAAAGGCAAAGAGCAACTAGAAAGGATGTTGAAAGGGCATTTGGAGTTCTATAGGTACCTTTTGCAGTTGGAAGGCTACTGCAGTGGACATGCTTGATCGCTCAACACCGTGGAGTGTGGAGGGATGAGGAATTTCAGAAAAGGATAATTTAAAATTCAAAAATTATTAAAAATGTTGCAAAATTTAAATAAATATTTCTGATTTTTAAAAAATATTTTTTAGACTACTTATGATCCTAAAAGTTAACTATAGTTTTTCATGGAATTTTAAAATATTCCAGAATTTAAGAAAAATAAGGGATTAAAAGGGAAAAATAAGAAAAATGTAAAGAAAGGCACTAGATAAATACAAAGAAAATAATAGTACAGCAAAATAATTCAGAACCTTTCTAAATCATAGGAAAATAGTAACTTGAGCTCTAGTGGGCTGGCACATGTACGCGTAGGAGGGTGCATGTTAGCTCTACATGACATGCGAAATAACTAATTAAGTAGCACCCTTTGCAAAGGTCACTTTCACCTCTGCAGGTTGCAACAAGTGCGCATTGCATCTGCGTCACTTGTCCCAACCTCGGAGTTTTTTTTTTCATGGATCCGTTTATTCAAAATATTTTATCTCTTAAACCGTGCGTCTAAATGTTGAACCGTTTCTACCTTTGGATTCCTCGTGTTGAGATTTTTAAAACTAGATCTCATGTTGATAGGTTTTAATAAAAAAATTCATGAAAGAAACCGGACGAAAAAACCATGCCTTCTTTTTTTCGTTTCTCAGAGGTACGGCTATGCCTTTTGTGGAAGAAAATAAAATGTTTTTCTTTTTGTTTTCGACAGGCATGACCATGTCTCTCACGAAAGCAAATCTGCGCATCTAGCGGAAGCAAAATAGTGTCTCTCGAGAAAGGAAGAAAATGCGTTGATGTTGCGATTTCAAGAACCCTTGCTAGGGGTGCTGCCGCAACCGTGCGCCAAGATAGTGGAAATTATTTCATGGGCAGCTCATCCTTGGTGGTGTTGGGTGTTACAAAAGTGGCGACTCTAGAGGCAGTGCTTGCCGAGAGGGTTTAGCCCTTGCTAAAGACATGATGCTACAAGTATTATTGAATCGGATTCTAAACAGGTTGTCAATGATATTGAGAGAGCAAGTGGTGGACAATACAAAGCTATCATTAAATAGAGATATTAAGATGTTAATTGTGTCTTTAAATTTGAAGGTAGGGCGGCTAACAGAGACGCTGATAGGTTAGCCAAAATTTCCCATTCCCTAGATCAAGGGCGACACAGATGGCCTGTTGACCCCCATGATCTGGTTTGTATTCCACATCACGTGTTTTCTGATCAATAAAGTTTGGTCATCCCCTAAAAAAACCTATGCAGAACCATCTTAAAACTATAAGGAAAAGTCAACTGAAGCCCGAGTTGGCCAGTCCGTGTACATGTGGAATAGGATGACGACCATCGAGATCTCGTAGATGCTAAGTGGCTCAGTCCACTTAAATTGGTCTTCTTCTCTTTCTCATCTAATGTGTTGTTGTTATAGGAACAAAAGGTTGGGTCGGTTTTGACTTTAGAGTGTTGTTTCTTTATAACCAGCTAAAAAACTGGGTGCTGCAGAAATTTTAAGAAGATTTCATCATTTTGAATAATATTTTGATTTTTTAAATATTCACAAATTTTAAGAAATTTTCAAGAATCTCCAAATTTGTGAATTCTAAAATTGTTCATGTATGGGCACAATTACAAACTAAAAATGTTCCATCATTAAAAAAATGTTCACGAGTTTCAAAAAATATGTATGAATCTTAATATTCATGAATTTCAAAAATGGTGATGATATTTTCAAAAATATTCATGAATTTTAAAAAGGGGAAACCCGCTTTTCAACCCTCCACTTATACTTTGGTTGAGGAATCAACGCTCAACTTCAAAACTGATCCGTTGACTGTCAAGTCAGCTCACGTTGACAAGTCAATGCTGATGGGACACCTGAACCAACAAAACATATAATACTTAATTGATGGTTCCTCATGTCATAGTAAGCATCGTCTTCCTCCTTTCCTTTGTATCCCTTCCCCTCCCTCCGTAGGTTATAGTGGCTGAATTGACAACTCAAATGTAAGACTAATAAATATTTTTTGACTCTTTTTTGTGGAATCAATAAATTTAGATGAAATACTACCCTCGAAGACTGTTACGAGCCTTTATACTTGTGGATTATCAGTGTCTGGCCAGACCGATGGCAGCTATGCACGGGAACCATCCGTTAATCCGTGTGAACCAAGAAGAGAAAATTGAAGCGACATCCTTGCGTCCTTCCCTTCTTGAAGCCTCCATCGCGGTGGCCTTGCATCCTTCGTATTACTCGTGTGAAAACGTCGATTCCGTGAATCGGGCGATGTCGGCTCTCCGATGTCGTTTCTTTCTTGGATCATCGCTTTGCATTCTTTATGTCTATCATTGTTTTATACTCCCTCCATTCTTAAATATAAGTCTTTTTAGACATTTTAATAGGGGACTACATACGGAACAAAATAAATGTAGTCTCCTATTGAAATGTTTAAAAAAACTTATATTTAGGAACGAGGGAGTACATAAAATGAGGCAAAAACTTTTTTCAATAAGTCAGCCCACTCCGGCCCTCCTACATACACGCACGCAGAACTGCCGCGCCAAAATAAATTATAGAGAAGCCAGAAGGTGCTCGCTGTATTTAATTCGGTCGCCCTCTTCCCTAAAGTCTTCTTCCCCTGCCCCGGAATCCTTTCTCTCGATATTAAAACGCAATCGTTCACGGTTGACCCTCTCCACCATCTCCTGCTCCTGTGATTCAGATGCAGATCTGCGCTGGGTCCTGGATGGCGTCTGATCGAGCGATCACGTAACAATGCAGGATAAGCTAGGCGCGGCCGTACCTGAAGATCGACCAAGGTTGACGCAGGTTGCCGGCGGCTTGAAGAGCAACCAAGCAAGGCAGCAGCGTACACCACATGCGGTGCATGTGTTCTTCCGGCGATTTCAACTGGACGCCTCAACTTCTGACTAAATTTTGTTCATCATTTCAACCAGGAAATTTGGTACTACAACTTTATAAACTTGGGCCAATTCAATACTTTTCAGCTAAGGAGGGCAAACCTTTCATCCTCTTAATTCCGCACTGCAGTGCACTAATTAAGTTCAGAAATAAAAGGATAGCACTGAAGAGCATTTGACAGAGCTCGCCCATTCATAGCTCACACTTCTCCCCAAAATAGATACTTCAAAACGTACCTTTAGTCGAAGTTGCAGAGCCCCGGTGCAAGGTACCTCCCTCGAGGATTGTGCTCCTGAACAACATCAACATTCGCAGCACTGCACAGTCGTGACGTGTTCATTCTGAACCTGTGCCAGTATGCCATCGTCTTCATCTTCGATGATTTAGTGCAACACCCAGGATATATATTTTTTATGGGTTATTATTATGATTTCCAGTCAAATAATCCTGCTAATGACTCAGTTTGGTGATACACTGGAACACAGGTTTACAGGAACAGAATGCTATTCCTTCATGATCAGGTTACACAGGTTCAGTGTGGCAAAGTCTCAAGACCAGGTTCAGCAAGAACTAAACCAAATTCATCCACTAGTAAAAAATGGCCCATTTGTCTAGGTTTCAGAGGCCCATTAGCCCCGGTTGTTAAACCGAGACTAAAGCGTCGGGACTAAAGTCCAAAACCTTTAGTCCCAGTTTGCTTACGAACCAGGACAGAAGGGACTCCACGTGACCGCTGCGGGGAGCCCAAGCAGGAGGACCTTTAGTCCCGGTTGGTAACACCAACCAGGACCAAAAGGCATCCACGCGTCAGCATCTGGCATGACTCTTTCTCCGTGCTTGGTCGATACTAGCTACTATAGAGGAAACTCGACACACTAGCTAGTAAGCAAATGAAGGAACTATTAATTACACAAGATCGTCATGAACATATTCAGAAAGAAGTGATTGACCTCTCTTTCTCCGAGAGATTGGTTGAACAACAAGTTTTCGTATATCTGTCCGATGCTACTAGCTACATATAATAATCAAATTGATAATCAAGCATGATAAATGGTATTGATGAAACTAGAATCAATGGGAGATGCGCGGAACTAGCTAGTAGTACTTACTTTCGGGTGTGTAAATCGCAGCTCCCTCGATAGTGCCGGAACAATTGCGATGAACTCTTTCCAAACCCTGACAGACAAAGAAAATAATTACTTGATATCAAGATAATTAATTAGCTTTTTGGTACGAAGTTCAGCAAGAGCCTTCCGAATATCGCTATTTGGAAGGCCTTTGTTGAAATTCGTACCAAAAAGCGAATTATTCTATCCGGAACTCCGTTCCAAAACAACTTTGAAGAGCTTCGTATCATCATACGCCTGTTACTTCCGGCTAATGATGAAGCCATGGATTTCTTCAATACTTTAACAAACAACGTGACATATAGAAGAATATATATATATATAGATGAGATCAGAAAAAAATTTGGATCAACTTGTGCACATCCATAATGGGGGCATTCTTGATAAATCTATGTTACCGGAGTTTTCTATATGAACAAAAAAAACACTCCACATGACATGTCCGACGTCCCCCCTAATGTCGAAGTTATCAGGGAGGGGGTAGACGACAACGACGCTCACCCCTCATGTCCGACGTCCGACGTCCCCCCTCATGTCATGTCTGACGTCCCCTCTCATGTCGAAGTTATCGGGGAGGGGGTAGACGACAACAACGCTCCCCCCTCATGTCATGTCCGACGTCCCCCCTCATGTCGAAGTTATCGGGGAGGGGGTAGACGACAACAATGCTCACCTCTCATGTCCGACGTCCGACGTCCCCCCTCATGTCATGTACGACGCCCCCCTCATGTCGAAGTTATCGGGGAGGGGGTAGACGACAACGACGCTCACCCCTCTTGTCCGACGTCCGATGCCCCCCTCATGTCATGTCCGACGTCCCCCCTCATGTGTCGAAGTTATCGGGGAGGGGGTAGACGACAACGACGCTCACCCCTCATGTCCGATGTCCGACGCTCCCCCTCATGTCATGTCTGACGTCCCCCTCATGTCGAAGTTAACGGGGAGGGGGTAGACGACAACGACGCTTACCCCTCATGTCCGACGTCCGACGCCCCCCCTCATGTCAAAGTTATCGGGGAGGGGGTAGACGACAACGATGCTCCCCCATCATGTCATGTCCGATGTCCCCCCTCATGTGTCAAAGTTATCGGGGAGGGGGTAGACGAAAATGATGCTCCCCCCTCATGTCCGACGTCCCCTCTCATGTCATGTCCGACGTCCCCCCTCATGTCGAAGTTATCAGGAAGGGGGTGGACGACAACGACACCCCTCTCATGTCATGTACGACGTCCCCCTCATGTGTCGAAGTTATCGGGGAGGGGGTAGACGACAATGACGCTCACCCCCATGTCTGACGTCCGACGTCCCCCCTCATGTCAAAGTTATTGGGAAGGGGGTAGACAACAACGACGCTCCCCCTCATGTCATGTCCGATGTCCCCCCTCATGTGTCGAAGTTATCGGGGAGGGGGTAGACGACAACGACGCTCACCCGGCAATTAGGGTACCGCCCTTTTTTGTGATCCTCTAACATGCGATCGAACGTCAACTTCTCGTTTTCACTTTCGCATTGTCTCTTTGCATCAACAATGACCTGGCGAAGATCATCATCAGGCACATCGTCTGGTTCCTCTTGATCTTCAGCTTCCCCCGTTGCAGCATCACCGTATTCAGGAGGCACATAGTTGTCATCATCCTCTTCTTCTTTGTTGTCTTCCATCATAATGTGATAGTCTGGCTTATTAGGGATGATAGACTACTCATATCAATAAGGAATTCCTTCTTTTCTGGGAGCTCATTCAAACAGAATTCCCAGGTTAAGCGTGCTTGGCTTGGAGTAGTACTACGATGGGTGACTGCGTGCTTGGCTTGGAGTAGTACTAGGATGGGTGACTGACCGGGAAGTTAGTCCCGGGTGTGCATGCGTGAGGACAAAGTGCGCAGAAAAGACTAGTATTGATCTGTGAGGCCAGTCTAGATCCCACCTGGAGTAATGACTACCGGCGGGTGTGTCCGGGGCATTACACATAACCCCTCTTTCTCCGTGCTTGATCCAAACATTATAATGTGGCATAAAATCCTTCTCAAGCAGGTGGAAGTGTAGGGTTTTAGAGTTGGAGAAAGCCTTCGTATTCTCACAGACAGTACATGGACAATGCATAAAACCATTCTGCTTGTTTGCCTCAGCCGCTTCGAGAAAATTATGCAGACCCTTAATATACTCGGAGGTGCGTCGGTCACCGTACATTCATTGCTGGTTCATCTGCGTGCGTTATATAATAAAATATATGAAAAACCATTACAGAATATCATGAATAGAGAAGTGACCAAATTAATAGAAATTCATCATCACATTAAAGCCAAAGTACAGTAGTGATCAAAACAAATACATAAAGTTCATACATAGTTCTCATTATTGAATACCATATAGCTCTCTAGAGCATCTAATTAAAACATACATTGAAACTATGTAAAAAAAATTAAATTCAACAACAAATGCGATCATAACCGCAACTAAGGTACCAATTGATCCAACAGCATAATGATACCAAGGCTCAATATGAATGACATATTTTCTAATCTTTTTAATCTTCAAGCGCATTGCATTCATCTTGATCTTGTGATCGTCGACGACATCGGCAACATGCAACTCCAACTTCATCTTCTCCTCTTCAACTTTTTGTAATTTTTCTTTCAATTAATTGTTTTCTTTTTCAACCAAATTTAACTTCTCGACCAGAATTTCTATGTCGGTTGGAATTTATGATTCACATACCTCCTAGATTAAAAAATCTATGTCACCTTGGTCGGCATAATTGTTATAAAAGATAATATATACCACATACGAATCATAGACAGGACAAAGGCTGACGGAGGCTGATACCAAAACCATCACACTATATAATAACAAACAATAATAAAAATTAGAAAATTACACAAGTATCTATCTAAATCATACAAGTAAGAACTTTGTTCTTTTAGAAAGAAGATAAGAAGAAGAGGCTAACCACGGTGGTGCCGGCGCCGAGATCGGCTCGGGCGATCGATGTTGGTGAGGACGGAGACGGGACAGGACGGGCCGCCAAACCTAGACAAATCTTGAGAAAATGAAGCTTGGACAAGGAGCTTCGAGAGGAGAAAGCTTAAGTGTGGCTCGGGCATTTCATCGAGCACCTCTTGTGCATAGGAGGTGAGATAAAGCACCACAAAGCTCTCCCACGGTCGGCCAAAAAAACAGAGTAGTGCACTGCCCTGCTCGCGGGCAGGGGGTATATATAGGCTTCCCTTTGGTTCCGGTTTGTGGCTGGAACCGGGACTAAAGGACCCCATTTGATCCCGGTTCCATCCATAAACCGGGACTAATGGTTGTGGTCTAGGAGCGAGGCCCATTGGTCTCGGTTCGTGTCTGGAACCAGGCCCAAAGGGGTCAGACAAACCGGGACCAATGGCCCACGAGGCCCGGCCAACGCCCTGGCCTCACGAACCGGGACCGATGCCTGCATGGGTCCCGGTTCGTGAGTAACCTAGATTAATGGGATTTTCAGGCCTGGACCAAAGCCCTATTTTCATGACCACTGCGCCCACCGAAGATCTCCCACCAAGCTCCAAGGCTCTGAAACGCCGGTACCAATCAACACCTCCAAGAAGGACCGCGGCGATGGCGACACTTGTTAGGAGACGTAGTAGTAAATCAACCAAAATTCCTACATGTCACCAAGATCAATCTATGGAGAAACCAACAACAAGCAAAGGGGAGTACATCTTCATACCTTTGAAGATCGCAAAGCGGAAGCGTTACTAGAACGCGATTGGTGGAGTCGTACTCGCAGCGATTCAGATCGCGATGGATTCCGATCTAAGCGCCGAACAACGGTGCCTCCGCGTTCAACACACGTGCAACCCGGTGACGTCTCCTACGCCTTGATCCAGCAAGGAGGAAGGAGAGGTTTAGGGAGAGCTCCGGCAGCACGGCGGTGTGGTGACGGTGGAGCTGCGTGGTATTCCGACAGGGCTTCGCCCAGCACTACGGAGGACGAGGACGAGGAGGGGTAGGGTTGCGCCGGGAGGGAGAGAGAGATATGTCCTTGGCAGCCCCAAAACCCCACATATATATAGGGGGAGGAGGACGGGTGCGCAGCCCCTAGGGTTCCCAACCCTAGGGCCGGCGGCTAGAGGGGAGAGGGAGGGGCGGCGCCCTAGGTGGGCCTAAAGCCCATCTGTGCTAGGGTTTGCCCCCCTCCCACCTAGTGATGCACCTTGGGCCCATGTGGGAGGCGCACCAGACCACCTAGGGGCTGGTTCCCTCCCAACTGCAGCCCATGCAGCCCTCTGGTGCTGCTGGCCCCACACGGTGGACCCCCGGAACCCTTTCGATGGTCCCGGTACGTTACCGGTGATGCCCGAAACACTTCCGATGACCAAAACCTCACTTCCTATATATGAATCTTTACCTCCTGGCCATTCCGGAACTCCTCATGACGTCCGGGATCTCATTCGGGACTCCGAACAACCTTCGGTAACCACATACACTTTTTCCCTATAACCCTAGCGTCATCGAACCTTAAGTCTGTAGACCCTATGGGTTCGGAAGGCGCGTAGACATGACCGAAAGACCTCTCCGGTTAATAACCAACAACGGGATCTAGATACCCATGTTGGATTCCACTTGCTCCATGATGATCTCATCGGATGAACCACGCTTTCGGGGATTCAATCAATCCCGTATACAATTCCCTTTGTCTACCGATATGATACTTGCCCGAGATTCGATCGTCCGTATCCCTATACCTTGTTCAATCTCGTTACCGAAAAGTCTCTTTACTCATTCCGTAACACGTCATCCCGTGGCTAACTCCTTAGTCACATTGAGCTCATTATGATGATGTCTTACCGAATGGGCCCAGAGATACCTCTCCGTCACACGGAGTGACAAATCCCAGTCTTGATTCGTGCCAACCCAACAGATACTTTCGGGGATACCCGTAGTGTACCTTTATAGCCACCCAGTTACGTTGTGACGTTTGGCACACCCAAAGTATTCCTACGGTATCCGGGAGTTGCACAATCTCATGGTCTAAGGAAACGATACTTGACATTAGAAAAGTTTTAGCAGACGAACTACACAATCTTGTGCTATGCTTAGGACAGGGTCTTGTCCATCACATAATTCTCCTAATGATGTGATCCCGTTATCAACGACATCCAACACTACTAGGAAAAGGCCTGCTAGACAACGACATCCAACACTACTAGGAAAAGGCCTGCTAGTGGCGCACCTGTTTTGGCCACTAATGGCGCACTACAGATGCGCCATTACTATCTGACTTAGTAATGGCGCACCACATCTCGGGTCACTATGGCTTAATGTTGGGTCAATATGCTTAATCTCAAGTCAAATCACACTCCGTGGTCAAACTTCCCGAAAGGTCACCCATCCTCACACTACTCTAGCCCCAGCACGCTTAACTTTTGAGTTCTATCCAACACAAGCACCAGCTCACTTAACACGCACTTGTTGGTATATCTATCATATCAATCCTATTAAACCTTGTTGATATCTAAGACTTTGTTCATGTTCATGAGTGTGATGAAATTGTGAAAAAATATTTCAAACTTCCCGGTCATATTACGTATCATATTCAAAAAAAAATTCAAATATTTTTTTCAAATTTCCACTCTAGATCTTAAAAGCTCCGTATCTTTTATTCTGTTAGGTTTTTGGGGATTCTAAAAATCTTCAACGGGGTTCCCCCGATTCAATTCGGATGTAACTTTTCGAGTAGATGATTTTTCATATAAAAAACTTTTTAATCCGAGTTCGTATGCAAAAGTTATGCCCATTTTACTAAATTGCAGAGAGATTTTGCAAATAAAGTCGAAATTCATATTTGTAAATTTTCCAAACAACTAGACCACATATCACATGGGAAACTTATTTTCTTTTATTTTTTTTGACATTTTCATCATTTTCTTTTATTTTTTTTAAAACTGAAAAGGCGGTCCGGGGGGTTCATTTGGTGAAATTTTCGGCTACCTACATAGTTAGTAATGGCGCACCTTCACAAAGTGGTTACTAATGGTGCACAAGGTAGGTGGTGCGCCATTACTAGTCTTGCAAAAATAAAAAAATAAAAAAATGTTAGTAGTGGCGCACCGTGTGTGTGGTGTGCCATTACTAGTTTGAACTAGTAATAGCGCACTATACACTGGTGCGCCATTACTAGTTTGAACTAGTAATGACGCACTATACACTGGTGCGTCATTACTAGTTATGAATTTTTTTTTGTTAGTAGTGGCGCACCGTGTGGGTGGTGCGCCATTAATAGTTCAAACTAGTAATGACGCACTGTGCCCTGGTGCGCCATTACTAGTTTTGGAAAAATAAAAAAAAAGTTTGTTAGTAGTGGCGCACCGTGGGTGTGGTGCGCCATTAGTGTGATGGACACTAATGGCGCACCAACACATGGTGCGCCACTACTATATATAGTAGTGGCGCACCACATGTGTGGTGCGCCATTAGTGTCCATATTATCTATAACCCTTTTCCTAGTAGTGCAATGTCCATGGTCATGAAACCGTGACCATCTATTGATCAACGAGCTAACCAACTAGAGCCTCACTAGGGACATGTTGTGGTCTATGTATTCACTCATGCATTACGTTTCCGGTTAAGAAAATTATAGCATGAACAAGGAAATACAATAATAACCATTTTATTATTGCCTCTAGGGAATATTTCCAACAGTCTCCCACTTGCACTAGAGTTAATAATCTACTTACATTGTGATGTATCGAACACCCATATAGTTCTGGTGTTGATCATGTTTTGCTCATGAGAGAGGTTTAGTCAATGGATCTATGACATTCAGATCCGTATGTACTTTACAAATATCTATATCTCCTCCCTGAATGTAATCACGAATGGAGTTGAAAAGACGCTTGATGTGTCTTGTCTTCTTGTGAAACCTGGGCTCCTTCGCAAGGGCACTAGCTTCAGTGTTGTCACAGAGTAGAGTCATCGGGCCCGACGCATTGGGAATCACTCCTAGGTTGGTGATGAACTCCTTCATCCACACTCCTTCCTTTGCTGCTTCCGAAGCAGCTATGTACTCCGCTTCACATGTAGATGTCGCCACGACGCTTTGCTTGCTGCTGCACCAGCTAACCGCCCCTCCGTTCAAAATATACACATATCTGTTTGGCGACTTGGAGTCGTCCGAATCTGTGTCGAAGCTAGCATCGACGTAACCCTTTATGACGAGCTCTTCGGCACCTCCATATACGAGAAACATGTCCTTTGTCCTTTTCAGGTACTTCAAGATATTGTTGACCACTGTCCAGTGTTCCACTCCGGGATCACTTTGGTAACCTCCCTACCAAACTTATGGCAAGATTCACATCAGGTCGGGTACACAGCATGGCATACATGATAGAGCCTATGGCCGAGGCATAGGGGATGACACTCATCTCTTCTCTATCCTTTGTCGTGGTCGGGCATTGAGTCGTACTCAATCTCACACCCTGTAACACAGGCAAGAACCCCTTCTTGGACTGATCCATATTGAACTTCTTCAATATCTTGTCAAGGTATGTGCTTTGTGAAAGACCTATGAGGCGTCTCGATCTATCTCTATAGATCTTGATGCCTAATATGTAAGCAGCTTCTCCAAGGTCATTCATTGAAAAACACTTATTCAAGTAGGCCTTTATGCTTTCCAAAAGTTCTATATCATTTCTCATCAACAATATGTCATCCACATATAATATGAGAAATGCTACAGAGCTCCCACTCACTTTCTTATAAATACAGGGTTCTCCATAAACCTGTATAAATCCAAACGCTTTAATCACCTTATTAAAGCGAATGTTCTAACTCCGAGATGCTTGCATCAGCCCATAAATGGAGCGCTGAAGCTTGCATACCTTGTTAGCATCTTTAGGATCGACAAAACCTTCCGGCTGCATCATATGCAGTTCTTACTTAAGGAAGCCATTAAGGAATGCCGTTTTGACGTCCATTTGCCAGATCTCATAATCATAAAATGTGGCAATTGCTAACATGATTCGGACGGACTTCAACATCGCTACGGGTGAGAAAGTTTCATCGTAGTCAACTCCTTGAACTTGTCGATAACCCTTAGCGACAAGCCGAGCCTTATAGACGGTCACATTACCATCCGCGTCAGTCTTCTTCTTAAAGATCCATTTATTTTCTATGGCTCCCTTATCATCAGGCAAGTCCACCAAAGTCCACACTTTGTTCTCATACATGGATCCTATCTCGGATTTCATGGCTTCAAGCCATTTGTCGGAACCCGGGTCTGCCATCACTTCTTCATAGTTCGAAGGTTCACCGTTGTCCAACAACATGATCTCCAGGACAGGGTTGCCGTACCACTCTAGTGCGGAACGTGTCCTAGTGGACCTTCGAATAACAACTTGATCTGAAGTTTCATGATCATCATCATTAACTTCCTCTCCAGCCGGTGCA
Source organism: Hordeum marinum (assembly GCA_022496015.1). Lineage (NCBI taxonomy): Eukaryota > Viridiplantae > Streptophyta > Magnoliopsida > Poales > Poaceae > Hordeum > Hordeum marinum. Next base: position 137,263 of record JAAAWK010001188.1, read on the forward strand.
GTCTCCACAGAAACAACTTCCTGTGCTGCGCTACTCTCCGGTTAGAGTGAAGGTACAATTACCTCATCAAGTTCTATTTTCCTCCCACTTACTTCTTTCGAGAGAAACTCTTTCTCTAGAAAGGATCCATTCTTGACAACAAAGACTTTGACTTTGGATCTGAGGTAGAAGGTATACCCAACAGTTTCTTTGATATCCTATGAAGACGCACTTATCCGCTTTGGGTTCGAGCTTCTCAGGTTGAAGTTTCTTCACATAAGCATCGCATCCCCAAAATTTCGGAAACGAGAGCTTGGTTTCTTTCCAAACCATAATTCATACGGTGTCGTCTCAATGGATTTAGACGGTGCCCTATTTAAAGTGAATGCGGCAGTCTCTACTGCATATCCCCAAAATGATAGCGGTAAGACGGTAAGAGACATCATAGATCGCACCATATCCAATAGAGTGCGATTACAACGTTCAGACACACCATTTCGCTAAGGTGTGCCAGGCGGCGTGAGTTGTGAAACAATTCCACATTTCCTTAGTTGCGTGCCAAACTCGTGACTCAAATATCCTCCGCCATGATCAGATCGTATGCACTTTATTTTCCTGTCACATTGATTCTCCACCTCACTCTGAAATTCCTTGAACTTTTCAAAGGTTTCAGACTTGTGTTTCATTAAGTAGAAATACCCATATCTGCTTAAGTCGTCAGTGAGGGTGAGAACATAACGGTAGCCACCGCGAGCCTCAACACTCATTGGACCGCATACATCGGTATGTATTATCTCCAATAAGTCAGTTGCTCGCTCCATTGTTACGGAGAACGGAGTCTTGGTCATCTTGCCCATGAGGCATGTGTTGGGAGACGTAGTAGTAAATCAAAAATTTCCTACGTGTTCACCAAGATCCATCTATGTAGAAACGAGTAAGGGGAGAGTGGATCTTCATACCTTTGAAGATCGCTAAGCGGAAGCGTTGCAAGAACGCGGTTGGTGGAGTCGTACTCGTAGCGATTCAGATCGCGGTGGACTCCGATCTTAGCGCCGAACAACGGCACCTCCGCGTTCAACACACGCGCAGCCCGGTGGCGTCTCCTACGCCTTGATCCAACAAGGAAGGAGGAAAGGTTGAGGGAGAGATCTGGCAGCACGACAGGATGGTGACGGTGGAGCTGCGTGGACTCCGGCAGGGCTTCGCCAAGCACTACGGAGAACGAGGAGAAGGAGAGGTAGGGCTGCGCCGAGAAAGAAAACCTTGTGTTGGGCAGCCCCAAAACCTCTCATATATATAGGGGAGAGGGAGGATGAGGCACCCCATCTAGGGTTCCCACCCTGGAGGGTGCGGCAGCCCTAGATGGGGATTGGCCGACGGCCAGAGAGGGAGGAGTGGAGGGTGCAGCCCTAGGCGGGCCTTAAGCCCATCTGGACCTAAGGTTTCCCCTCCTTCCACCTCTCTTGCGCCTTGGGCCTGGTGGGAGGGGCGCACCAGCTCACCTAGGGGCTGGTTCCCTCCACCTTTGGCCCATGCAGCCCTCCGGGGCTTGTGGCCCCACTTGGTGGACCCCCGGAACCCTTCCGGTGGTCCCAGTACGTTACCGGTAATTCCCGAAACACTTCCGGTGGTCAAATCCTCACTTCCAATATATCAATCTTTGTCTCCGGACTATTCCGGAACTCCTCGTGACGTTCGGGATCTTATTCGGGACTACGAACAACCTTTGGTAACCACGTACACTATTTCCCTATAACCCTAGCATCATCAAACCTTAAGTGTGTAGACCCTACGGGTTCGGGAGACACGTAGACATGACCGAGACACCTCTCCGGCCAATAACCAACAGCGGGATCAAGATACCCATGTTGGCTCCCACATGCTCCACAATGATCTCATCGGATGAACCACGATGTCAGGGATTCAATCAATCCCGTATGTAATTCCCTTTGTCTACCGGTATGATACTTGCCCGAGATTTGATCGTCCGTATCCCTATACCTTGTTAATTATCGTTACCGGCAAGTCTCTTTACTCATTTCGTAACACATCATCCCGTGGCTAACTCCTAAGTCACATTGAGCTCATTGTGATGATGTCTTACCGAGTAGGCCCAGAGATACCTCTCCGTCACACGGAGTGACACATCCCAGTCTTGCTTCATGCCAACCCATCAGATACTTTCAGAGATATCCGTAGTGTACCTTTATAGCCACCCAGTTACATTGTGACGTTTGGCACACCCAAAGCATTCCTACGGTATCCGGGAGTTGCACAATCTCATGGTCTAAGGAAACAATACTTGACATTGGAAAAGCTTTTAGCAGACGAACTACACGATCTTGTGCTATGCTTAGGATTGGGTCTTGTCCATCACATCATTCTCCTAATGATGTGATACCGTTATCAACGACATCCAATGTCCATGGTCATGAAACCGTGACCATCTATTGATTAACGAGCTAGCCAACTAGAGGCTCACTAGGGACTTGTTGTGGTCTATGTATTCACACATGTATTACGGTTTCCGGTTAACACAATTATAGCATGAACAATAGACAATTATCATGAACAAGGAAATACAATAATAACCATTTTATTATTGCCTCTAGGGCATATTTCCAATAGTCTCGCACTTGCACTAGAGTCAGTAATCTAGTTACATTGTGATGAATCGAACACCCATAGCATTCTGGTGTTGATCATGTTTGGCCCGTCAGAGAGGTTTAGTCAATGGATCTAAGACATTCAGATCTGTATGTACTTTACAAATATCTATATCTCCCTCCTGAATGTAATCACGAATGGAGTTGAAGCGGCCCTTGATGTGTCTTGTCTTCTTGTGAAACCTGGGCTCCTTCGCAAGGGCAATAGCTCGAGTGTTGTCACAGAGTAGAGTCATCGGGCCCGACGCATTGGGAATCACTCCTAGGTCGGTGATGAACTCCTTCATCCAGACTCCTTCCTTTGCTGGTTCGGAAGCAGCTATGTACTCCGCTTCACATGTAGATGCCGCCACGACGCTTTGCTTGCTGCTTCACCAGCTGACTGCCCCTCCATTGAAAATATACACGTATCCGGTTTGCGACTTGGATTCGTCCGGATATGTGTCGAAGCTAGCATCGATGTAACCCTTTACGACGAGCTCTTCGGCACCTCCATATATGAGAAACATGTCCTTTTTCCTTTTCAGGTACTTCAGGATATTCTTGACCGTTGTCCAGTGTTCCGCTCCGGGATCACTTTGGTACCTCCCTACCAAACTTATGGCAAGGTTCACATCAGGTCTGGTACACAGCATGTCATACATAATAGAGCCTATGGCTGAGGCATAGGGGATGACACTCATCTCTTCTCTATCCTTTGCTGTGGTCGGGCATTGAGTCATACTCAATCTCACACCCCGTAACACAGGCAAGACCCCTTCTTGGACGGATCCATATTGAACTTCTTCAATATCTTTTCAAGGTATGTGTTTTGTGAAAGACCTATGAGGCATCTCGATCTATCTCTATAGATCTTAATACCTAATATGTAAGCAGCTTCTCCAAGGTCATTCATTGAAAAACACTTATTCAAGTAGGCCTTTATACTTTCCAAGAGTTCTATATCATTTCCCATTATCAGTATGTCATCCACATACAATACCAGCAATGCTACAGAGCTCCCACTCACTTTCTTGTAAATACAGGGTTCTTCATAAACCTGTACAAACCCAAACGCTTTAATCACCTCATTAAAGTGAATGTTCCAGCTCCAAGATGCTTGCACCAGCCCATGGATGGAGCTCTGGAGCTTGCATGCTTTGTTAGCATCTTTAGGATCGACAAAACCTTCCGGCTGCATCATATACAGTTCTTCCTTGAGGAAGCCATTAAGGAATGCCGTTTTGACGTCCATTTGCCAGATCTCATAATCATAAAATGCGGCAATTGCTAACATGATTCGGACAGACTTCAGCATCGCTACGGGTGAGAAAGTCTCATCATAGTCAACTCCTTGAACTTGTCGATAACCCTTAGCGACAAGCCGAGCCTTATAGACGGTCACATTACCATCCACGTCAGTCTTCTTCTTAAAGATCCATTTATTTTCAATGGCTCTCTTATCATCAGGCAAGTCCACCAAAGTCCACACTTTGTTCTCATACATGGATCCTATCTCGGATTTCATGGCTTCAAGCCATTTGTTGGAATCCGGGACCGCCATCACTTCTTCATAGTTCGAAGGTTCACCGTTGTCCAACAACATGATCTCCAGGACAGGGTTGTCGTACCACTCTGGTGTGGAACGTGTCCTAGTGGACCTTCGACGTTCAATAGTAACTTGATCTGAAGTTTCATGATCATCATCATTAACTTCCTCTCCAGCCGGTGTAGGCTTCATAGAAACAACTTCCGGTGCTGCGCTACTCTCCAGTTCGAGTGGAGGTATGTTTACCTCATCAAGTTCTATTTTCCTCCCACTTACTTCTTTCTAGAGAAACTCTTTCTCGAGAAAGGATCCATTCTTGGCAACAAAGACTTTGCCTTCGGATCTGAGGTAGAAGGTATACCCAATAGTCTCTTTGGGATATCCTATGAAGACACACTTTTCCGCTTTGGGTTCGAGCTTCTTAGGTTGAAGCTTCTTCACATAAGCATCGCATCCCCAAACTTTTAGAAATGACAGCTTAGGTTTCTTTCCAAACCATAATTCATACGGTATCGTCTCAACGGACTTTGACGGTGCCCTATTTAAAGTGAATGCGACAGTCTCTAATGCATACCCCCAAAATGATAGCGGTAAGTCGGTAAGAGACATCATAGATCGCACCATATCCAATAGAGTGCGATTACGACATTCAGACACACCATTTCGCTGAGGTGTGCTAGGCGGCATGAGTTGTGAAACAATTCCACATTTCCTTAGGTGCGTGCCAAACTCGTGACTTAAATATTCTCCACCGCGATCAGATCGTAGACACTTTATTTTCTTGTCACGTTGATTCTCGACCTCACTCTGAAATTCCTTGAACCTTTCAAAGGTTTCAGACTTGTGTTTCATTAAGTAGACATACCCATATCTGCTCAAGTCATCTGTGAGGGTGAGAACATAACGGTAGCCTCCACGAGCCTCGACGCTCATTGGACCGCATACATCGGTATGTATTATCTCGAACAAGTTAGTTGCTCACTCCATTGTTCCGGAGAACGGAGTCTTGGTCATCTTGCCCATGAGGCACGGTTCGCACGTGTCAAACGATTCGAAATCAAGATACTCCAAAAGTCCATCAGCATGGAGCTTCTTCATGCGTTTGACACCAATATGACCAAGGCGGCAGTGCCACATGTAAGTGGGACTATCGTTATACCTTACACTTTTTGGCACTCACACTATGGACATGTGTAACATCACGTTCGAGATTCATCAAAAATAAACCATTGACCAGCGGGGCATGACCATAAAACATTTCTTTCATATAAATAGAACAACCATTATTCTCAGATTTAAATGAGTAGCCAACTCGAATCAAACGAGATCCAGATACAATGTTCATGCTCAAAGCTGGTACTAAATAACAATTATTAAGGTTTAAAACTAATCCCGAAGGCAGATGTAGAGGTAGCGTGCCGACGGCGATCACATCGACCTTGGAATCATTCTCGACGTGCATCGTCACCTCGTCCTTTGCCAGCCTCTGCTTATTCCGCAGCTCCTGCTTGGAGTTACAAATGTGAGCAACTGCACTGGTATCAAATACCCAGGAGCTACTACGAGCGCTGGTTAGGTACACATAAATAACAAGTATATCACATATACCTTTAACGTTACCGACCTTCTTATCCGCTAAGTACTTGGGGCAGTTCCGCTTCCAGTGACAGGTACCCTTGCAATAAAAACACTGAGTCTCGGGCTTGGGTCCATTCCTGTTCTTCTTCCCGGCAACTTGCTTACCGGGCGCGGCAACAGCTTTGCCGTCCTTCTTGAAGTTCTTCTTACCCTTGCTTTTCTTGTAACCAGTGGTCTTATTCACCATCAACACTTGATGCTCCTTTTTGATCTCGACCTCTGCCGATTTCAGCATCGAGTACAACTCAGGAATGGACTTCTCCATACCCTGCATGTTGTAGTTCATCACAAAGCTCTTGTAGCTAGGTGGAAGCGACTGGAGGATTCTGTCAATGACTGAGTCATCCGGGAGATTAACTCCTAGCTGAGTTAAGCGGTTGTGCAACCCGGACATTTTGAGTATGTGCTCACTGACAGAACTATTCTCCTCCATCTTACAACTGAAGAATTTGTCGGAGACATCATATCTCTCGACCCGGGCATGAGCTTGGAAAACCAGTTTCAGCTCTTGGAACATTTCATATGCTCCGTGTTGCTCAAAACACTTTTGGAGCCCCGGTTCTAAACTGTAAAGCATGCCGCACTGAACAAGGGAGTAATCATCGCAGCTTGATTGCCAAGCGTTCGTAACATCTTGGTCCACTGGGAAAATGGGTGGGTCACCTAGTGGTGCATCAAGGACATACAATCTCTTGGAAGCTATGAGGATGATCCTCAAGCTACAGACCCAGTCTGCATAGTAGCTTCCATCATCTTTCAACTTGGTTTTCTCTAGGAACGCGTTGAAGTTGAGGGTGACATTTGCGTTGGTCATTGGATCTACAATTTGCGTGACGGCGCTCCGGCGATGGTGGTGGAGCAATTCCGGCAGGGCTTCGCCTAAGCACTGCGGAAAAACGATCTAGAGGAGAAACTATGCACCGGTGGAACGGGTAGCACGTGGCCGTAAATTCTGTCCAATAACCCTCTATTCCACCAGTATATATAGGAGGGAGGGAGGGGCAGGGCTGGTGCACAAGCCACCCTTGGCGCAAGGAGGATTGGAGGAGGATTCTCCAATCCTAGTAGGACTAGGATTGCTCCTTTCCTACTTGGAATCTCTTTCCACCTTGGCCCTTTTTCTCTCCTGGCGCCATGGGCCTTTTCTGGCTGTTCCACCAGCCCACTAAGGGCTGGTTATTACTCTCCCACAGCCCATGGACCCTCTGGGGTCGAAATACCCCTCCCGAACGTCTCCCGGTACACTACCGGCACTCTGGGTACACTATCGATGAGCCCGAAACCTTTCCGGCGACCAAACTAGGACATCCTATATATGAATCTTTACCTCCGGACCATTTCGGAGCTCCTCGTGACGTCCGAGATCTCATACGGGACTCCGAACAACCTTCGATCACCACCATACATAACTCTATACTACCGAAACGTCACCAAACCTTAAGTGTGCAGACCCTGCGGGTTCGAGAACTATGTAGACATGACTGAGACACCTCTACGGTCAATAACCAATGACGGGACCTGGACGTCCACATTGGTTCCTACATATTATGCAAAGACCTTTATCGGTCGAACCTCTGTGCCAAGGATTCAGTTAATCCCGTATAACGTTCCCTTTGTTCTTCGGTATGTTACTTGCCCGAGATTCGATCGTCGGTATCTCCATAGCTAGTTCAACCTCATTACCGGCAAGTCTCTTTACTCGTTCCGTAATACAAGATCCCGTGACTAACACTTAGTCACATTGCTTGCAAGGGTTGTTTGTGATCTTGCATTACCAAGTGGGCCCTGAGATACCTCTCCGTCACACGGAGTAACAAATCCCAGTCTTGATCCATGCCAACCCAACAGACACGCTCAGAGATACCTGTAGTGCACCTTTATAGTCACCCAGTTATGTTGCGACGTTTGGTACACACAAAGTATTCCTCCGGTGTCAGTGAGTTGCATGATCTCATGGTCATAGGAACATATACTTGACATGCGGAAAACAGCAGCAATAAACTGACACGATCATATGCTACGTTTGTATTTTGGGTCTTGTCCATCACATCATTCTCCTAATGATGTGATCCCATTATCAAATGACATCTCATGTCCATGGCTAGGAAACCTTAACCATCCTTTGATCAACGAGCTAGTTCACTAGAGGTATACTAGGGACATAGTGTTTTATCTATGTATCCACACATGTATCCATGTTTCCAATTAATACAATTCTAGCATGGATAATAAACAATTATCATGAACAAGGAAATGCAATAATAAACACTTTATTTATTGCCTCTAGGGCATATTTCCAACAGTCTCCCACTTGCACTAGAGTCAATAATCTAGCTCACATCACTATGTGATTTACATTGTAATGAATCGAACACCCATGTAGTTCTGGTGTTGATCATGTTTAGCTCTTGGAAGAGGTTTAGTCAACGGGTCTATAACATTCAGATCCGTGTGCACTTTGCAAATATTTATGTCCTTCTCCTCGATGTAATACCGGATGGAGTTGAAGCGTCGCTTTATATGTCTGGTCCTCTTGTGAAACCTTGGTTCCTTGGCTAGAGCAATGGCACCAGTGTTGTCACAGAACAGGCTCATTGGATTCAGTGCATTGGGCACTAATCCGAGATCTGTCATGAACTGCTTCATCCAGACACCTTCCTTCGCTGCCTCCGAGGCTGCGATGTACGCTGCTTCGCACGTAGAATCAGCTACCATGCTTTGCTTGGAACTGCACCAGCTTACCGCTCCCCCGTCAAGAATAAATACGTATCTGGTTTGTGACTTAGAGTCGTCCGGATCAGTGTCAAAGCTTGCATCGACGTAACCCTTTATGACGAGCTCTTCATCACCTCCATAGACGAGAAACATGTCCTTAGTACTGTTAAGGTACTTAAGGATATTCTTGACCGCTTGCCAGTGCTCCATTCCAGGATCACTTTGAAACCTTCCAGCCATACTTATGGCAAGGCTAACATCGTGTCTTGTGCACAGCATTGCATACATGATAGAGCCTATGGCTGAAGCATAGGGGATGACACTCATCTTTTCTTTATCTTCTGCAGTCACTGGGCATTGAGTCTTACTCAACTTCACACCTTGTAACACAGGCAAGAACCCCTTCTTGGACTGTTCCATTTTGAACTTCTTCAAAACTTTATCAAGGTATGTGCTCTGTGAAAGTGCTATTAAGCGTCTCGATCTATCTCTATAGATCTTAATGCCTAATATGAAAGGAGCTTCTCCTAGGTCCTTCATTGAAAAACTTTTGTTCAAATATTCCTTCACGCTTTCCAGCATTTCTATACTGTTTCCAATCAGCAATATGTCATCCACATATAATATTAGAAATGCTATAGAGCTCCCACTCACTTTCTTGTAAATACAAGCTTCTCCATAAACTTGTATAAACCCAAACGCTTTGATCACCTCATCGAAGCGCTTATTCCAACTTCGAGATGCTTGCACCAGTCCATAAATGGATCGCTGGAGTTTGCAAACTTTGTCAGCATTCTCTGGATCGACAAAACCTTCTGGTTGTATCATATACAACTCTTCCTCAAGGAAACCATTGAGGAACGCTGTTTTGACATCCATCTGCCAAATTTCATAGTCGAAATAAGCAGCTATTGCCAACATGATTCTAACAGACTTAAGCATCGCTACGGGTGAGAAGGTCTCATCGTAGTCAACTCCTTGAACTTGTGAAAAACCCTTTGCCACAAGTCGAGCTTTATAGATGGTGACATTACCGTCCACGTCCGTCTTCTTCTTAAAGATCCATTTGTTCTGAATGGCCTTTCGCCCTTCACGTAATACTTCCAAAGTCCATACTTTGTTTTCATACATGGATCCCATCTCGGATTTCATGGCCTCTAACCATTTCTCGGAATCCGGGCCCATCACCGTTCCTTCATAGCTCGTAGGTTCATCGTTGTCTAACAACATGACCTCCAAGACAGGATTGCCGTACCACTCAGGAGTAGTACTCATCCTTGTCGACCTACGAGGTTCATTAGTAACTTGATCCGAAGCTTCATGATCATTATCATTAACTTCTTCTTCAACCGTCGTAGGCTCCACAGAAACATCTTTCTGTGCTGCGCTACTTTCTGGTAGAAGCAAAGGTTCGACAACCTCATCAAGCTCTATTTTCCTCCCACTCAATTCTTTCGAGAGAAACTCTTTCTCAAGAAATGTTCCGTTCTTAGCGACAAATACTTTGCCTTCGGATCTGAGATTGAAGGTATACCCGACTATCTCTTTCGGGTATCCTATGAAGACACATTTCTCCGCTTTGGGTTCCAGCTTTTCAGGCTGAAGCTTTTTGACATAAGCATCACATCCCCAAACTTTAAGAAATGACAACTTTGGCTTCTAGCCAAACAACAGTTCATATGGCATCATCTCAACGGATTTCGATGGTGCCCTATTTAAAGTGAATGCAGCTGTCTCTAATGCAAAACCCCAAAACGATAGTGGCAAATCAGCAAGAGACATCATAGAACGCACCATATCTAATAAGGTCGGATTACGACGTTCAGACACACCATTACGCTGTGGTGTTTCGGGTGGTGTTAACAGTGAAACAATTCCACACTGTCTTAAGTGACTACCAAACTCGTAACTCAGATATTCACCTCCTCTATCGGATCGCAGGAATGTAATCTTCTTGTTACGATGATTTTCAACTTCACTCTGAAATTGCTTGAACTTTTCAAACATTTCAGACTTGTGTTTCATTAAGTAAATATACCCATATCTACTTAAGTCATCAGTGAAGGTGAGAAAATAACGATATCCACCACGCGCTACAACATTCATTGGACCGCACACATCGGTATGTATGATTTCCAATAAGTCGCTTGCCCGTTCCATTGTTCCAGAGAACGGCGTTTTAGTCATCTTGCCCATGAGGCATGGTTCACATGTGTCAAGTGATTCAAAATCAAGTGACTCCAAAAGTCCATCATCATGGAGCTTCCTCATGCGTTTTACACCAATATGACCTAAACGACAGTGCCACAAGAAAGTGGTACTATCATTATCAACTCTACATCTTTTGGCATCAATGTTATGAACATGTGTATCATCACTATCAAGATTTAAGATGAATAAACCCCTCACATTGGGTGCATGACCATAAAAGATATTACTCATATAAATAGAACAACCTTTATTCTCTGATTTAAATGAGTAACCGTCTCGCAATAAATAAAATCCAGATATAATGTTCATGCTTAACGCATGCACTAAATAACAATTATTTAGGTTCATCACTAATCCCGATGGTAATCGAAGAGAGAGCGTGCCGACGGCGATCACATCAACCTTGGAACCATTTCCCACGCGCATCGTCACTTCGTCCTTCGCCAGCCTCCGTTTATTCCGTAGTTCCTGCTTTGAGTTGCAAATGTGAGCAACCGAACTGGTATCAAATACCCAGACACTACTACGAGAGCTAGTAAGGTACACATCAATAACATGTATATCATATATACCTTGTTTGTCTTTGGCCGCCTTCTTGTCAGCCAGGTACTTGGGGCAGTTCTGCTTCCAGTGACCAGTTCCGTTGCAATGAAAGCACTCAGTCTCCGGCTTAGGTCCATGCTTAGGCTTCTTTACAGGAGTAGAAACTGCTTTTCCATCCTTCTTGGTTTTACCCTTATTGCCTTTGCCTTTGCCGTTTTTCTTGAAACTAGTGGTTTTATTGATCATCAACACTTGATGTTCTTTCTGGATTTCAGACTCAGCGACTTTCAGCATCGTAAACAGCTCGGGGACTGACTTGTTCATCCCGTGCATGTTATAGTTCATCACAAAGCTCTTGTAACTAGGTGGCAATGATTGAAGAACTTTGTCAGTGATCTCCTCTGGCGGAAGGACAATTCCTAACTCCGCCAAACGAGTCGAGTACCCAGACATTCTGAGTACATGTTCACTGATAGATCCGTTCTCCTCCATCTTGCAAGCATAGAACTTATCGGAGGTTTCATACCTCTCGATCCGGGCGTTCTTCTCAAAGATAAACCTCAACTCCTGGAACATCTCATATGCTCCATGACATTCAAAACGTCTTTGAAGTCCCGGTTCTAAGCCATACAATATTGCGCACTGAACTATTGAGTAATCTCCAGCATGTGCCTCCCAAACGTTCTTAACGTCTTTGGATGACACGGGAGCGGGTGGGTCACCAAGCGGTGCATCAAGGACATATAATTTCTGGGAAGCCGTGAGGATAATCCTCAGATTACGGGCCCAGTCAACAAAGTTACTTCCATCATCTTTCAGCTTAGCTTTCTCTAGGAACGCATTAAAATTCAGGGGTGCTACTGCACGAGCCATTGATCTACAACATAAATATGCAAAGGTTACTTAGACTATTGTTCAAGATAATGAGTTTAGTTAATCAAATTACTAAAGCTCCCACTCAAATTGACATCCCTCAGGTCATCTGAGTGTCACATGATCCAAATTCACCAACTCAAGTCCGATCATCACGTGAGTTAATGTGGCTTCATTGGCGAACATCATTATGTTGATCATATCTACCATATGACTCATGCTCGACCTTTCGGTATCTTGTGTTCCGAGGCCATGTCTGTACATGCTAGGCTCGTCAAGTTTAACCCGAGTGTTCCGCATGTGCAAAACTGGCTTGCACCCGTTGTATGTGAACGTAGAGTCTATCACACCCGATCATCACGTGGTGTCTCAACACGACGAACTTTCGCAACGGTGCACACTCGGGGAGAACACAATTTTATCTTGAAATTTAAGTGAGGGATCACCTTATAATGCTACCGTCGTACGAAGCAAAACAAGGTGCATAAAAGGATTAACATCACATGCAATTCATAAGTGACATGATATGGCCATGAACTTGTGCCTAAGATCTCCATCTTCAAAGCACCGACATGATCTCCATCGTCACCGGCATGACACCATGATCTCCATCATCTTGATCTCCATCAATGTGCTGCCATAGGGGTTGTGGCGCCAACCCTGCTTCTACTTCTATTGCTACCGCTTAGCGATAAAGTAAAGCATTACATAGCGCTTAATGATTGACACGCATGTCATAGAATAATTAAAGACAACCCTATGGCTCCTGCCGGTTTCCATACTCATCGACATGCAAGTCGTGAAATTCTATACATCACATGATCATCTCATACATCACATATATCTCATCATGTAATTGGCCATATCACATCACAACATACCCTGCAAAAACAAGTTAGACGTCCTCTAATTGTTGTTGCATGTTTTACGTGGCTGCTATGGGTATCTAGCAAGAACGATTCTCACCTACGCATAAACCACAACGGTGATACATAGTTTGCTTTTCAACCTTCTCAAGGACCGCCTTTGTCGGATCCAATCCAACTAAAGTGAGAGAAACTGTCACCCGCAAGCCATCTAAGCAACAAGTTGCGTCGAGGGAACCGGTCTCTCGTAAGCGTACGAGTAATGTTGGTCCAGGCCGCTTCATCTCACAATACCGCTGAACCAAAATACGACCAAGGGAGGAAGCAATCTAAGCATCAACGCCCACAAACCTTTTGTGTTCTACTCGAGATCTCATCGAACCATCAACCTAGCTCATGATGCCACTATTGGGGAACGTTGCATGGGAAACAAAAATTTTCCTACGCACACGCAAACCTATCCATGGTGATGATCATCTGCGAGAGGGGGAGTTGATCTACATACCCTTGTAGATCGCTAAGCGGGAAGCGTTAAGAAACGCGGTTGGTGTAGTCGTATTTCTTCGCGATCCAAATCGCCGAGCGTCCCGCGATCCAATCACGAACCGTCCCACGATCCAATCACGAACTGTCCCACAATCTCGTCATGATCCGTCCCGTGATCCAATCACGATCGTCTCGTGGCCTTGATCACGATCCTTCCGATCTAGTACCGAACGGACGACACCTCCGCGTTCAGCACACGTGCAGCTTGATGACGATCTCCACCGTCTTGATCCAGCAAGAGGAGGTGGAGAGGAGGAAGAGTTCGCCGGCAGCGTGACGGCGCTCCGGCGATGGTGGTGGAGCAATTCGGGCAGGGCTTCGCCTAAACACTGCGGAAAACCGATCTAGAGGAGAAACTATGCACCGGTGGAACGGGTAGCACGTGGCAGTAAATTATGTCCAAAAACCCTCTATTCCACCAGTATATATAGGAGGGAGGGAGGGGCAGGGCTGGTGCACAAGCCACCCTTGGCACAAGGATGATTGGAGGAGGATTCCTCCAATCCTAGTAGGACTAGGATTGCTCCTTTCCTACTTGGAATCTCTTTCCACCTTGGCCCTTTTTCTCTCCTGGCGCCATGGGCATTTTGTGGCTGTTCCACCAGCCCACTAAGGGCTGGTTATTACTCTCCCACAGCCCATGGACCCTCTGGGGTCGAAATACCCCTCCCGGAGGTCTCCCGGTACACTACCGGCACTCCCGATACACTACCAATGAGCCCGAAACCTTTCCGGCGACCAAACTGGGACATCCTATATATGAATATTTACCTCCGCACCATTCCGGAGCTCCTCGTGACGTCCGGGATCTCATCCGGGACTCCTAAGAACCTTCGGTCACCACTATACATAACTCTATACTACCGAAACGTCACCAAACCTTAAGTGTGCAGACCCTGCGGGTTCGAGAACTATGTAGACATGACCGAGACACCTCTACGGTCAATAACCAATGGCGGGACCTGGACGTCCACATTGGTTCCTACATATTCTACGAAGATCTTTATCGGTCGAACCTCTATGCCAAGGATTCAGTTAATCCCGTATAATGTTCCCTTTGTTCTTCGGTATGTTACTTGCCCGAGATTCGATCGTCGGTATCTCCATACCTAGTTCAACCTCGTTACCGGCAAGTCTCTTTACTCGTTCCGTAATACAAGATCCCGTGACTAACACTTAGTCACATTGCTTGCAAGGCTTGTTTGTGATCTTGCATTACCAAGTGGGCCCTAAGATACCTCTCCGTCACACGGAGTAACAAATCCCAGTCTTGATCCATGCCAACCCAATAGACACCCTCGGAGATACCTGTAGTGCACCTTTATAGTCACCCAGTTATGTTGTGACGTTTGGTACACACAAAGTATTCCTCCGGTGTCAGTGAGTTACATGATCTCATGGTCATAGGAACATATACTTGACATGCGGAAAACAGAAGCAATAAACTGACACGATCATATGCTACGTTTGTATTTTGGGTCTTGTCCATCACATCATTCTCCTAATGATGTGATCCCATTATCAAATGACATCTCATGTCCATGGCTAGGAAACCTTAACCATCTTTTGATCAACGAGCTAGTTCACTAGAGGTATACTAGGAACATAGTGTTTTGTCTATGTATCCACACATGTATCCATGTTTCCAATTAATACAATTCTAGCATGGATAATAAACAATTATCATGAACAAGGAAATGCAATAATAAACACTTTATTTATTGCCTCTAGGGCATATTTCCAACACCTCCGTGTTCAACACACGTGCAACCCGGTGACGTCTCCTACGCCTTGATCCAGCAAGGAGGGAGGAGAGGTTGAGGGAGAGCTCCGGCAGCACGACGGCTTGGTGACGGTGGAGCTGCGTGGACTCTGGCAGGGCTTCGCCAAGCACTACGGAGAACGAGGAGAAGGAGAGGTAGGGCTGCGCCAAGAGAGGAAGAAAACCGTGTGTTGGGCTGCCCCAAAACCTCTCATATATATAGGGGAGAGGGAGGAGGAGGCACCCCATGTAGGGTTCCCACCCTAGAGGGTGCGGCAGCCCTAGATGGGGCTTGGCCGGCGGCCAGATAGGGAGGAGTGAAGGGCGCAGCCCTAGGTGGGCCTTAGGCCCATCTGGACCTAGGGTTTCCCCTCCTTCCACCTCTCCTGCGCCTTGGGCCTGGTGGGAGGGGCGCACCAGCCCACCTAGGGTCTGGTTCCCTCCACCTTCGGCCCATGCAGCCCTTCGGGGCTTGTGGCCCCACTTGGTAGACCCCCGGAACCCTTCCGATGGTCCCGATACGTTACTGGTAATTCCCGAAACACTTCTGGTGGCCAAATCCTCACTTGCTGTATATCAATCTTTGTCTCCGGACTATTCCGGAACTCCTCGTGACGTCCGAGATCTCATCCGGGACTCCTAACAACCTTCTATAACCACGTACACTATTTCCCTATAACCCTAGCGTCATCGAACCTTAATTGTGTAGATCCTACGGGTTCGGGAGACACGTAGACATGACCGAGACACCTCTCCGGCCAATAACCAACAGCGAGATCTGGATACCTATGTTGGCTCCCACATGCTCCACGATGATCTCATCGGATGAACCACGATGTCAAGGATTCAATCAATCCCGTATGCAATTCCCTTTGTCTACCGATATGATACTTGCCCGAGATTCGATCGTCGGTATCCCTATACCTTGTTCAATCTCGTTACCGGCAAGTCTCTTTACTCGTTCCGTAACACATCATCCTGTGGCTAACTCCTTAGTAACATTGATCTCATTGTGATGATGTCTTACCGAGTGGGCCCAGAGATACCTCTTCATCACACGGAGTGACAAATCCCAATCTCGATTCATGCCAACCCAACAGATACTTTCGGAGATACCCGTAGTGTACCTTTATGGCCACCCATTTACGTTGTGACGTTTGGCACACCCAAAGCATTCCTACGTTATCCGGGAGTTGCACAATGTCATGGTCTAAGGAAACGATACTTGACATCGGAAAAGCTTTTAGCAGACGAACTACACGATCTTGTGCTATGCTTAGGATTGGGTCTTGTCCATCACATCATTCTCCTAATAATGTGATCCTGTTATCAATGACATCCAATGTCCATGGTCATGAAACCGTGACCATCTATTGATTAACGAGCTAGCCAACTAGAGGCTCACTAGGGACATGTTGTGGTCTATGTATTCACACATGTATTACGGTTTCCGGTTAACACAATTATAGCATGAACAACAGACAATTATCATGAACAAGGAATTACAATAATAACCATTTTATTATTGCCTCTAGGGCATATTTCCAACAGCATGGTTCGCACATGTCAAATGATTCAAAATCAAGACACTCCAAAATTCCATCAGCATGTAGTTTCTTCATGCGTTTGACACCAAGATGACCAAGGCGGGAGTGCCACATGTAAGTGGGACTACCGTTATCAACCTTACATCTTTTGGTACTCATACTATGAACATGTGTAACATCACATTCGAGATTCATCAAAAATAAACCATTGACCAGCGGGGCATGACCATAAAACATTTCTCTCATATAAATAGAACAACCATTATTCTCAGATTTAAATGAGTAGCCATCTCGCATCAAACGAGATCCAGATACAATGTTCATGCTCAAAGCTGGTACTAAATAACAATTATTAAGGTTTAAAACTAATCCCAAAGGTAGATGTAAAGGTAGCGTGCCGACGGCGATCACATCGACCTTGGAACCATTCCGACGTGCATCGTCACCTCGTCCTTTGCTAGTCTCCGCTTATTCCGTAGCTCCTGCTTGGAGTTACAAATGTGAGCAACTGCACTGGTATCAAATACCCAGGAGCTACTCCGAGCACTGGTAATGTACACATCAATAACAAGTATATCACATATACCTTTAACGTTGCCGACCTTCTTATCCGCTAAGTACTTGGGGCAGTTCCGCTTCCAGTGACCGGTACCCTTGCAATAAAAACACTCAGTCTCAGGCTTGGGTCCATTCTTGTTCTTCTCCCCGTCAACTTGCTTACCAGGCACGGAAACTGCTTTGTCGTCCTTTTTGAAGTTCTTCTTACCCTTGCCTTTCTTGAAACTAGTGGTCTTATTCACCATCAACACTTGATGCTCCTTTTTGATCTCGACCTCCGCTGATTTCAGCATCGAGTACAACTCAGGAATGGACTTCACCATATCCTGCATGTTGTAGTTCATCACAAAGCTCTTGTAGCTAGGTGGGAGCGACTGGAGGATTCTGTCAATGACCGAGTCATCCGAAAGATTAACTCCCAGCTGAGACAAGCGGTTGTGCAATCCAGACATTTTGAGTATGTGCTCACTGACAGAACTATTTTTCTCCATCTTACAACTGAAGAACTTCTCGGAGACATCATATCTCTCGACCCGGGCATGAAAACCAATTTCAGCTTTTGGAACATCTCATATGCTCCGTGTTGCTCAAAACGCTTTTGGAGCCCCGGTTCTAAACTGTAAAGCATGCTGCACTGAACCAGGGAGTAATCATCACAACACGACTGCCAGGCATTCATAACGTCTTGAGCCGCTGGGAAAACAGATGTGTCACCTAGCGGTGCATCAAGGACATATAATCTCTTGGAAGCTATGAGGATTATCCTCAAGACACGGACCCAGTACGCATAGTTGCTTCCATCGTCTTTCAGCTTGGTTTTCTCTAGGAACGCGTTGAAGTTGAGGGAAACATTAGCGTTGGCAATGGATCTACAATATAGATTGTAAAGACAATTTTTTAGACTAAGTTCATGATAATTAAGTTCACATAATCAAATTATTTAATGAAGTCCCAGTTATATAGACATCTCTCTAGTCATCCAAGTGACACATGATCCACGTCAACTAGCCCGTGTCCGATCATCACGTGAGACGGACTAGTCATCAATGGTGAACATCTCCATGTTGATCGTATCTTCTATACGACCCATGTTTGACCTTTCGGTCTCCCGTGTTCCGAGGCCATGTCTGTACATGCTAGGCTCGTCAAGTCAATCTAAGTGTATTGCATGTGTAAATATGGCTTACATCCGTTGTATGCGAACGTTAGAACCTATCACACCCGATCATCACGTGGTGCTTCGGAACAACGATCCTTAGCAGCGGTGCACAGTTAGGGTGAACAGATTTCTTGAAATTTTAGTGAGAGATCATCTTATTTAGCTACCATCGTTCTAAGCAAATAATATGTAAACATATAAACATCACATGCAATCAATATAGTGACATGATATGGACAATATCATCTTTCTCCTTTGATCTCCATCTTCGGGGCACCATGATGATCACTGTCACCGGCACGACACCATGATCTCCATCATCGTGTCTTCATGAAGTTGTCTCGCCAACTATTACTTCTACTACTATGGATAACGATTAGCAATAAAGTAAAGTAATTACATGCCGCTTATGATTGACACGCAGGTCATACAATAAATTAAGACAACTCCTATGGCTCCTGTCGGTTGTCATACTCATCGACATGCAAGTCGTGAATCCTGTTACAAGAACATGATCAATCTCATAAATCACATATATCACATCACATTCTTTGGCCATATCACATCACATGGCATATGCTGCAAAAACAAGTTAGACGTCCTCTAATTTGTTGTTGCAAGTTTTTACGTGGCTGCTATAGGTTTCTAGCAAGAACGTTTCTTACCTACGCAAAAACTAGAACGTGATATGCCAATTTCTATTTACCCTTCATAAGGACCCTTTTCATCGAATCCGATCCGACTAGAGTGGGAGAGACAGACACCCGCTAGCCACCTTATGCAACAAGTGCATGTCAGGCGGTGGAACCAGTCTCACGTAAGCGTACGTGTAAAGTCGGTCCGGGCCGCTTCATCCCACAATATTATCGAATCAATATAATACTAGTAACGGCAAGACAATTGAAAAAATCGACGCCCACAACACCTTGTGTTCTACTCGTGCATAGATTCTACGCATAGACCTAGCTCATGATGCCACTGTTGGGAGACGTAGTAGTAATCAAAAAATTTCCTACGTGTCTCCAAGATCTATCTATGGAGAAACCAGCAACGAGCAAAGGGGGAGTGCATCTTCATACCTTTGAAGATAGCAAAGTGTAAGCGTTACTAGAACGCGGTTGGTGGAGTCGTACTCGCAGCGATTCAAATCGCGGTGGATTCCGATCTAAGCGCCAAACAATGGCGCCTCCACGTCCAACACATGTGCAGCCTGATGACGTCTCCTACGCCTTGATCCAGCAAGGAGGAAGGAGAGGTTGAGGGAGAGCTCCGGCAGCATGACGGCGTGGTGACGGTGGAGCTGTGTGGTACTCCGGCAGGGCTTCGCCAAACACTACGGAGGACGAGGACGAGGAGGGGTAGGGCTGCGCCGAGAGGGAGAGAGAGATCTGTCCTTGGCAGCCCCAAAACCCCACATATATATAGGGGGAGGAGGAGGGGGTGCACAGCCCCTAGGGTTCCCAATCCTAGCGCCGGCGGCCATCCCTAGATGGCCTTGGGGCGGCAACCAGAGAGGGAGAGGGAGGGGCAGCGCCCTAGGTGGGCCTAAGGCCCATCTGTGCTAGGGTTTGCCCCCCTCCCACCTAGTGTTGTGCCTTGGGCCCATGTGGGAGGTGCACCAGCCCACCTAGGGGCTGGTTCCCTCCCACCTGCGGCCCATGCAGCCCTCTGGTGCTAGTGGCTCCACACGGTGGTCCCCGGAACCCTTCCGATGGTCCCGGTACGTTACCGGTGATGCCCGAAACACTTCCGGTGACCTAAACCTCACTTCCTATATATGAATCTTTACCTCCGGACCATTCCGGAACTCCTCGTGACGTTCAGGATCTCATCCGGGACTCCGAACAACCTTCGGTAACCACGTACACTATTTCCCTATAACCCTAGCGTCATCGATCCTTAAGTGTGTAGACCATACGGGTTCGGGAGGCACGTAGACATGACCGAGACACCTCTCCGGTCAATAACCAACATCGGGATCTGGATACCCATGTTGGCTCCCACATGCTCCACAATGATTTCATCGGATGAACCACGATGTCGGGGATTCAATCAATCCCGCATACATTTCCCTTTGTCTACCGGTATGATACTTGCCCGAGATTCGATCGTCGGTATCTCTATACCTTGTTCAATCTCGTTACCAGCAAGTCTCTTTACTCATTCCGTAACACATAATCCCGTGGCTAACTCCTTAGTCACATTGATCTCATTATGATGATGTCTTACCGAGTGGGCCCAGAGATACCTCTCCGTCACACGGAGTGACAAATCCCAGTCTCGATTCGTGCCAACCCAACAGATACTTCCAGGGATACCCATAGTGTACCTTTATAGCCACCCAGTTACGTTGTGGAGTTTGTCACACCCAAAGTATTCCTACGGTATCCGGGAGTTGCACAATCTCATGGTCTAAGGAAACGATACTTGACATTAGAAAAGCTTTAGCAGACGAACTATACGATGTTGTGCTATGCTTAGGATTGGGTCTTCTCTATCACATCATTCTCCTAATGATGTGATCCCGTTATCAACGACATACAATGTCCATGGTCATGAAACCGTGACCATCTATTGATCAACGAGCTACCAACTAGAGGCTCGCTAGGGACATGTTGTGGTCTATGTATTCACACATGCATTACGGTTTCCGGTTAATACAATTATAACATGAACAATAGACAATTATCATGAACAAGGAAATACAATAATAACCATTTTATTATTGCCTCTAGGGCATATTTCCAACAACGCTGTTGCCAAGGGTTTCCCCCAGGTCCGTGACGAGGTGAGAGGAAGGGTAGGCCCCAACACCCTCCAGGAAGGTCCGGCGGCACCCACCGGCACCACCGCGTTAGTGTTGGCCAGGTTGACAGGGGTTTCCCCCGATCCGAACCTTCACCTCGGATGCTCCAGAGCCTGCCACCAAATCGACCACCATCCTGCACCACCGCGGTCATGAAGCCTCCACGCCGTCTCACCACGGCACCGCAAAGTGAGGCCTGCATAGCGAGGAATAGGAGCCGGGACTCGGAGCCGCAACACCGTTGGCACGCGGGAGGGCTCAACCTCCACCGTCAACGACGATAGTCGACCAGACACAATAACAAGAGCATACCAGGTCCGTTGGCCCACAAGCCCGGTCGGGCCCTCCACGCTCTTAAAGCTCCCGCCATCGTGCTATAGCAGGCACGCCGTCGGCGTCGCCGCCCCCCATCCGAGCTGCTCCGCCTCCTCCATGTAGACGGCGATGAAGCCATGCCGTGGGCCGGCCCGCTAGGACCCAAATGAGGCCCGCAGGGCCCAGATCTGGGCCGGGGGCACGCCATCGGCCAACCTGCGCCACCACGCCGTCTAGCCGCCAAGGGGCCACGCCACCACCACGCACGCCGCCGGCCACTGTCGTCGGGTCGCCGGGCCGTCATTGAGCCGAGGAGCACCGCCGCGCCTTCATGCCCCGGGCAGGGAGCCGCGCGCGGGGGGACAGACAGTCCCGCCGCCACCAACACCACCCGGTGAAGCGCCAGGGGCGGTCGCCGGCGGCGACAAGGAGGGAAGGTGGGAGGGGCTCGCGCCGCCCCGACCACCGGCCACCTCCTGAGGAGGCGGCACGGGGGCGGATCTGGGAGGGGGAAGAAGGGAAGGGAAGGGAAGGGAAGGGGGGGGGGCGAGCAATCTGATTTCAAAAATAAGAGATTCATCTGTTACATTGAAAGAAGAAACCCGTGTCACTCAGGTACGGTACAACAAATTAAAGGCCTCCGGCCCGAAATACAGAAATAAATATAACGAAATTCATGGCTTACATCCAGAGAACGAGATCATGCCACACATTGTCAGTACACATTGTCAGTACAGTGAAGTACAGCGAAGAACTCGCAACAAGTTCTGGAAGTAACAAAAATCGATAAGTTGTAGGGAACCTGTGCAAAGAAAAACAGAACACTTCCTTCACCAGCTCGCTACACATAAAGGACTTGAACATCTTCACATTGACAGCCTTCCTCACAGCTCAGTATTTCTGATGCTTTTGCCCTTCAGAGTAAACTGCGGCATCAGTCCTTGGCTCCCACGTTTTTGTCCAGCATAACTGAACTGGGAAACAAACCGTAGCAGTTACAAGTATATGTGGCCGTTTCAGCATGCGTGTAGCTGCAATTTCAAATGTTGTAGACCTCCACTATCTCACATATAAACTGGGGCATTGTTCGTCACAATAAGAGATCAAGGCCCTCAGCAACTATCTGTTTATGCAAGCACACACAAAGAGAAAATAGGTTTAGATCGATGCCTATATTATAAACTCTAAAAGGACAATTATGAGAATCTAAGCAACAAAAATAAGTTAAGATTAATAATTTGTATGCCTGCAATCTGCGCGTCCATGGACATTTACTGAAGCACTTTTGGAATATGTACAGAGGATTTAAGCATTTCTGGTGCTTAACAGCATACACATAATGGCATACAAAGCTTGCAGTATATGTATCGGATGAGGCAGAAAACTATGATGTGTGAATACTGATTATGGTTCAGTAAATCAAAGGAACAAAACGACATGTCCAACTAGTGTATATATATGCAGTGCTCGTACCTTGTGCCTTCACCACTGGCATCTAACTGGTAGACAAACTGTAGACGTCCAGGTCTTCGCCATGAAGTCGCTGGTGCTGGTTTTGAAGCCTAGGCACCCAACGGGAAGAGATCTCTTGCATATCCTCGCCCAGCCCCAGCTGCTGCACACTTACCAACCCATCTACATGGCTTAAGTTTGGACAACCAAGTACACGCAGTTCTGTCACTTGAGGGAGGTTGGAGATCCTCTGCAGGCCTTCACAATTCTGAATGTCAAGGAGCTCAGAGAGCAAAGGGAGGTCCTCCACGGCCTTCAAGCTGTTTGTACCAATTAGTCTTAGCTCCTTCAAGCTGGTGGTCTCCTTTCCAAGTTGTCGCGGGAGAGCCCTCAGCTTCGGGCAACCTTCGAGTTTCAACCGTACCAAACTAGGCACCAGTGGAAACCTTGCAGATTGGGCATCCTCTTTTCCAATTTCAGCAGCTCCATCCTCTCCCCATTTACCAGCTGCAATTTCTTCCTCAAAAAAAGACCACACCTCCCAGTTGGGCATATGCGTGAAGATCAACCATTCAAGTTTAGGGAAAGCAACAAACTCATTGCATACTGGATCACCCTTCTTGCAGCCAACAAATTCAGGTCCAACCTTGGTAACTGCATGTGCTCCATGAATCCTCAGATATTTCAAGTTTGGTAGCTGCCAGATTGCTGGAAGTTCCACACATGATCGTAAATCTCCGAGTTTCAAGTATACTAATGAAGACAAACAGGTGGTATCAAACCAGGTAGGATACCGCCGACCAAAGAATCCAAAGATATATAGGTCTTCCAGGTTAGGTGGAGGTATTAGCTTCTCAAAGAATTTCTCAGCATTGCTGACATCTTCTTCCGAATACGACCCTTGTACACGTCCAATCCAATCTAGTACTAGTTCTTTTAGATGCTTTTTGTCGGTAAGCACTGTATTTGTACTGCAGTGGGCTGCTCTTTCCAAGTTAACAAGAGAAAGACGCCTCATCTGTGACAAAGAAGACAACTCTTCCAACTCCCATCGGTCACCAACGGGATAACCCCTAACAAAAGTGAGGAATTTCAGTTTCCCTATCCCTTTTGGAACCTGATTTATTTCTGTGCCAAAAAGATCAAGACATCTTAAACTGCTCAACTGGATCACTGCGGAAGGAAGATTGTGCAGATCATGACACCATCTCAAGCTCAGTACTTGAAGGTTTTTTAGGGAGCCAATGGATTCTGGAAGACAAGATATACCAGTATAATCTAGATTAAGTAGACGTAGATGTATCAATTTTCCTATGTAATGTGGGATGCTTTGTACAACTGAGTAATTCAGTACCAAAACACGAAGAAGCAGAAATCTCTTGAACAATGTATCCCCACTTCTCCATGGACCCTTGACAGTTAAGAAAGTCCTCACCTTAACCTCCACCGGATCCACTCTAGGTAACACCAACACATCCTTCTTAATAACAGCAGTAATACGTCGCAGTTTTGACATATTTCCACCCCTTAATGTTTCAACATCTCCAATAAAGCATTCTTCTCTTGATATGTTTAGTGCAAGATGTCTTAAGAGGTCATGCATTTTGCAGCGAGACATGTCAAAATATGAGATATCTGGTTGGAGGAGATTCCGGTGGATTAGCTCGTGGTAGTACTCTTCTTCTATGTCTTCTAGTAGTTGGCCTTGCTGCTCTTCGATGAAGCCTTCAGCAATCCATAACCGGGTAACTTCTTCACGCGGAATGATAGAATCTTCAACATACAAAGCACAATAAAGGAAACACTGTTTCAGACGATGCGGCAACTCATCATAGCTTAGATACAGAGCCCCTTCTATTTCATCAGAGAGCATGCTCTGGGAACCAGCATATTTGCCCAAATACTTTTTCCACTCATTCTCCGTTAGATCTCTGCTTGCCAAAGCACTAGCGGTAACCTTGATTGCAAGAGGGAGGTGACCGCATTTACGAACAATCTTAATCCCTATGCTTCTTAAATTCTGCACTTCTTTCTCTTCCTCAATGTTCATGCTCTTCCAAAGTAGCTCCCATCCCACCTCTACTGACATGAGATCAACTCGATGGGTATGCTCTACACCTATTCTCCTTGTAATTTGATCATCTCGTGTGGTTACCAATATTACTCCGGATGTTGTTTCATGTAATGCAGGCCTTAATAGATCCATCCATACATTGGAATGCCAGACATCATCTAGAACCAGAAATAAGCTCTTCCCTTCAATTGTTTCTGCAAGCTTCCTCTGGAGCTCTGCTATGGTTACACCTTGCTCATGATGCACACCAATATTCCGTAGAACCTCTTTAAGAAGAGTTGCTTCATTGTAGTCTTGTGAAACACAAATCCATGCCTGCATCTTGAAACTTCCTTTAACTTTTTGGTTATTGTATATTTTCTGAGCTAGTGTTGTCTTACCAACTCCTCCTGTTCCAACAATAGCAAGCTTGTAAGACTTACTTTCCTTGTGTGCAACAACTAAGTCCACAAGCTTCCTGCTAGCATATATGATCTCCTTCCCCACAAGGTTGGGCTCAACAAGGTTGGAGCTTCTTATCAATTTGGATGTTGGACCATTTCTGGTAGGCTGTATGCTCGTGTTGAGTGTTAAGAATACCGTGTCCTTTATAATGTTCTCTACTTTTTTGTTGAGGCTTCTAACCCGAACAGCAACATCACGACGTGGCCCAATGTTGCGAAAACAAGACGAAACTGAAAGGCCTTTACATGCAACTGTTATGCTTGATGATGATGAAGGGTGGTCAGGAAGTAGCTTCCTTCCTTTACATCTGGCCACGTCCAACATTTCATCAACATCATATATAATATCTCTCAGTTGACCAAGCCAATTGTTTACTGCTTGCTCTTTTGTCCTCCTTTTCTCAGCATCATATATGCAACACTGTATTAGTTCTACTCGTCGCAACACTTCTGCGAGCTCTTTTTCCACCCCTAGGATTAGTATGGCCTCATCAATAATGATATCTTTCAACCTATTGGCACATGATCCAAGCAAAGATGCTAGAACGGTTGCCATCAAACTTGCATGCACAGGGGGGAGATCCACCAAAAATACCAGGGTGACTTGTTTTGGAGAATTGCAAAAGGTGAAGGCTGAAAATGAATGCACACGGTATGTTAATATGCTTTCACATTGACACAAGTGTCTTCAAAATATACAGGTATAGAAAATATTTAACAGATTTAGAATAATGTAGCAAATTCGGTAGTAGGGTCAATTATTGAGGTCCAAATTCTGGAGCTGGCATTATGGTAAATTGACATGTGTTTTAGTTTTGTACGCTAAAATCATTTATTAGTTAGTTTCTCACAGTCAAATAACCATCGGATGGCAGCTGCATAGCAGCCTACACACCGTATAGCACTGAGTTACAACATACAGACTAATCATCAAGCTATATATTTTTGTTGGTCAAATCTATCTTGACCCTAAATTGGTTTCATGGCACATTTTTAAGCTGTAGTCATGAAAGCAAGGTTGCAAGCTCTGAAGTACGATAGCAAGTCTTACCTTACAAACAAGATTTCCAGCAAGGAAAAAACCGTCAATAATGATAATAATCAGTAGTGACCATTTTGAAGACGTGATTTACTCTGATGGCCAGCCCATCACTACTCTTAAGATCTCGTGAGAATAAGCCCCAGCTAGAATAAAAATAGATAATAGAAGATTATCGGTCAATCACCAAGGGAAAGCCATGCTGCTACACCTGCAATACATAACAGAAGATTATCGATCAACTAGTGAACAAAAGGATACCAGTGCTTTAGAGATCCAGATGTGCTGAAGATTGAGACCCAATATATACCTGAATGCATGCTGGTAACTAAACTGATAAGCCACTGCTGAGAGTGCTGCGAGATCTAGGAGAGTGGCGCAGGATCAGTCAAGCATAATTAAGTGACCTGTGGAGCAACAGGGACGACTAACAGAAGCGACCAACACGAAAATTTCCCTGCATGCAGTGGAGGTATACTCTGATTAACTGGAGAAGATGAATGGAACGAACAAAACCTTCAGATCTGCTGATGGCTTACCAGATCTATCGGCAGCATATTGGATCCAAGCAAGCGCAAATAGTAGTTGGATACTACTTTTGGAGCCCGCGGAAAAAGATGCAGACTCTCTGGCTAGCAGAGTCTACAAAGGTAGCCAGCTGCAATGGCGCCTCAAGTCTTGTGAAAGAAATTAGCAAAGTTGCCCACTTGCTGGCTGCTCCCTGGCATTGCTGTTTAATTAACTGGTAGCATTCGTCAGTGCCAACAATGGATTGAGTAAAGTAACGCTTGCACGTACAAATGAAAAGATTAACTGGCTTTCTCGGTCTAATCTATTAGTATTGTTTACCTCGAGATTCCACAAGGACACGTGAAACCTCCTGCAAAGAGTTTTGCTATCACCGATACCTGCAAATAGATTAAGTCTGCTCGCATGGCCAATGCCTGGTATCTTAAGCAGTATTATACCTCACTGCATTACATAAGTATGTACACACAAGACACAACCATTGTGACTGGAATCAATCTATCAAAAAATTATAATTGACGGGGCATATAACGAGCTCAAATTGTGGACAAATTACCCTTTTCTCAAGTCAGAGAAGTGCTACCAAGTACTGGTTTTCTTGAACACTAGGGTTAGGATAACACAACGAAAACAAATGTTGACCCTCTGGCTTAAGGACACACCGGCTTACGCATCCATTAAACTTTGATGGATACTTAACATTTTCGCACCACAAGAAGTGAGGACTGACATCAATTAGTGCAATCTAATCTAACTTCGATGGCCTATTTCTCTGATCTGATGGACCGACAGACCTTGGGCAGAGGCAGAAGCAGCAGCAGCAGAGACGCATCATGGTCGCCGCAGATCTCGCATGGCCGTCGGCATGCAGGTGGCATCCTCGGCGGCGAGCAGCTGAACGCGGACGAAGCCATTCACAGGGACGAGGGCTGCGCAGAGGAGTGAGTGAGGATAGCGGAAGCGACCGAGAGGAATCGCTGAAAGATTGTATGGAGGGGAGGGACTTCAGTTGGAGGGGGAGGAGACGACGACGGCCGGACAGGGGAATGGCGGCGGCGGCGGCTCTGTTCCGGCGATGGGGAAAGAAAACAAGAAAACAAGAACATTACTTAGAATTTCGAGAAGAGTTTACAAGGACGTGATTTGTTTTGAAATTGTTTGCTACTTTTAAGAACAAACAGTTAGGTCCTAAACAAGCCCCGTCAAGGTCCAGCAAAAGATATCTCCAAAGGTTCGGGACATTCTTTGAAAACACAAACATTCAAAAGAAAATTGGATTCTTTTGAATTGTGAATAAATTTATGGACGAACATTTCTAGAAAATTAGGCACTCCCTCCGGTCCAAATTAATTGACGTTGTTTTAATACAACTTTATTACAAAGTTGTAATAAAGCGGTATCAATTAATTTGTATCGGTGGGAGTAACATTTTGTGGAAACAGATACATTTATTAGAGTTTCAGGAACATGTTCAAAATTTCAGGAAGAATTGTCAAAAATATGATTAAAAAATATTATGAATACTTTTAAGCTCGGACATTTTTGGAAAACACGAACATTTTTTCAAGTCCTGGAAACTTTTTAAACCTATTTTGCACGTTTGTAAAAAACTAAACAAATCCAAAAAATCTGGCCCCAAACCTTCTACAATGTTCCCGAAACCGATAACTTAATGTTCACTATTTATGCTAGCTAATGGACCGGCCCACCCAAGGCTTGCTTCGATCCTCCTATGTGAAAGGCCGACTATCTGACGCAGAATGAACAAAAAAGGATTCACCATCGGGGGCTCTCTCTAGTCAGAATTTTGTCATTCAAATATCACTATTCACTACCGACGAAGAAAGCTTACCTCGCAATAGCACTTTCGATCTCAGAGAATTTATTGTAATTTTTAGAGTAAGGGGTGCTTTGTTTGTTTTTACGACAGTGTCTGCGCTGGCACTCGTATCCTCACTCTGTCCGGGTATTAACCTATCTTGGTGTATCCTATCTCTATGTCAACGTCTCTGCGTGTTTATGTGTTCCTTTTTTATTTTGGTAAGCTGCTCGTCTACGTGTGTTGATATTATCACTATTTTCCTAGTAAGCAACTCGTCTCTGAGTGTTGATCTTGTCCCTTAGATCAGGTGGTAAGACATCACCGGAGCATCTTTCCTCTACCATTTTATCGCCGGTAAGCTGTTCTTATCCGCGCATTTTTAACATCCCTTTGTTCGTTTGATATTGTTCTTTTACTCTCCCATCATGTTTCCACGCCGTTGTAATACTCTAGGAGTAGACGCAAGGAAAGCGGCGGAACCATCATGCTCAGTGTCGCTTTGGTTTATTTCTGTGCACCCATCATCATACAGAGAAAAGTTAAAAGAAATTGTTTTCCTCAAATATCAACCAGGCGGCATAAAAGTATGATGTAGATTAAGGGCAAATGGGTCATACCGTGTGAACTACAACAATGAGCTGAGGCAAAACCATCTGTGAGATTGCTCGGAACAGGGAATGATGAAACATTGATACAAATGTTGTCACCGGTGAAAAGTGTGTAACTAGAGCTATTAGGGATGGTTGCTTCTCGTATGAACAATCCATTTGGTGGGTGTGTGCCTTCTATCATTTTGTTTTAGAAAAGGAGAAATGCCTCCGGTCTCTGCATCAGATAGATGCATGCGACCCTTTTAATAAAGAAAGTCACCAAAAAGTCTGCGGTCCAAATACAAGCAACTAAAGAAGCTGTGAAATAATCTCAAAATGAAAAGGTTGCCGCAACCGGCGAAACTAGGACTAGATGCCTAACCACCTTCCTACTAGCAGTCCGTCATCCAAACCGGTTGTAGATATCTCGAGTTAACATCTCTCATCAGGTAGACCCAATAACCAAAGGCTCCCTGGTTTCTGCAGGAGTGAGTAACGATCACGTACATATCAAAGAAGTTGCCCTGTGTAATACATGTAGTTGCCTCGACGTTATGAAGCTTAGCCTCCCACATAGCACGGCCCAACTGCAGGTCATCGACGTCCGACTGAGCTTGGAGATGAAGGATTGACCTTCTATCTCTACTCGCCGGGTCCGGGATCCCTCCGAAAGCAATGACATCGTCAGTGGTGGGTCTTGTAAGGTCCTGACCGCCTGCCATGTGCCCTGCTGGAGCCTCCATTGTGGCGCTAGATTGTGCATGGGCAACCGGCCTAGGGCTGGCTGCTTGCACCTAGCTTCCTGCCATGTGCTCAGTTGGAGCCAAGATGCCCATGGATGTGCCCGCCGGTGAGATATGGTCGCATACCACGTGCTCGCCGATGTGCACCATCTCAGATAGAACTAGGGTGTGGCCGCCTGCCATTGCCCCAACCGAATCCCCCCCCCTCCACGGGGTCGTCGCCCGCTGGCAGGGGGCAAAGGAGAAGATCGCACCCTCGACCTGCTAGTAGCATGCGGAGAAGCCGGCAGCAGCACCCGACTCTGGGCCTCAGACCGAGTGGGAGAGCCTAGTGACCTCAGCGAGGCACCCATCCCCACAGAGTGTGCGCCCGAAGATGGAGCAACAAACGGCACAAGCGGCGGGAGCTCCTGCCCCACCGGATCATCCCCCTCCGCTATTACTCCCCAGAGGCGTTTGGGAGACGAGCAGGAGCAAAAGGAACCAAACCTCAACTGGTTCGTGGGGGTGGAAGATGGGGGCGCCTCCTTTCTAGTTCTAGCCTTCGTTGGCTTATCCAGCTGTGTCGCCTCTCTGACAGCACCATCCCTCGGGACAGAACCCCTATCCTAAAACCGGTCACCCTCGTGACCATCCTAAGTGTCCATATCCGTGTGCTGAGCGAACTCTAGGAAGTGAGGATTCGCCTCTATCTCTATCTTGAGGTCATAACTCCTGCCATCATAAATCCATCTGAAAATGTCCGGAATGTGCTCAATGCTAACCACACGAAACAAGCAGGAGAGCCACTCCTTGCGCACATGTAAAAGGCATGTCCACTTGTTCAGTCTTCCATGTCAAAGAGCCAACACTCAAGGTAACCAGAAAATCATCCAAAGGCGTACGCAGTGCTCCTATGAAACAGACATAGAGCTATGATAGAGGGGTCCATTGAGGCTCCTTATTAGTCCACTCGTCCAACTCAAGGACACATGTACTTTTCGGAACCCTGCTCATCACAAACTTCAAAAGTCTAGCAAGATCCTCCTTAGAGGGGAAGTCGACCTTGAAGACCTGCTCATCGAGTCTCACTGGGGTCCACTGAAAGCTAGCAGAAAATAACTCACGCAGCCGTTGAATAACCTGCTCCATCGTCATCGACCGATGATCACTTTGACGACACTAGTCCGGGAACTCTCCAGACTCGGTGCAGCTGAAGTAGAACTAGGTGACTCGAAGAACATCAACTCCGGACAGCACGCCCCAAGAGTAAAGGGCACTCTCCCAATTCATGCTTGGGCTTGGGGCGAATATCACATATAGCTTCACCGGGCACTCAGCGACAAAATGACCCGGTACGCCGCACCGGTAGCAACTCATCTTTTCTTTGTTGTGAGCCCACTTCGAAGGTCTCTCAACATCTGCCTTGTCAGCAGCACTCGCACGGTCCGCAACGGGGGTTTCCGGCACCTTAACCGCAACCATAGCCCGCACAGTCTCCAATTCCGCCTCCGTCATGAACGTCTTGGTAGCAACGGGCACCTTGCTAATGGACTACCCCGGCTCCACCGAAGGATCCTGCTCCGGCACCTGGGTTGGAGGAGGTGGCCGCCTGCCGCCCCCTCTTCCTCCTCGGTTCGCGCGGTAAGGGTCGTGCTGTCGGTATGGCGGCCCCGATGCGCACTTGACGAAACCGCCAGGAGGACCATTAAAGCCCCTCGCCGGCGCAACCTCGTTATTCCAAGCATAACCACGTACGCCACCCGTCGATGACGACCCCGCGATGCTGCCCTGTGTCATATACATCATAGCTGTCTTCTCCCCATTTACCACGTGGCCGCGCCCGGCCATCATCCGGTACACCGCGACCACGGCCCGCCGCAGGCCCTGCACCGGCCGCCCGAGCGTTCTCGTCGTCGTTCTGTGGCTGGTGACCATGGGCACCACCTGTACCTCCACGGCCGCGGCCATTAGCTCTCCCACCGGTCTCCGTCCCGCGGCCCGCACCACCCCCCGGTCGCAGTCTCAGCCCTATTCGTCGGGAGGGCTGGTTTTGACGGCGGTGGAAGGTTCCCACATCCCGCCATAGCCGCTAGCGCTGGGTGATGACGAACCCTGGAGTCACTGGTGGCCCTGCCCGAACTCAGCGGCGGAAATCCAGACGAGTTCCTCCGTCGGCCAACCCTAGACGAAGGACGCAATTGTTCTGTTCTGGGCTTCTGACCCTTCTATCATGGCTTGCGAATGCAATAAAACCACTGTAATCGGAACTAAGCTATTAATTACACCTTCTTCCATGTAAGTATTTTTAGCGAGTTCTACCTTAACAGGAATGGGGGATTTGATCATATTTTGTGATATCACGAAGAGGTAGTCGGCTAACTGTAGTCGCATCGCATCCATCGATTCTTTTCTCTTATGTTGTCAGCGTTCTTTAGCAAGATTTATCCTTTCCATGGGAGATCCACTCGGGATCAGTTTTTGTTGGGTGACTACTGTTACATGCAATTGTCAAAAAACAACCACAACCATATATATGTCCCTACTACTACAAATGCCCGTGCTTTGCAACGGGCTAAAAATATCATAAAACATGCTCTATGTCACAATACATGCCGTTTCTTATATCCAATTCCGATAGATATCGATATAATAAGTGTATAATGTTATCGTTTTTCGGTTTATGACGCGTGGAGGTACAAAAGCCATCCTAACATCTTTCACAAAAATATTTGTTTATTTAAAATATTTATTGAATTTTGAAAGTTTTAATCTTTTTATTATAATTGAAAAATGTTTTGGAGATCACAGGAAATAGTGGTGCATTATCTAATCATGATGGTTGTTTCTTTTTAGTTTTCGCGTCCAAGTAGCCAATCAGTAGTTTGTGAGGGAAGCAAATAAAGTCAAATCTGACCTTTAAACAAAATGTAGCACCAATCCGGCAAGTGTGCATAGTTTGGATGTTTTTATCAGTCCGTGAAGATCAACTAACACGTCGCAAGATGAAGATTTTTATTGGTCCGTGAAGACCCAAACTGTACCTTTTATTAATTGTAGGAAATTTGTCCGTGTGTTGCAACGAGAGAAAAAAAAACAAATCTCTTGAAGCTGACGTCATTGTTTTCTTTTTATGTGTAATTTTGTGAACTCATAATACATTTTGTTGTAGTGATGAGTTGGCTAGAAGGAAAATATGAGTGATAAAAAGTTACTTTGGATGAGTATTACATAAATAGTTCACATTGTAATGCATACTTTCAACTTAAGAGACCTACCAGTGTCATTTTAGTTCCTCTTATAGTGCATATTGATTTTATTTTCTAGTTGATGAGTATAGCCTATCCCCTTAAAGAAATTATAAAATAGCTTTGCTTGGAAAAGATTAACATGCAACTGGAGACATTAATGGCCAAGGAATCAAGGCGAGCACGTGAGAACTCCATGAACGCCGTGAAAATCGCTTCATGCGCGAAATGGTATTGGTATTGTGATGTGTGCTGGAATGTGGAATTAAAGGCCAACTTAGGGTGCAATAGATAAGTTATAGAACAATTATGATTATGTGCACAATACCTAATATATACATTTAGGCAGCAACTGATAGTTCTAGCGTTTATCTCTAGTTGCTTGAGCAAGGAACAAAACAAAACAAAGAACATATAAAATGAGCGAACTTACATATTATGAGAATAGAACGTGCAAATGCAATCAATTAAACATGACACCCATATCGAATTTGATATTGTGATCCGTGAGGTTTCTTACGTAGTGCTCCATGCCAACCATAAGGTTTCATATTGTATGCAACCCCATCGTATGTATTTAAGCAACTCATGCTACAACAAAGAATGGCAATATAAGAATATATAAAACTAAGCTTCAAACTGAATCGTATTGCACCATTCAAGTAAGATCCCAATCACCGGACCCAACTGAGAATTTGTTAAGAGGGATTTTTTTGTGTGAGAGAGGTTGTCTTTTCAACATCCTGTTTGTCTGCACGTGCCCACCTCATGGTTTTCTTTTTTTTGTGCTTGATTGCATGCTTAGGTTTCAAGGCACTCCACAATCCGCTTGCTTTCACAATATTCTGCAATGGTCCTTTGTGTGGGCCAGCAGATGATTGTTCAACAGCACCCTCTTGTTCATTTGGAAATGACATAGGGGACGATCCAATATCAACACCCGCACTTACTGACCTTTTGTGCCCATGATGTGCATCTTCTTTTGCTCTTGCTGAACTCAACTCTGCAGAGGGAGATGAATCATTGGAGCTGCTAGATAAAATAAAACTTAGAAATAAAATGTTGCATCAATTCCAATACATGAACGACACGTGATCTCCACAGATAGCATTCAAAACCCAGAAATAGTCAAAGTTAACTGCTGGTTCGTAAATCAAAATAAACCGATCTATTCAAAATAAAGAGAAGATGCAACACATATAGAATAGATGAGGCACGGCATATTGGCACTATGCACTATCTTAACCATTGCAAATATTTGTGAAATAAGATACATTGAATTAGCAAAACCACGTTTTATTAGGATGATAATACAAAGACATTGTCACCTATGCCACCTGACCATCTCTCATTTTGTCCAAAAGAAATATGCATCTACTTTGCCTACAGCAGCACCATATCTGAAAAAGAATGGATAAACATGTAGTTCCTTCCTAAATAACTAAGATTTGTGAATTAATATGTTGGAAGGATGATACTAATAATAATAAGATAATTAGAAAAATTTGAAGTGTGAACAATAAGAGATCAAGCGGTCTCCCTAGAATTACTACAAACTACACAGTGAGTCGACAATAGGTGACAAATAAAGACATGTTCATAATCTAGGAGACAACCATGCTAGCATATTCCTGCAGTAGGGAAGACAACATATGAAGTTTGGACCTACATCATTGTACTGTTTAGGCTTTGCTTTCCTTTCCATACCACGTCCTTTGTTCCACACGTTCCACTGAATTTTTCACTTAAACAACTATGTTGAACCAAAAGGCAACACCACCATTGTCAACAACCAAGGTGACCATCAGCAAAAGGTTGTTAGCAACCAGTGAGAGCTTAGCGAACATATTCAGTAACTGATGGTCCATCTTTTTCAAGTAAAAATTTAGAATAGAGGTGTGTCTTTGTTAGTAGCTCGTCGTACCAGCAGAATCGTGCCATGAGATCAAAAGGCTTCCGCCTTGCTGGTTCTCTCTTTCTGGCGTCCTCTTCTTCATCTACCTCGAGCTGGGCCTGACACAACTCTTCCTCTTTCGACATCAACTATGTATAAAGAGATGGGGAAATCGTAATGCTACTAATGCTACCTTTATATGTGGGCTCTATAAAGCACTGGATCTCCACCAATATAAACAACCAGTTGGCCAAAAATATAAAACAAATAAGGAAAAAAAATATCTTCAGAAGTCTGCTTTCAGGTAAAGCAACTTGTATATGGAGCATAAAGTAGCAAATTCTATCTCACTTTTGCCTACAGTTCAAGACAGAAGGCTAACCAACAGACCATGCTAAATGGTCTCCCCAACAGAAATCTGTTCAAGTATAGCATACACCTTATTCTTCCAAATCATGCGATGGGCCTACCTCTTTCATGGATTATTCAACAGTTAATTCGTCTAAACGGCAAACACCTTTTTATGTCGGTGTGCAGAGCTGAAGCTACCGAAAAATGTAACTAAAGTGAATCAATCAGATCGAAGAACAATGTTAGTCTCTCTAGGACAGGGGCATGTAAACATGATGAGTCAATCAATGAGAAATCAGTTGTCTCTCAATTAAGAAATCCACAATGGCTGGGTGTAGTTCCGTAGTTCATATTATGTAATCTGGTTTCAGAAAATCGTGTGCAGATTTGAGATCACACCCTAAATTTTTTGGCAGATTTTAAGCTGGTGCTTATCAACTTGACTGTACCCTTGAAATACTTGTGACTATAACCCAACCAAATATGACATGGTGGCAACCTGTACATAGTGAATCATTACCTTAGACATTGTTGTTTTTATTCTTAATCAACCTAGTCTCTCAAGCTTGTGGATAGACTAACTAAACACAACAAATGAATCAATCAATGAAAAATTAATTAAAGATCAGGAAGTAGCACATTGAGGTTCAGTTTGTGTTTGCTTCATTAACTGTACGTTTCCAGAAAAACATATAGCATAATTCCAATTCTCCTTGTGGCTACGGTATGCAATACCTCATGAAGAACCAGCACCCGGAGTTCCGATTATGTGTGGAGCAATGCCGGATTGCATATGGTCTTCCAGCGAAGTAGGTGGAGGTGACATTGGACAGTTCCCGCACAACAATCTTGTCTTACAAAAGAAGAACAGAGCAATGAAGGTGCTGCTGGAGGGTAATTGGAGAGGAAGATGGGGGAGGAACACATCATCAAGCAGCAACAAATCGAAATCGCGTCCCGGCGGCTCACCTTGTACTGCACGCTGGCCTCGGCCTCGGCCTCCACCGCTGCCGCCTCATCGTGATCGTTGTCCTCGGGAAAGGCGAGTAGGGTCTTTGGGCTGGCAACGCCCTCGCTCCTATCTTCATCGGCCGCAGGCTTCTCAGGCGGCGCCGACTGACAATGTCCTAGACTAGGGGTACTCACCATGTCGTCTCCCGACCAGTGGGTCGGGCCGAGGACCCCCAGGGCAATTCATTAATGGGTCAGTTCGGACAGCCCATGATGCATACAAGGAAGATTCCACAAGACTTGATCAAGACAAGGACTCCTCTCCACCGACATAGCCGACTAGGACTCTTGTTATCCTAGGCCTTTGGTGCATTATATAAGCCAAGACCAGGCTAGTCATTAGGGACAATTAGATCATCATAGATCATATCATTATACGAGCATAGCTCTTAGGGTTTAGACCACTACATACAATCTTGAGGTAGCTCAACTCTGTACTCGATACATAATCATCAATACAAATAAAGCAGGACATAGGGTTTTACCTCCATCAAGAGGGCCTGAACCTAGGTAAACACCGTCTCCCTTGTCTCCTGTTACCCATCGATCCAAGAACCACAGATCGGGACCCCCTACCCAAGATCCGTCGGTTTTGACACCGTCATTGGTGCTTTCATTGAGAGTTTCATTGTGGGATCGCTAGAAGGATCGATGCCTCATCTGCAGATTGCAGTTTTTTTTGGACAGCGAATTTATGTTTGTCGTCCATGTTTCCTCGAGCGTCTTTTGACGATTGCTTCGGTGGAATTGTATCTAGAATAACCCTGCAAAATTTCGTCGCGTTTCGATGGAGGAATCTCCAATAATCTTTGATCTATCGGAGCTCTGTCGAATCCGGACGAGTTTAGGGTGAGGAGTCCAACGTCTAGCTCGGACGTCTGTTGGAAAATCCCATCGTTCATCGGCTACGGAATTCCTATACCGATCACCCCTCCAAATTCATCTCGATCTGACCATCCAAACTCCGGGAAACATCCGATTAGTACAACGAATTTTGGAACTATTTTCTGCGTGAAAACGAATCCGACCGACTTTATCTTTTTCATGAATGGGTTGTCGGACATCCTTTTTGAAGAACATTTTCTCGTCATCTCGGTCATCCGACCAAGAGTTCGGCATCACGAAGGCTGAATAATCATCAAGCGAACCTCGTCATCCGTGGGTTGTACGGGTCGGACGCTCCATTGCTACATCAAGCCAGCATAGACCTCGTCACAAACTCTGACATGTGTCGACATCGTTGCGCCTTTACTTTTTCAAGATGACGTCCACCACGCCGACCTGCTTTGACACGTCAGCTGGCATGGGGCTCTAGCATCACCTTACGGATCTGCTCCGTCACCTCGGCTAGACTGGGGGCCACTCACAAATGATAAACGGTCACAAAGGAGTCAAAATAGCATATAGCATAAAAGCATTTGTATTCAATATGCGAGTGCTGCCTTCCATAATCATCGTTATAAAGCCATAAATATGCATCAATTTGACTTAAGATTTTGGCCAAGATGGGTCGCCTGACTCCTGTGCTTACCCACTACGTTCCCGATTGTTCGGCTAGGGGGTAAAGAAAGCACCTCTGCGATTGTTACTTTCGGGTCATCCGGGTTAGTACCTCAGACTGGGTGAAGCCAAAAGCTAACCATCTTAAGAATATAATTGGTCAGCAACAATGGAAGTAAAAAATTCGGTTCATTCTAAGACCACAGAGTTGGGAACATTTTTCGAACTAAATCCTCAATATTTTCCTCCCACATTGATCGGAGTTGAGATTTCACGATCATGGTCAACATGATATCCTAGGAAAAGGAACTTATAAAGGAACTATTTTTCCTAGAAGATGTTTCTTACGTTAATAGTAATATAACATATCTCTCCGCGTACCTTTGTTTGTAAAACCGTATGACCAGATTGCCTTATTTGTCGTAAATCTTTGCCATTCTAAAGGATTTATAAAGTATGACAAACACTCCTCGGCTACTGGCCAAGGAGGTTGAAGCCGATTGTCGGTCAACAGAGTCTTGTACAATCCAGATCCGAGCATTAATGATGTAAAGTAGTTGGATACATAGAATCATTACACATAAACTGTGTCGATCGTAACAAAGTTTGTGTCAAAAAAATATCGGTCTTTATTCGACCACCCGTGCTCAAATTAAGGCTCTGGGGCTACTGCATTGCCTATTCAATGCAGCAAATTCAAAGAGCAATATGGTTTCTGAGGACATTGGATCCTTAGCTTGGTCGGCCGCACCCAACCCGAGTCTCGGAAACTACTATGTACCACGTTTCTATCCCTAGTGTATGCTGTTGAGCAAGAACTTGATCCTCAGGACGATTTTGCAAATCGACCTAAGTCTAAGGGGCTACTAGGATCAGTGGTTTTATTTTGATTATTATTTTTCCTTCAGGTGCATCCTGGGTTTTAGACCGGCACACACGTTGAGGGATACTAGCTATATATCCCGGTAGAGAATAAATTGCAGCAATCGGAAATAATTTCCACAAAAAATCAGCCCGCTGCCGAAGTGGTGCACTATTTCTAAAGCAGTCTGATATAATGCTCGGATGCAGGTGGTTGGCTCAGTAGAGGGCATTGCCGGCATTAAGCTCGGATGAACTCGTTCAACCTTTTCAAAGACAGAAGTAATATATGACACCTCGTACACCGATCAGCGTTGGAGCTCGGCTGCAAAAAACACCTCGGAAGCAGTCCAACATAAAGCTCGGATGTGAATGGCTAGCTCCATAAAAGACTATTCTGGTATTTAAGCTCGGATGAAGTCCTTCAAATTTTCAGAGACCGAGGTAATTTATGACACCTCGGATGTCAATCAGCGTTGGAGCTCGACTGCAAAAAGATACCTTGGACACAATCCGACGTTGGAGCTCGGACGCAGCCTGTTGTCGGTGTCAAAATCGGCGAATCTTGGGTAGGAGGTCCCCAACTGTGAGACTAGAACGGATGGTAACAAGAGACGAAGAGGACATGGATTTACCCAGGTTCGGGCCCTCCTATCACTGCTAGGAGAAATCCTACTAGTAGCGCTGGTTTTCCCTCTACTAATAGCGCTGGGCCGGCACTACTACTAAGGTGCTACAACTAAGTGTTTAGCAATAGCGTTGGATAACCAGTGCTACTGGTAAGTGCTATTAGCAGTAGCGTTAGGTTAGAGCAAGCGTTGTTGCTAAACTAGCGCTACTACTACAAATTACTAGTGCTACTGCTAAGCCTAGGTTTTAGTTTGTTTTCTTTTTTTTATTTTCTATTTCATCATATCATAATTCTCATCATATCATAATTCTCATCATATCATACACATACAGGAGACTCATCATATATACGACCACCATCATTATCATATTATCCAACACAAATATCATCACACATCTCAAAAATAGCGATACACAAGTCATGTCTCGAATAAATGCAACTGCGTAGTCATGGCACACACACAAGTTTCATCATCTCTATCTAAACCATGATGTAGAAGAGAAGAGCGATCAGTGTGAGCAAGAGCGCGACCAAGTAGTACTTCTTGAGGCAACGGTTTTGCTCCCTCTCTTACTGGAGCGTCCACCTCAAGTAACTATTTTCCGCTTCGGCTCTGCTGTCGAACCCTCTGTGGTTAGCACCCGAGTACCTATCCACCTAGGCCTGAGCGTCTGGTCAGTGGCCGTACACTCCTGGAACCCTCCCAATGAATACGGCGTAGCAGTCCTTCGCCATCTCCCGGGTCTATGAACCTACACCATAAGTTGATTTAATATGCAACATAATGTACTTGAGAAACACAAAGAGGCATATATATACAGTTAGCAAAATACAAGCAACCTATATATAGTAAACATAAATAAAGAAGTTCCTCATACGTAACCAAACTAATTAACTATCGCGATCTATGCTAGTTCATATAGGAAGATAGTAGTACCAATTAAACATACACATTGTCATTGTCAATCAGTCCATCAGGTCGGCGCTCCAATCTTCATAGTTTGGGATGAAGGACCCGAGCTTCGTGAAAGGCTTCATGTCCAGACGCTGAGCGTTGAGTAGTTCACAGATAGTCTGCCGCCTCATTGGCCCATGGTAGAACATCCCTGTTTGTTCGAGTGCCTCCTTCATGATCACTTGGGCAAGTTCACACTGTACGTGATAAAACTCAGCTCAGATTTGATGATCCGGTGTCTTTCCTATGCTATAGGCCCAGTTGACAATCTTGGTATCCTTGGAATTAGCTGACATGCGAAGGCATTGATTATCCCTTCTGTACTCGATCATGTGATGCATGAGGTAGAATCCGTCAGCCTTACTATCTTTCGGTTGCTGGATGCAGCAGAAGTTGGTCTTATGGCCGAAAACCAGCCCTTTATACCTGTACTTTTTCACCTTCATATCTCCACCAGTAAGGCCGAAGGTGAAAATGGCACTATCGACAATACTATTTATGTGCTTGTAATCCCTTTTATTGGTGTTCTTCACAGAGTCCAAGTAAAGAGCATGGGAGTACTGTGGGTACAGACAGATGAGGACGGTGCCCCCCCCGGTTGTGCAAAATAACTGCACCTCAAATTAGCCTCCATGATTGCAAAGGAATGATTAAAAATTACAACAGGATATCCGCGGATGACTTACGTGGGATGATAAGGCAGGAGAATCGTTTCCTTGTCCTTATTAGTGACCTTGGACTCAACGATGTACTTGCTCGCATAGTCACGGTGCTCTTTGCAGACTTCCAAGAAGATCTCGTTCATATAGTACGGGTCCGCGATGCAGATATATTCTATGTTCTCACGCCCGATGATGTAGTTCATATAAAATGCATACATGTGGATGAACTGAAAATCCAGCTTGATCATGTGGAACATGTCGTACATGTAGTCAAATCGCAGGATAAACTTATCCGTGGGCCATTTATTGACGTATAACCTCCCACCCGGAACCTGAGCCGCGTAAAGCGGGTATGTTGTTTTCTTCGAGATGAGAAGGCTTTTCTCTCTGTCCAACACATCATCATGAACTCTCCTTAAATCATTGTTCAGTATATCCTCCAGCGCTTTCTGAGGTAGGATCGGGTGGCCGATGACATGGAAATGCTCCGCACCTGCGACAGGTATCCTGTCTAACTCTCGGGGCTTCAGAGGCGGCTGACTGCTTGAAGCGCCTTTAGAGCCTTTCCCCGGTCTCTTCCTATGCTTATTGACGGGTGGTGCTGGTACTGAGCCTGCCATAACTTCCCTAACCACCACCCTAGTGTCATCGGGCTAAGCATAGAACGGCCCTGGAGTTGTTCTTGCTGGGTAGAGGCAGCATCTGGAGGCGTCT
Organism: Hordeum marinum; assembly: GCA_022496015.1. Taxonomy (NCBI): domain Eukaryota; kingdom Viridiplantae; phylum Streptophyta; class Magnoliopsida; order Poales; family Poaceae; genus Hordeum; species Hordeum marinum. The sequence continues at coordinate 179,472 of JAAAWK010001188.1, forward strand.
CCTGTGAGGATCACATGAAGATAGACTTTTTGCAATCAGCCTTAGGACGTTCTGGCTCCGGCAAATCAGGCGGCATCAAATCATCATCTCCACGCTCATAGCCTGAGTGAGAGTCCCGAGCATCGCCACAAGCAGTATTGATATACTGGTTAGGGTCATCATCCTCCTCCTCCATAACATCATTGGCGTTTGCTTCTTCGACGGAGGCAACGTCATCTGGCACTACTCCCTCCCGTCGTCCTCTATCACCCACCAAGACAGGTGCAGGTAATTGGGTAGGTGGGGTGGTGTTCATACCTTTTTGAGGAGTTGTCGATGGTGTGCTACCGGGCGCCTCGACATTAAGAAGAGTCTTTGGCCAAGGAAAGAACCAGCTCTTGCATTCGCCAATCTGCGTAGGGGTCTTGTCGTCAGCGACAGGTACCGGAGGGGGCAAATATTCGAAGCACGCTTTGACACTAGCCACGCAAACTTTGAAGACGCTATGGGGCATCTGTCGGTTGTGTAACATGCGTTCCTTCGGCTTCACGATTGTTGCCTTTCCGACGTGCACCTTCTGGCCATTGATGTCATACAGTAGGGTGCATGGGGTTTCGTCGGCCTGTGAAGACATGTATGCGACGTCAAACATCCGGAAGGCAACTGAAACGGAAGACTATATAGATACTGGTCAAGAGGGTATGACATGTAATTACCGTGAGGGCATCGAGCTTAGCCAAAGATGAAGCCCCGTCGAGCAGGCTTGAGATGGAGGACGGGCTGCTATCAACAGGAGCGGAACAAGGTACGGGAGCATGTGCGGTGGCATGAGCAGGTGCTGGTAGTGCGATGTTCATCGAATTGCGCCCGATGTAGCTGCGAAGGGGAAAGTCTGCTGGCCCTTTATTTGGATTTTGTTGCGCCCAATCCATAAATGCCTGAGTAAAGCCAACTACCGCTGCACTAACCTTTCCATTGACCCTTTCATTGACCATCTGTTCCAACTATGCTTTGGTCTTACTGACCGCAAGCGTGACCTTCTCGTCGATCTTCTGTTGATTAATCAACCATCTCTTCCTTCTTTCCTCCGGCTTCTCCTGGTAGCACGTCTTCCACGAGGCGCCATCTCTGACGCCGTGCACACGTCCATATGATGGCGGTTTATCCTCCGATACCTATTTCAGTATGCTAAGGGCCCGATTGAAAGGGGTGTCCCACTTGGGCCTGAACAAAGACTGAGAAGACTCGTCGCTTTCGGCTGCCTTTTGCTGTTGCTCTTTCTGCAAAAGGAACATTATATTTTTGGTTTACAAATGTGACAAAACTTGTTGTTGAATTGATTGGAAGCTAATATAAGGTGGTAATATAACAATTACCAGTAGTCTTATGAACTCCCTCGTGTTCGGGTCCGTGTAAAAGATTTTCTTGACAGGGTCCCACTTGTACCGGGCCCTGATCCAGTCATGCCCTTGCGGGTCGGTGAACGCTGCTAAGGGGTCTGGGATCCCCTGACTTTAACATTCAGTTTCCTCCTTGGCCCATACGTGCCTCTTCCCCTCGTAACCATGGCTTTCAAGGCAGTGGGCAGGCGTGTTCCTAGCATGGAGCGCCTTCATTTTCTTCGACTTTATCCTGACTTCTTCTTTAGCGCAAGTCTCCTTGAATTTTTCGAAGTCCTCTTCCATTATCATCGTATTGGCAGCATGAATCTTGGACCACGGTTCATTCTTCACAGTCGCTTTTCACCCGTACTTTCCAAGAGAACAAGCTGTTGGTGAACATCGTCATCGCCTTGTTGTTTATCTTTGTCATGGCTTTGTCATTCCCCAGAAGTTCTTTTTCAGTCCGCCCGGGGAACAAGAACCTATTGTCCAACTTCGTTAGGAGCATCTGCTCCATATGTGGTATCTTCTTCAACTTTTTGTCGTTGATGTTGGCTGTTTCCCTGAGAATGCATCCTAGTTGATTTCCATAGCACGCGCGCGCTTCATCTGGTGCCATTGGTCCTAGGGTGCATCGCCATGACCATTGTAGACTCGTGTTGGGCCTCCAAGCTTGAGTTTTGTAGGACAATGGCAATTTTCCCTCAAGTGGATGACCTAAGGTTTATCAATCCGCGAGAGGTGTAGGATGAAGATGGTCTCTCTAAAACAACCCTGCAATCAAATACAAGAAATCTCTTGTGTCCCCAACACACCCAATACAATGGAAAATTGTATAGGTGTACTAGTTCAGCGAAGAGATGGTTATACAATATGGATGGTAGATATAGGTTTTTGTAATCTAAAAATATAAATACTGCAAGGTAACAAATAGTAAACAACGAGCAAAACATTGTATAAATGCTTGGAAACAAGGCCTAGGGTCCATACTTTCACTAGTGCAATTTCTCTCAACAATACTAACATAGTTGAATCATATGTAAATACCTCTCGTGTGACAAAGAGTTCACTCCAAAGTCACAACTAGTGGAGAACTAACGAAGAAATTATTGTATGGTACGAAACCACCTCAAAGTTATCTTTTCCGATCAATCTTATAAGCTATCCCTATAAGTGTCACAAACAGCCCTAGAGTTTGTACTAAAATAACACCTTAAGATACACATCAACCAAAACTCTAATGTAACCTAGATACTCCAATGTCACCACAAGTACACATGGGCTTGATTATACGATATGCATCACATAATTTCAGATTCATCATGTTCAATCCAACACAAAGAACTTCAAAGAGTGCCCAAAGTTTCTACGGGAAAGTCAAGACAAAAAGTGTGCCAACCCTTATGCATAGATTCCCAAGGTCACGGAACCCGCAAGTTGATCACCAAAATATACATCAAGTGGCTCAATAGAACATCCCATTGTCACCACGAATATCTTATCGCAAGACATACATCAAGTGTTCTCAAATCCTTAAATACTCAGTGCGATAAGAAAACTTCAAAGGGAAAACTCAATTCATCACAACAAGATAGAGAGGAGAAAACTCCATATGATTCATCTATATCAATAAAGCTCACAGTACATCAAGATCATGCCATCTCAAGAACACGAGAGAGAGAGAGATCAAACACATAATTACTGGTACATACCCTTAGCCCCGAGGGTGAACTACTCCCTCCTCGTCATGGAGAGCGTCAGGATGATGAGGATGGCCTCCGATGATGGTTTCCCTCTCCGGTAGGGTGCCAGAACGGGCTCCTGATTGGTTTTTCATGGCTCTAGAGGCTTGCAGCAGCGGAACTCCCTATCTAGGTTCTGCATCGGAGTTTTTGTAATATTTCAGGATTTATAGAGCTGAGAGAGAGGTCGGTGGAGTCCTGAGGGGCCCACAAGCCTGGTGGGCACGCCTAGGGGTGTGGTCGCACCCTTCAAGCTTGTGGCCTCCTCAGGAGTATTCTGGCTTCATCTCCAAGCTCCGTGGGTGTCTTCTGGTCCATAAAAAATCACCATAAACTTTTATTCCGTTTGGACCCTGTTTGATACTCATTTTCTGTAAAACACAAAAACACGGAAAAATAGGAACTGGCACTAGGCTCTAGGTTAATAGGTTAGTACCAAAAATAATATAAAGTTGTAGTAAAATGATCGTAAAACATCCAAGAATGATAATATAACATCATGGAAGAAGCAAAAATTACAGATACGTTGGAGACGTATCACCGAGCTCGTTAGGTTTTTGTGCCCTCTTCCGCTTTGGTTCTTCACCGGTCTCGCGGGTGGTCTCGGTGCCGGCGGTGCCAGGAGTGTAGTTGCCGATGTTGGTGTCGGTGTTCACGGGGTTGTTGTTGCCACTATCACCCTGCACCCTCAACAGCTATTCGTCCAGGTAGCTGAAATAATTGTTTGCTGCCTCGATAGGGTCTTCTTCGATGCGACTACCAAAACCCCCGACTTCTGCATGGTCAGACATATTTTCTATGATTTGGTCGGAATGAAATGAATAATAAAAAGAAAAAAGGGGCCTATATTTGATCGAAATGTTGATTCATTCCCCTCCTGGCAAATCTCAGGCACTCCATATGTGCTAGCTAGTTTCTAGCACAACTTATGCCGAAAATCACAGAAATATTCGGCATGACCTTTGCTAAAAAGTGGACAGATGGAGCGCGTGAAAATTTCCGGAACGGAAATGAGTCAACATTCTGGCGAAACATAGGCCACTCGAAGCATATATGACATCAATGACATAGGGTTCATATTGCAAAATGACAAAATATAAAACAAGTACAAAATATAAAAGAAGTACTAAAAAAACCCGAAATTTAGTGCGACTTCTGGGGTAGGCCCGCGGGCGCCTCCGCGCGGCGGGGGGCGGGGGGCCGCGTCTCCCCGCGGCGAAGCCGCGGGCGCGGCGGCGGCTGCGCGGCGCGGCGCGGCGGCGTGGGCGGGGGAGGGGCGGGGCCACGGGTGCGGCCCCGTCTAGGTTGTCGCTGCTCATCGACGCGGATACGGCTTTCCTTTCGTCTTCTTCTTCTTCTACTTATTCTCCTTTTCCTTCTTCTTGTTCCTCTTTCTCTTCTTCTTCTTCTTCTTTCCTTTCTTCTTTTCCTTATTCTTCCTCTTCTTATTCTTCCTCTTCTTATTCTTCTTCTTTTCCTTCTTCTTTTCTTATTTTTTCTCCTGTTTTCTTTCTTCTTTTCTTATTTTTTCTTCTACTTTTCTTCTTTCCCTTCTAACCTAACTAACCTACCAGAAAAAAATGTGTGTGTGGTGGGGGAGGGGGGACGGTGGGGCCGACGGCCGTTCATCTCACCGGGGGGAGGGGGCCCGCGGCCGGTGAGGCAGAGGGGGGGCTAGTCGAGGCGGCGAGGGTGGCAGGGGCTGGTCGGGGCGGCGGGGGCACCTGGCAACGAGGGCGGTGGGTGACAGGGCGACTGGTAGCGGGTTCCCGAGGGGCAGAAGGGAGGGGGCGAGCGGCGGCGAGGAAGAGGAAGAGGGGGCGCAGCGTGGGGGGGGGGAATGGAGGGAGTTGGGAAAATTTGGAGGGGGCAGGGGTTATTGAAAATAACAATAGTGTTGGTTTCCATTCAGCGCTACTGCTAAAGTTAGCAGTAGTGCTGGATGAAAACCAGTGCTACTACTAAAGTTTTCTTTTCCTTTTATTATTTTACTTTCCTTTTTTGTTTACTTTTCTGTTCTTTTGCATTTACTTTTCTTTTTATTATTATTTTCCTTTTGTTCCTGTTTTTTGTTTCTCGCTCGACTGCCTCTAACGCAGTCGACGAGAATGTCGATCTCCCTCCCACGGTACTACGCAAATATATATTACCGGAACAATGTGGTGGTAATTAAAGGGGATACGGTTTATATATCATTTGACCGATAACGGTTACTTAAGTGCATACACTATATATATATATATATATATATATATATATATAGATGGTGGTTTCTCAGCTGCGTCGACGACGTTTCGCATTGAGCATGTTCTTCCCTTTATTGTTCGTTGTAGAATAATTGAGCCCCTCTTTATGACTTTTCCGGCACCATGGAGTACGATTTTTCTTACGTAGTGTAGTCTTGATTCTTCTTTTCACGTATGCTTCATCGTCATCGTCATCTTCCCTCATCGGGTTGCCATAATGGTCGTAGTCTTCCTCGTTGGCGACTCCATCCATTCTGACGATGCTCCTTTTGCCTCTCCTCACGACAATACGGACGGGATTGGTCGGGTCGGTTATGAAGAAGCATTGTGTCAAGTGCTTAGCGTGTACCCATGGCTCAGTTTTGGCAATGACGTTAACCTTCACAGTAGCGCCATTCGCGTCGGGTATAGACATGGTAGTGAAATACTTGTTTTCTCTTATGTCGTCCTTAGCCCATCTGACACGGAACATAGTCGCATCGTGCATTACAGCATTGTCAAGCTCCCAGATCTCTTTGACCCTTCCGTAGAATCTTTTAGTTGTGCCGTTGGCGTCGATCATGCATTCAATCATCACCCCTGAGTTTTGATAATCGTTGTCCATGTCTTTGGCCTCCATGTAGAACGTGTACCCGTTGATATCGTATGCTTGATAGTAAGCTAATTTGGGCACGGGGATGGGACATGATACAAACGAATCCTTTGATGACCCCGTTCATCCTCTAGAGCAGCATCATGTTTTGAAGGAATGTCGATCCGAGGTCGGTGATGTCGTCCACGATGTGGACACACAGATGCACCATGGCGTCAAAGAACGCGGGCGGGAAGTACATCTCAAGCTCACATAGTAGGACAACGATCTCTTCCTATAGCCTTCAGAGCTGCTTCACACTGATGGACTTTCGACAGATAACATCGAAGAAGTTGCAGACACCAGTAAGCGTGTCACAAACATGCTTCTCCATTATCCCTCTAATGGCAACTGGGAGTATCTGCGTCATCATCACGTGACAGTCATGAGACTTCATCCCGCTGAACCTTTTCTTCTTGGTGTCTAGAAATCTGCTTATCTTCCCACAGTAACTGGAACTGACTTTTATTCCCATAAGGCGCTTGATGAATTGATCAATCTCCTTCGCACTTAAGGTGAAGCAAGAAGGGGGGCAATTCTCCTCCTTCTTGTTGACTTTTATGCCCCTTGGCGTTGCCTCCACCTCCGTCTCCTTCTCCTCCGTCGACTTTTTACGGGGCATGTGGAGATCTGTCCTGATCTCCAAATCTTCCAAGTCTTTCCTTGCCTTCAGCCCATCCTTGGTCTTCTCCGGCATGTTCATCGGTGTGGCAAGAAAGCTCTTGGGGACATTCTTCGTGATATGCATTTGATCAAGGCAATGAGGCATGTTGTGATTGTGCCAGTACTCCAAGTCCCAGAGAACACACCTCGTTTTCCATACCTTCAACGGCGGCTCCGACGCCTTTTCCATCTTTCTCGGCGTGGGGCACTCTTCCGAGTTAGTCAACAACTCCTTGATTTTAGCATCGCTCCTCTTACGTGGAGGTCCTTGATGCTTAGCCAAACCATTGAATAGATCTTCATGTTTTCTCCATGGGTCATCCTTCTCGAGCCATCTATGATGCCCCATGTACACAATTTTCCCAAAGCCACCATTTTTCGTTGACATAAGCTGCTGAGACATTGTATCATCCATGCACCTCGTGCATCCGCACTATCCATGGCACACATGTCCTGAGGTGTAGCCGTAACCGAGATAGTCGTCCACCGTCGTCATCAGCGCGACTCTCATATAGAAATAATCTCCTTTGCTAGCGTACCATCTCTTGACCAGTGATTTCCATAACGTATCTAGCTCCTCTTTTAGAAGCGCCATATACAGGTTAATATTATTTCCTGGTTGTTCGGCCCTTGAATCAGCATGCTCATGCGTTTGTACTTTGTCTGCATGCACAACCATGGGGGAAGGTTGTACATCCATACAAAGACGGGCCATGTGCCGTGGTTGGTGTTCTGCTTTCTAAACGGATTCATGCCATCGATACTCGCACCAAGCAAGATGCTCCTTGGGTCTTCTCTGAAAAATGGATATTCGGCATTTAATGCTCTCCACTGGCTACCATCAGCGAGGTGTCTCAGCTTCGGATCATCTCCATCGTCGGGCTTCTTCCTCTCCGCGTGCCAGCACATGAGCTTTGATTCCTTAGGATCTACGAAATACCGCTGTAGACGGGGAGCGATCGGAAAGTACCATACAACTTTCTGACAGGTTTTCTTTCCTGCCTTCTTGTATCGAGAAGCATTGCACATTGGACAGTTGGTTATTTCCGCGTGCTCCCCCCAATAAATGATGCAATTTTTGATGCATGCGTGGTATCTAATGTGCGGAAGATCAAGAGGGAAAATGGTTTTCTTGGCCTCCTCAACACTAGTAGGACACAGGTTCCCCGCGGGAAGACCTTTACTATGTAGATACTTCAAATGCTCATTGAGGCTTTTGTCTGTCCATTTGTTTTTGGCCTTCATCTTTGGAAGTTCTAGCGTGAAACTCAAGTGGGTCACCTCGGGATGGCAACCATCATACAATGGTGTCTTTGAGTCTACTTCAAGTTGCGCCAGCTTGGCCTCCTCTCTAGATGCAGCTCTATCGGTAGTCGTACTCTTGCGAAGGAGGTCTCAAACATGAGGGTCCTGCATGACTGAACTTAGTAGTGTCGAAGACTGCGGCGTGCCCGTATGTTCTCCGTCATGTATGGACTCTTCTTCATCATGTCCGGAATCTTCTTCTCCGCTACTTCTGGACTCTTCTCGGCCGCCATGTCCGGTGCCATCCTCTTCGCGTCGATCGGTCATCTCTTTGTATAGCCCCATCATGTCATTATTCCCTACCATGTGGACGTCATCATCATCATCATATTCACTTATCCACCGAGTATAGCCATCCATGAAACCATACATCATTACGTGCACCTTCAAAGTGCCATGATCAAAAAGGTCCAAAATGACTCCTTCTTTGCATCTTGTACACGAACATATAATCCCATTCCTATTATTTGCATACATGTCCAGCACCACGCATTGCAAGTATCACTCCACCTTCCTTCCACTCACCCTCATGACTGCACGGTATAACAAGCAAAAGTCATATAAAAATTTGGCATGACCTTGCCTAAAAATAGGACATATCGAATTTGCTCGAAATCATCCGAAACGGAAATAAATCGACATTTCTGCAAAACATAAGCAACTCACAGGGCATGTCACTCACACAATATCCCTTCATATCACAACCACACATATTCCCATTCTTGAAATGCACAAGTTTTTACTCACCTATACCCTGAGAGAGATTGTGCACAGTAATTAGATCATTAGGCCTTCGCAACAATATAGGGATCGAGAGTGGACGGCTAAATAGCTATCTCGATATAGTTGTTGGGAGGAGATATAACTCTAGCTAACTAATGGAGAGGAGAGAGATATGGAGGAGAATTATGGTGGGGGCATTAATGGGGAGAGAAGATAGGTAGAAGGAAGTTAAAAAAGGGCAATAATGGTGGAGAGGGGAGAGGGCCCCCCTAATCCGGGACTCCCTCAGTAGCCCCCGGACTAGCCTTCAATGTTGATGTATGTTCAGCTGATCTTCACGGTTTGTAATCTTCATCTTGCGAGGTGAGTCCCTTACACCTTCTTATTCGGCAACCGACCAGTCATCGACAATACCCAAAACATCACGAGCTCCACGGGCCCATTATAACAAGTACCCGCACTCCTCGATTCGTGTGCATCATGGGGACATGAGTGGTTTAGCGGTCCTTTTCTACAATACTACCCCTCCGCAAGGGGGGCACCACCCATTTAAATGAATTAAAACATGGCTTAGACCATATCCCCTTCCTTCCCAATGGAAAAAACTCCTAGCGGAAGATCCATGAAAAACATGGCTAATGCCCCCAGCTCCACTGTGTGCCCCTACGGTTCACATCCAGGGGACTGGACTAGTTGCTCCATAGCACTCCTGCGGCTCCACAATCTAGAGACCAGGGGTACCTCCCTTCTTCAGATTTGGCGGTAACCCGTGCAGGTCTAACTTCTTATAACAATAAGGTTTTCATGGAGCGTTTCCCCAATCCTCAAAGAGGGGAACGCGTATGCTTCGTCCCCTTTCTCCCGCGGGGCCTCGAGTTTGCCATCCACCCATTTCTGAGGGGATTGTTGGAATTCTATGGGATCCAACTCCACCACCTTACTTCGGGGTCCATCTTGCACATGTAGGGCTTCGTAGCCCTCTGCGATATGTTCTTGGGTTGCAAAAGCGCACTTCAAACTGTGGAGAAGGTATTTCTTTCTTGTCCCCCGAACCCGGGACAAGACAATTTTTGAGGTCGGCGGAGCCGAAGTGTGCCGTATAGCGGGGATGGGGTATCCAGTGGGTACACCGAAGGAATCCAAAGAGTGGACCTCGGAATGGTTTTACATCGAAGATGTCCCCCTATTCGAGCCAGCTCGGAGAGGTCTACCTGAATACTCCGACGCCCCCTGAAGAAAAGATACAACTGGCGGCCAAGGAGTTCATCCCAGGAGGAAAGTGTCGAAGTGCAACGCCTGGCAGCTCAGGTGCGGATGCTCGCTCACCACCAACTAACTATGATTGATGTCATGGCCGCTGTCATCTCTTGATGCGTGTAGCTCCTCCAACAGCGGGTACACCCCTTGTGGCGCTACAACAGGACAAGCAACACCACACGTTCCCGAAGACTAGGACCCGCCAATCAAACATCATTGGCCGCCGCACTTGTCGACCTGTATAAAGGAGAGCAAGAGGATTTCATCCGGTGGGCAACCAAGGAAGGGTACTCTAGCCATAATCACATCGAATGGGTAAGCTTTTCTCCTCTGCAAACATAGTTCGGGGTTTCCATTTCGTCCTTCAATTGATCGAAGCTTTTAACCCTTCACGAATAGGAATGGAGGGGCTTTATCGAGACAGTCAGTTGTCCGGCGCCCCAGCCCGAAGACAATTCGCGCGATGACAATCCGGGTTTTCACGAGGACCCTGATCTTTCAATTAGTTTTGATGACGGGGTCTTCTATCAGGAAAGCATCAATCAATCTCTAGTGGCTATTATAGCTGATTACCCCGGGTCGTTCTCCATTACTGCGACAAACAGGAAGAAAAAGAGCTCGTCCCGCAAGAGACAAGCATCTACCAGCACACCAAACGCGCTAGCTCCTACTCCCAAGCGTCGACAATCTACGCGCCACACGCCAATAATCGAAACAACACTCGGATCGGAAGCCAACAAGGGCCCAACCTACGAGCCGGCCGCGAGGACGAATTCACCCACTCTCTCAACCCCAATGTATTTTGTTCGGTTGTTTGTGTATTATCACAATTAATAGATTCTCATGGGAGTTTGCATTAAAACACTTAGGGAAAAGGCCCAGGCTTCTCCTGTTGAAGAGGTCGTCAATGTGTCTGGCGGTGCTCAAAATTACAGGGCTACGACCCAGGCCGACCCTGCTGCCGAGGCCCCTATGGCCAATTCGGCTCCCGCCGATTCCGGTGATGGTGTATATGTCACTAAATTGTAGGTAGGAAGCACTATGAATCATCGGCGACGACAGGAGGTCCTGCGTCACCCGGTGTTTTCCGAACAAGAGTTTGGCACCCTACGCACGACAGACACGCACATCGACGCAACTCGAGCTGGGTTCGGCGAGGACCTGAAGATGATATCGGCCAGTTTGCAGGTAACTAATCGGCTTTGAGAGAGTTTAGACGCTCGTGTGCACCCAGTAGCCCCCGAGACTTAAATTGGTTCGGAACAACCGAATTAAGGGTCTTTAATGTTGTTGTGCTACTAATGCAAACTTTGAAGCAACAGAATGTGCAACTGGCCAAGGAGCTAAAGGAGAGCCAATCACAGGTTCAATCTGTGAAGGCGGAGCTGGAGCAAGTGAAGACCTTCACCCTAGAGGTCCATGGTGAGTATACCGGTGCTGCTAATTTCTAGTAAATGTCCATGCTGACGCAAGGATTCTATTTAGCAGCCGAATCCATAAGACATGTGTAAAAAGAGCTGGATGAAGCCCAAGAAGCTCAGCGGTACGCCGAGTCTCAGCGCGAGGCTGGGTGTGGTGTTATGAAGCGTATGCAAGTGGAGAAGAAAAAACAGGCCGAAGAAATTGAGAATTTAAAGGCTCAATTGGCCTAGGCCCAACAAGAAAATTGGAAACTTCAAAGGGGGGAACTTCATATAAAGGAAATATAATAAGCATGTCTTGCCCTCAAGTATAGGCCTTTTGTCCGGGCATCCTGAAGAAGAATTCGGATCCTACCGGGGGAACTTGCTAAAGAAGTTGTCCGCCCTCCATGAGCGTGCTCGGAAAGCAATGAAAGGCATGGTAAATGCGCTATGGCCTGTCGAACAGCCACCGGAAGGGATGTCTGAACTAACCGATCGATTCAAGGGAGCTCGAAGCAGGTTCGAGCTGTGGAAGACATCGGCTTGCTGGGAGGGAGCACGGGAGGCATGGGCAATGATCAATACCCGCTACTCCGGACATGACACCGAGCGGATGGCTCTGGTTTGTCCCGTGGGATCGGATGGTCAAGAAGTGCCCCTCCACCTGGTGTATGACCAAGTGATTTTTGTCGCCCGCCTTTCACAGGAATACTGCTCCCTAGACACCATAATCGATAACTTAGATCGGCAGCCAAATGTGCAATTTTGTATACTTTGGTATGAACAATCTGTGTTGTAAAGTTTCTCTTAACCAGCCATCGGCTTCTCTCTCCCATGTGAAGAGCACGGGAATGTTCCTCGCAATTTGTTATTCCAAAAGAGCAAACTGTGTTTGGGGAACCAGGCAATCCGGCCATGTGGTGTAAACAGACAGAAAGCACACAGAGAGATATGTTATATTATTGCTTAGTGTAAGAAACATCTTCTGAGGAAAATAGTACCTCTATCGATACCTTTCTTCGGGCCCCTACGAAGATCGTAGGTAAAGGTCCGCATACTACTAGTGTGCGACTAAGGGTGTTTTTAGGAAAAAACGAACCCAAAGAATGGCGATAACGGCCATAGCCATATTAAGTGCTTCCGTCACGGCCGACCAATTGTCTATGTAAGATAGCTATCTTTCGGCTTCACCCATCTGAGGTACGTATCCGGATGACCCGGTCGTAACAATCACAGATGTGCTCCCTTTACCCTCTAGCCGAACAATCGGGAACATAGAGGGTAAACACAGGAGCAAGGCAACCTAGCTTGACAAAGTCTTAGTTCGAATTTATGCATATGATGGCTTGAAAGTGACAAAGGAAACAGGTGTACACAATGGGTGTGAATAAGTGCTTTATAATATAAAAGCAGTGGCTTTGGGAATAATCGCCTAAGTGCTATGTTCGGATGTAACACTTAATGGTGTATGCCGATAACCTTGGTACAAGATCGGTTAACCAAATATAGAAAGAAAAGGAGAAAAGTTCAATCCTACCAAACAACACAGTGGAAGGGGAAAGAAAGAAGAAAAAATGAAGGAAAAAAGGAAAAATGCTGAAGTATTTAGACAACACCGGTTTATCCGTAGAAGCGCCAAAGACGAGCTGTGTTCCATGGGTTTGGTTCGAGGCAGTTGTCTAACGGGTTCCGAACACGGTAGGCTCCTCGCACGATTAATTCATCAATTATGAAGGGGCCCTCCCATTTGGGATTGAGTTTATGCTTTTGCTTCTCTGGGAGTCGTAAGACGAGTTCGCCTATATTGTATGCTTTTGGCCTGACCTCCATGCTCTGGTAACGTCGGGCTTTGTCGTGGTTTTGTCACGACAGATGTCTGGGTGAACGGACTTGGATTCGAGGCCATCGCCTTAGTGGTGGACTCAAAGGGGTTGATCGGGACGAAGGACATGAGTTTACCCAGGTCCGGCCCCTCAAGTTGAGGTAATAGCCTACGTCCTGCTTGTGTTTGTATTGCTTGATGTATCGATTACAAGGGATCTAAAGCTTGACCTAGTTCTCGATAGCCTATCCTCTAAGTCGCCCCAGATCTACCTTTATATAGGAGGTAAAGACCTCAGGTCATACAAGCTGTAACCTCTTATCGTTCATCCGAGTCTTCCTCTATCTTCTCTGTCCAAGTTGTCCTCGGGCGGCTTAAGCACCCGGGTCTTCTCCATCCGGGCCACCTTCCGTCCCTCTCCATGAGCCGCCGGGCCTCCTGGGCCATTAGCTTTGACAGCTTACTCTTGGGCCGGAGTATGAGCTGTCAGGTATCACCCGGAGCCTTCACGGCAGGTCATACCGTGGGGTTATATCCCCAACATTAGGCCCCAGGTTGATTTGAGTTCACTCATTTCATCCTTTATTTTATCCTTCGGTGAGTCGCCCAGAGATGACCCATTATGACGTTATGTCGATCCTGCAAAAAAGATTCGTTGACACGCACGTCAACTCTTTTTATTAAATGGTCAGCCCGAAAATCGAGGCGTCCGCCTCGGTCGGACGATTTCGGTTGCCCGGATTTTCGTGCCGGATCCGCACGTTTCCTTTTAAATAGGACCGCCCTGGGGCGGCATTTCCTTTCTTTCATACACTCCGTCATCGTCTTCTTCTTCGACACCTCCGCTTCCCGCTTTTTCTGCGCCGGCGCCGCCTCCGTCTTGCCGTCGACAGGGCCGTTGCATCAACCTGTTGCGATCCAGAACTCGCTCCGCATCCATCTCGCAGCTGCTGGTAAGTCCTTCCCGGCCTTAGATACCTCAGCCATTCCTATAGGGTTCCGACGTGCTGCATTGTTACTACCTCGAGAACTCGAACCCTAGCCACTCCGACCGTGCTCTTAGCGCACGCCTCAGATAACCACGCATGTCTGCTGCCCCACTGTGCAATGCGTAGATCCATCTCCGCTCCGGTTGCCACTTAAGCTTCTTTCATTTTCCACTAGTTCATCCTCAAGCTCAAAAATAGAACTATTTTCTCTGCTTTTGTAGATCCATGATCCTAGCAGCGTTTCGTAAAATCTGTTAAAAATTTCGCCCTATCGATTTGAAATATTGACCCGTCGTATTGCTCCGGCTCTCAACAGTCAGAGTCTAGTAGCCTTCGGTTTCTTAAGCTTAATAACTCCTCATAGACGTCCATTGGTCTCTGAGCCGCCATAGTTGCTTATTTTTGCGCAGCTTTCATAAGACGCCAGCATGTCGCGCGCCTCTAATTCATGCAATTGGGTCGGTTCCTGTATCACGGAGGAATACTTGGCAGATTTTGTGCAAGCCGGCACCCTCCCGGGTAAAGACGCTATCCACTAGTGGGTTCCGGGTAACGAAGTAAGACCCAATCCTCAGGAGGAAGAGATAGTGGTCTTCTCCGACCACATTGAACGTGTATTTGTCCCTCCCGGCTCAAAATTCTTCTGGGACGTTCTCCATCTTTATAAACTTCATCCTCAAGACCTCGCCCCCAACTCCATCTCAAATATCTGCAACTTCCAAGTACTGTGTGAGGTCTACCTGCAAACTGAGCCATCCGTAGGCCTCTTTCGGGAGTTCTTCTATGCAAACCGGCAAACTGAAGTGAAAGCCGGCCCAAGCTTGGAACTTGGTGGAATTTCCATTCAGAGACGCCGGGACATCATTTTTCCGTCTGTGCCCATGCCAAGTCACCCTAAGGATTGGAACAAGACCTGGTTCTACTGCAAGGATACATCTCCAGAAGGTGAACACCCGGTGCCGGGTTATCGCCCCTCCCGGCTCAAGAAATCCTCCGAGCTTCCTGGCCGGTTATCGATTGCTAAATGTGAAAGGCACGAGGCGGCTCATGCCAAGATCAAGGCCCTCATGGCCAACAGACTGACAGGTCTAGATTTGATCCGCTGCTGGATTTCCTGGCGTATCATGCCCTTGAGCCGGAGGAGCCGCCTTATGTGCAAGTATCCGGGTCACTATGACAGCTCTCTCTGCTTCCGCCAATCCACCCTGGCTGAAGATGACATTACAATAGTCATCCGGAGTCTTGTTCATGAGATGTCTAGAGCCTGCAGTGCTATTGGCCTGCCGCTTTTCTGCATCACCAACCCAGCTCTAGAGGTACGGCTATCATGCACTCCTCCTTCTCTTGGTTTAATCATGTCTACCTAACATTTTGTCGGTTTACATCCTTTTAGGCCGACTCAGACTTCTGGAAGGCAAAGTATGTACCTCCCCAGAAGAAGCCCAAGAGGAAGACTCTAGACAAGAAAGCGAAGAAGAATGTTCCTCAAGAGGAATGGTTCGAGCAGACGGAAACCTCGGGCTCAGAGGTATAATTTTGAATACTTTTCCCCTTTTCTTCTTCCATCTACTAATATTAGTTTTTCACAGGATGAGGTGGAGACCAGCCATGCCAATGCTCCCGAGGTAACCTACATTTCATCCGACTTAGACTACTTCGTCCCCCAAAGGATTCGGCAGGTTGTTCTAAAGGTTCCTCTCTCTCATCCCCTTGCTTACTTGGATCCTCAATTTCTTTTGAAAAAACAACAGCAAATCGATCGTCATCAGACTCGAAGCACCGGCTCCACTGATCTCCTGGTCAGGTTACCCAACTCGCCGGCTCGAAAGAAGCGCCTCGCAGAGGTATGTATCTATGTTTACCTTTTCAGCTTTCCTTTATTACCTTAGCACTGCCTTACGTTTTGTTGAGTTGTCTTTCAGGGATCTCCTTCGTCTGGCGACTCTACAGCCACCGCTCTTCCTCCTCCAAAGATTAACCCGTTGTAAGTGTCTTTCCACATGTTGTTCTCGGTTCTCTAGCGACTTGCATTCTTTGATCTCCGATTCTCATGTTTTCCTTTCAAGGCGCAAGCTAAACGGAGGAAGACTAACAAGGCCTCCCCAAGCCCTGCTGCCCAAGAGCCGGAAGTTGCTAGGCCGGATGAGCCCATGCCGGCTATTGATCCGCCGGCTCCCTCTGTGGAACCGGCTGTTGATAACACTATTCCTGAGAGCCCGTAGAGGGGCCTTTCCAAGCCATCGTGCCCTGCTAAGACTGCTGACGAGACCGCCGCTCCGGATGTCGTGATCACCGGCACCGGGTTAAATTCTCCTTCACACCACATGCTGACCAAACACAGCGAGGCGGATGGGGCCTCGAGGAAGCTAGAGTTTGAGCTTCCCGCTTTTGACAAGATGACGACTGAGGAGATCCACGCGGGTTACATAAACCGCCCGTCCACAAGCCGTGATATGGATCTCAAACTTGTTACTCTGATGAAGAGCAAATATGAGGTAACCCTTATGTCCATCTTACTCTTTTACTTATCCTCCAAGAATTGTTTTTAATGTTTAACCGATAGCGAACCGTCTCTGTACTCTTTATAGCAACGGAATTTCTAGCATGTAAGCTTTTACGTAAATAGATGTAATCTTCTATTACTACCATTAGCCCCCAAGCTCCGGCCGATACCTAACAAGTGTGATCCGAAGGTATCATATACACAGGCAATAGAGCCAAATGTATCCCCTAAGGGCCGGCTCAATCTTCTTCAAAGTTGAGTTGGGACTTTCATAGTTCAAAAATTATAGAGCCAAATGTAGCCCCCAAGGGCCGGCTCAATCTTCTTCAGAGTTGAGTTGGGACTTTCATAGTTCAGAAATTATAGAGCCAAATATACCCCCCAAGGGCCGGCTCAATCTTCCTCAGAGTTGAGTCGGGACTTTGCCCTGCAACATAGCTACGGATCCTATTGCTAGCCCTGAAACTCCGGGTTAACTCGGGTATGATTCGGAGGTGCTGTTTTCGTTTCAAAAGAAACATTAGCCCCCAAGTGTCACACATATTGCTTGGTGCAATCTGTTTGAGACTTGCCAAGCCTTTCTTGTTTTTGCCCATACTTCTTTACTTCGGCCGACTCATGCTAGTCTTGACTGTTGTCATAGGAATCTTTGAAGGAAGCTGAGTTGGAAATAACCGGTTTAAAGACCAACCTAGTGTTGGGGAACGTTGCATGGGAAACAAAAAATTTCCTACGCACACGCAAGATCTATCCATGGCGATGAGCATCTACGAGAGGGGGAGTGGATCTACATACCCTTGTAGATCGCTAAGCGGGAAGCGTTAAGTAACGCGGTTGGTGTAGTCGAACATCTTCGCGATCCAAATCACTGAGTGTCCCGCGATCCAATCACGAACCATCCCGCGATCCAATCACGATCCGTCCCGTGATCTCATCATGATCCGTCCCATGATCTCATCACGATCCGTCTCGCGAACTCATCACGTTCCGTCTCGCAAACTCATCACGATCCGTCCCGCGATCTCATCATGATCCGTCTCGCGAACACATCACGATCCGTCTCGTGGCCTTGATCATGGTCCTGCCAATCTAGTACCGAACGGACGACACCTCCGCGTTCAGCACACATGCAGCTTGATGACAATTTCCACCGTCTTGGTCTAGCGAGAGGAAGTGGACAGGAGGAAGAGTTCACCGGCAGCATGACGGCGCTCCGGCGATGGTGGTGGAGCAATTCCGGCAGGGCTTCACCTAAGCACTGCAGAAATCTGATCTAGAGGAGCACCGGTGGAACGGGTAGCACATGGCCGTAAAATCTGGGCAAAAACCCTCTATTCCACCATTATATATAGGAGGGAGGGAGGAGGAGGGCTGGCGCACAAGGCAGCCCCCTTTTCCTCTTGCGCCAAGGAGGAGAGGGGGAATCCTAGTAGGACTAGGATTCACCCTTTTCCCACTTGGAAACTCTTTCCACCTTGGTTTTTTTTCTTTCTTTCTCAAGTCCAGCCGCATGGGCCTCTTAGAGGACTTCCACCATCCCACTAAGGGCTGGTTCACACCCTCCCACAGCCCATGTAGCCTCTTGGGTCGAAATACCTCTCCCGATGGTCCCCCGGTACACTACCGGCACTCCCAATACACTACCGATGAGCCCAAAACTTTTCCGGCGACCAAAATAGGACTTCCTATATATAAATCTTTACCTCCGGACCATTCTGAAGCTCCTCGTGATGTCTGGGATCTCATCCGGGACTCCGAAAAAACTTCGGTCACCACCATACATAACTCCACACTACCGAAACGTCACCAAACCTTAAGTGTGCAGACCCTGCGGGTTCGAGAACTATGTAGACATGACCGAGACACCTCTACGGTCAATAACCAATAGTGGGCCCTGGATGACCATATTGGTTCCTACATATTCTACGAAGATCTTTATCGGTCGAACCTCTATGTCAAGGATTCAGTTAATCCCCGTATGATGTTCCCTTTGTTCTTCGATATGTTACTTGCCCGAGATTCGATCGTCGGTATCTCCATACCTAGTTCAACCTTGTTACCGGCAAGTCTCTTTACTTGTTCCGTAATACAAAATCCCGTGGCTAACACTTAGTCACATTGCTTGCAAGGCTTGTTGTGATGTTGTATTACCAAGTGGGCCCTGAGATACCTCTCCGTCACACGGAGTAACAAATCTCAGTCTTGATCCATGCCAACCCAACAAACACCCTCGGAGATACCTGTAGAGCACCTTTATAGTCACCCAGTTACGTTGCGACGTTTGATACACACAAGGTACTCCTCCGGTGTCAGTGAGTTGCATGATCTCATGGTCATAGGAACATATACTTGACATGCAGAAAACAGTAGCAATAAACTGACACGGTCATATGCTATGTTTGTAGTTTGGATCTTGTCCATCACATCATTCTTCTAATGATGTGATCCCATTATCAAATGACATCACATGTCAATGGCTAGGAAACCTTGACCATCTTTGATCAACGAGCTAGTTCACTAGAGGCATACTAGGGACATGGTGTTGTCTATTTATCCACACATGTAATGAGTTTCCGATCAATACAATTATAGCATGGATAATAAACGATTATCATGAACAAGGAAATATGATAATAACTAATTTATTATTGCCTCTAGGGCATATTTCCAACAGTATCCCACTTGCACTAGAGTCAATAATCTAGTTCACATCACCATGTGATTCACATCGTTATGAATCTAACACCCAATGAGTTCTGGGGCTCGATCATGCTTTGCATGTGAGAGAGGTTTTATAGTCAACGGGTCTGCAACATTCAGATCCGTGTGTACTTTGCAAATCTCTATGTCGTACTGTAAACACTGCTACCACACTCCACTTGGAGCTATTCCAAATGGCTGCTCCACTATACGTATCCAGATTGCTACTCCGAGTCATCCGGATTGGTGTTAAAGCTTGCATCGACGTAACCCTTTACGATGAACTCTTTATCACCTCCATAATCGAGAAACATATCCTTAGTCCTTTAGTTACTAAATATAATCTTGACCACTGTCCAGTGATCCACTCCTAGATCACTCTTGTACCCCTTGAAATATTCATGGCAAGGCACACACAGGTGTGGTACACAGCATGGCATACTATACAGAGCCTACGACTAAGGCATAGGGGATGGCGTTCGTCCTTTCTCTTTCTTCTGCCATGGTCAAGCTTTTGTGTCTCACTCAACTTCACACCTTACAAATCAGGCGAGAACTCTTTCTCTGACTGGTCCATTTTGAACTCTTTCAAAATCTTTGTCAAGGTATGTACTCATTGAAAGTCTCATCAAGCATCTTTGTTCTATCTCTATAGATCTTGATGCTCAATAATTAGGTAGTTTTATCCAGGTCTTACTTTTAAAATCACTTTCCAAACAACCGTTTATGTTTTCCAGGAATTCTACATTATTTCCGATCAACAATATGTCATCCACATATACTTATCAGAAATTCTATAGTGCTCCCACTCACTTTATTGTAAATACAAGTTTCTCATAAACTTTGTATAAACTTCAAAACTTTAATCACCTCATCAAAGCGTATATTTCAACTCCGAGATGCTTGCTTCAGTCCATAGAAGGATCACTGAAGCTTGCACACCTTTTAGCATCCTTAGGACTAACAAAACCTTCTGGTTGTATCACATACAACCTTTCCTCAAGTAAACCGTCAAGGAAACGATGCTTTGACATCCATCTACCAGATTTCATAATTGAAAAATGCAGCAACTGCTAACATAATTCCAACAGACTGTAGCATCGCTACGAGTGAGAAAGTCTCATCGTAGTCAACTCCTTGAACTTGTTGGAAACTTCTTTGTGACAAGTCGAGCTTTATAAATGGTGACATTCACCATCAGCGTTTGTCTTCATTTTAAAGATCCAGTTGTACTCAACGACCTGTCGTCCAACGAGCAAGTTTACCAAAGCCTATACTTGGTTTTCATACATGGATCCTTTCTCGGATTTTATGGCCTCTAACCATTTGTCGGAATCCGGGCCCATCATCGCTTCTCCATAGCTCGTAGGTTCATCATTGTCCAACAACATGACCTCCAAGACAGGGTTGTCGTACCACTCAAGAGTTGTACGCATCCTTGTCGACCCACGAGGTTCGATAGTAACTTGATCCGAAGCTTCATGATCATCATCATTAACTTCCTCGTCAACTAACGTAGGCTCCACAGAAACATCTTTCTGCGCTGCGCTACTCTCTCGTTGAAACAAAGGTTCAACAACCTCATCAAGTTCCATATTCCTCCCACTCAATTATTTCGAGAGAAACTTTTTCTCGGGAAAGGACCCATTTTAGCAACAAACACTTTATGCTTGGATCTAAGATAGAAGGTTCACCCAACTGTTCTTAGGGTATTCTATGAAGATGCATTTGTCCGCTTTGGGTTCGAGCTCATTAGGTGAAAACATTTTCAACACAAGCGTCGCAGCCCCAAACATCAAGAAATGACAGCTTAGGTTTCTATCAAACCATAATTCACACGGTGTCATCTCAACGTATTTAGATGGTGCCCTATTTAAAGTGAATGTAGTTGTCTCTAATGCATAACCCCAAAACTATAGTAGCAAAACGATAAGAAACATCATAGTATGCACCATATCCAATAGAGCACGACTATGACGTTCGGACACACCATCACACTATGGTGTTCCTAGTGGCGTGAGTTGTGAAACAACTTTCACATTGTCTAAAGTTTTATGCCAAACTCGTAACTCAGATATTCACCTCTACGATCATATCACAGACATTTTTATCCTCTTGTCACGATGATATTTAAACTTCACTCTGAATTTTCTTGAACTTTTCAAACGACTCAGACTTTGTGTTTCATTAAGTAAACATACACTATATCTACTTAAATCATCAGTGAAGGTAAGAAAATAACGATATCCACCGCACGCTACAAGACTCATTGGATTGCATACATCACTCATGTGTCATTTCCAATAAATCACTTGCCCGCTCCATCAAACCGGAAAACGGGGTTTTAGTCAACTTTATCCAAGAGGCATGGTTCGCATGTCTCCACTGATTCGAAATCGAATGAGTCCAAAGATCCATCAGCATGGAGTTTCTTCATGCGCTTTATACCAATATGACATTTAGCGGCAGTGCCACAAGTATGTGGTACTATCATTATTAACTTTGTATCTTTTGGCATCAATGTTAAGAACATGTGTATTACTACGATCAAGATTTCAACAAACCAATCACTGGGTGCATGACCATTGAAGGTATTATTCATGTAAACAGAATAACCATTATTCTCTAACTTAAATGAATAACCGTATTGCAATAAACACGATCTAATCACGTTCATGCTCAACGCAAAACACCAAATAACATTTATTTAGGTTTGTCACTAATCCCGAAGGTAGAGAGAGCGTGCGATGTTGATCACATCAACCTTGGAAACATTTCCAACACACATCGTCACCTCACTTTTAGCTAGTTCTCCGTTTATTCCGTAGCTTTTATTTCGAGTTACTAACATTTAGCAATCGAACTGGTATCCAATACCCAGGTGCTACTAGGAGTACTAGCAAGGTACACATCAATAACACGTATATCAAATATACTTTTGTCGACGTTGCCAGCCTTCTTATCTACCAAGTATCTAGGGTTGTTCCGCTTCGGCGACCTGCTCTCCTCATAATCGAAGCACTTAGTCTCGGGTTTGGGTTTAACTTTGGGTTGCTTCACTGGAGCAGCAACTGACATGCCACACATGAAGTTTCCCTCCTTTCCCTTGCCCTTCTCGAAACTAGTGGTTTTACTAACCATCAACACTTGACGCTCCTTCTTGATTTCTACCTTCGCGGTGTCAAACATCACGAACAGCTCAGGGATCATTATTTCTATCCCGGACATTTTATAGTTCATCAAAAAGTTCTAGTACCTTAGTGACAGTGACTTGGAGAACTATAGCAATCACTATCTTATCGGGAAGATCAACTCCCACTCGATTCAAGCGATTGTAGCACCCAGACAATCTGAGCACATGCTCAACGATTGAGCTATTCTCTTTCATCCTGCAGGCAAAGAATCTTGTTGGAGATCTCATATCTCGCAACACGGGCACGAGCCTGAGATCCTAATTTCAGCTCTTAGAACATCTCATATGTTCCGTGACGTTCAAACCGTTTCAGAGCCTCAATTCTAAGCCGTAATGCATGATGCACTAAACTATCAAGTAGTCATCAGGACGTGCCTGTCAGATGTTCACAACATCTACCGACGACGCTAGAGGGGTTGGCACACCGAGCGGTGCAATAAGGACATAAGCCTTCCGTGCAGCAATGAGGACAATCCTCAGATCATGGACCCAGTCCGCAATATTGCTACCATCATCTTTCAATTCTATTTCTCTAGGAACATAAAAATACAAGGGGGCTACAACGTGAGCTAGTAATCTACGACATAATTTGCAAAGACACTACTAACTAAGTTCATGATAATGAGTTCAATTAATCATATTACTTAAGAACTCCCACTCAAATTGACATCCCTCCGGTCATTTGAGTGATACATGATCCAAATTCACCAACTCAAGTCCGATCATCACGTGAGTTGAGGTGGATTCAATGGTGAACATCATCACGTTGATCATATCTACTATATGACTCATGTTCGACCTTTCGGTCTTTTGTGTTCCGAGGCCATGTCTGTACATGCTAGGCTCGTCAAGTTTAACCCGAGTGTTCTGCATGTGCAACACTGGCTTGCACCCATTGTATGTGAACGTAGAGTCTATCACACCCGATCATCACGTGGTGTCTCAACACGACGAACTTCCGCAACGGTGCACACTCGGGGAGAACACAATTTATCTTGAAATTAAGTGAGGGATCACCTTATAATGCTACCGTCGTCCTAAGCAAAACAAGGTGCATAAAAGGATTAACATCACATGCAAATCATAAGTGACATGATATGGCCATGACTTGTCCTTTTGATCTCCATCATGAAAGCACCGGCATGATCTCCATCGTCACCGGCACGACACCATGATCTCCATCATATTGATCTCCATCAACGTGTCACCATCGGGGTTGTCACGCCATGCATGCTTCTACTACTATTGCTACCGTTTAGCGATAAAGTAAAGCATTACATAGCGCTTAACGATTGACACGCAGGTCATACAATAATTAAAGACAACCCTATGGCTCCTGCCGGTTGCCGTACTAATCGACATGCAAGTCGTGATAATCTATACATCACATGATCATCTCATACATCACATATATCACATCATGTAATTGGCCATATCACATCACAACATACCCTGCAAAAACAAGTGAGACGTCCTCTAATTGTTGTTGCATGTTTTACGTGGCTGCTACAGGTATTCTAGCAAGAAAAATTCTCATCCACGCAAAAACAACAATGGTGATACACTAGTTGCTTTTCAACCTTCTCAAGGACCGCCTTTGTCGAATCCGATCCAACTATAGTGAGAGAAACTGACACCCGCAAGCCATCTATGCAACAATTTGCGGTCGAGGGAACTGGTCTCTCGTAAGCGTACGAGTAATGTTGGTCCGGGACGCTTCATATCACAATACCGCTAAACCAAAATCCGACCAAGGGAGGAAGCAATCTAAGCCTCAACTCCCACAAACATTTTGTGTTCTACTCGAGATCTCATCTGCACATAGACCTAGCTCATGATGCCACTGTTGGGGAACGTTGCATGGGAAAGAAAAAATTTCCTACGCACCCACAAGATCTATCCATGGTGATGAGCATCTACGAGAGGGGTAGTGGATCTACATACCCTTGTAGATCGCTAAGTGGGAAGCGTTAAGTAACGCGGTTGGTGTAGTCGAACATCTTCGCGATCCAAATCGCCGAGTGTCCCGCGATCCAATCACGAACCATCCCGCGATCCAATCATGATCCGTCCCGCGATCTCATCACGATCCGTCCCGCGATCTCATCACGATCCGTCTCGCGAACTCATCACGTTCCATCTCGAAAACTCATCACGATCTGTCCCGCGATCTCATCACGATCCGTCTCGCGAACACATCACGATACGTCTCGTGGCCTTGATCATGGTCCTTCCAATCTAGTACCGAACGGACGGCACCTCCACGTTCAGCACACGTGCAGCTTGATGACGATATCCACCGTCTTGGTCCAGCGAGAGGAAGTGAACAGGAGGAAGAGTTCACCGGCAGCATGACGGCACTCCGGCGATGGTGGTGGAGCAATTCCGGCAGGGCTTCGCCTAAGCACTGCAGAAATCCGATCTAGAGGAGCACCGGTGGAACGGGTAGCACATGGCCATAAAATCTGTGCAAAAACCCTCTATTCCACCATTATATATATGAGGGAGGGAGGAGGAGGGCTGGTGCACAAGGCAGCCATCCTTTTCCTCTTGCGCCAAGGAGGAGAGGGGGAATCCTAGTAGGACTAGGATTCACCCTTTTCCCACTTGGAAACTCTTTCCACCTTAGTTTTTTTTTCTTTCTTTCTCAAGTCCAGCCGCATGGGCCTCTTAGAGGACTTCCACCAGACCACTAAGGGCTGGTTTACACCCTCCCACAGCCCATGTAGCCTCTTGGGTCGAAATACCTCTCCCGATGGTCCCCCGGTACACTACCGGCACTCCCAATACACTACCGATGAGCCCAAAACTTTTCCGGCGACCAAAATAGGACTTCCTATATATAAATCTTTACCTCCGGACCATTATGGAGCTCCTCGTGACGTCCTGGATCTCATCCGGGACTCCGAACAAAATTCGGTCACCACCATACATAACTCTACACTACTGAAACGTCACCAAACCTTAAGTGTGCAGACCCTGCGGGTTCGAGAACTATGTAGACATGACCGAGACACCTCTACGGTCAATAACCAATAGCGGGCCCTGGATGACCATATTGGTTCCTACATATTCTACGAAGATCTTTATCGGTCGAACCTCTATGTCAAGGATTCAGTTAATCCCGTATGATGTTCCCTTTGTTCTTCGGTATGTTACTTGCCCGAGATTTGATCGTCGGTATCTCCATACCTAGTTCAACCTCGTTACCGGCAAGTCTCTTTACTCATTCCATAATACAAGATCCCGATGCTAACACTTAGTCACATTGCTTGCAAGGCTTGTTGTGATGTTGTATTACCGAGTGGGCCCTAAGATACTTCTCCGTCACACGGAGTAACAAATCTCGGTCTTGATCCATGCCAACCCAACAGACACCCTCGAAGATACCTGTAGAGCACCTTTATAGTCACCCAGTTACGTTGCGATGTTTCATACACACAAGGTACTCCTCCGGTGTCTGTGAGTTGCATGATCTCATGGTCATAGGAACATATACTTGACATGCAGAAAACAGTAGCAATAAACTGACACTATCATATGCTACGTTTGTAGTTTGGGTCTTGTCCATCACATCATTCTCCTAATGAAGTGATCCCATTATCAAATGACATCTCATGTCCATGGCTAGGAAACCTTAACCATACTTTGAGCAACGAGCTAGTTCACTAGAGGCATACTAGGGACATGGTGTTGTCTATGTATCCACACTTGTATCTAAGTTTCCGATCAATACAATTATAGCATGGATAATAAACGATTATCATGAACAAGGAAATATGATAATAACTAATTTACTATTACCTCTAGGGCATATTTCCAACACCTAGCTGCCCAGCAAGTCGCCCGAGGCGACGCTGATGAGAAGTGTCGGCTCCTCACCGAAGAGCTCGCCAAGCTTAATGCTGATTTCGCGACCTTCAAAGAAGATGCTGCAGCTGAGAAGGACATTTTGACCACTCGGGCCGACGATGCGGACCAGGGGCTGATGATTGTCTCTGATGAACTTCTGTCATTGAAGCGCTATATTCTGAAGATGACAGCAGCCATCTTTGGTAAGTTGACTTGGCCTTTTTACCTGGTTTAAGCTTTGTACCTTTGCTCGGGCGTCTTATCACAAAAATTTCCGACTTATCGCAGGTCCGAGGAGCCGTTTGCTAGCCTCTGACAGCTTGCTGCCATTAAAAGCCATTTATACCTTTACGGAGCAGCTCTACTACGGTGCCATGTGCACCATCAAAGTCGTCCAGTTCAAAGAAGCCATCCCTCCGACTCTCAAGGGGGTATTAGAGCTCTTCTCCACAATGCCCAAGCAAATTGGGGAACAGAAGAAATCAGCTGCTCGTCAAGGGGCAATTGCCGCCATCAGCCGGGCATTGGCCTTCGCCCCGGAGCTTTACTCCGGCTGATATGATGGATGGATTCCCCTTGAAGAAAGATGACGGCTCTGAGTTTACTGACGCTGACTATGCCCGCTGCGTCAAGGATTCCAAAGTTCTTGCCTCCGTCTTGGCGGATGAAGTCAACCTGGCCACTTATCAGGCGGCTTACAGCGCCGACCAGAAGAGGATTCGCGGCCCACTCTACGAGAGCAAGGATCTGATGTCGGCTCGTAGTAAGACTCTTTTTGCTCCAGATCTTGATACGGCCCCCTTCTTTGAAGAAGGAACCTTTGCAGCTCTAACCGACTGCAATTGGGACTTGGCTAATCTTCAGATAGAGGCCACCGAAGAGCCGGAGCAAGGTCACCCGCCAACCAACTGAAAAAGCTGTATATCAATGTCTGTAATAGCTTAGCTCTCTGTGACTCGCCGTGTGCGATGTAAGAAAACTTGATGATATTTTGAGCTCCGTGGAGAGCATCTGTAATATAATAGCTGCAACTTCTGCTTTGAGCCATCGCGCCTACGTGTAATCCGGCCGTAATGTATACTTGCCGCCTTGTCCGTTTCTTTGAACGCCTTGTCAGCTCTTTGCAGCTTAAGTTCCCGCATGCTTAAAAGTGCATCTTTAAACCGTTAGGAGGGCGGCTTAAAAGCATAACCCGGTGACATTATTTCTTCCCAACGTGTTTGAAAGAACTTTTGCTTCGGCTCCAGAGCCGGTCGAGAACGGTTGACAAATTTTTACCCGTAGGGCCTAAAAACCCCTTTATTATTTTATGTTGTCAAGGTTTAGATAAGATACACCCGTAGGTGGGAAGCCCCCTTGACAATCATGGCTAATATGGTTAGCCGGAGATGGCGTAAAGCCTAGCCGATGAAGCATTAGAAGCTATATCCGGAGGTAAGAAGCCGCCCTCCGCCGGTTATTTAGGGTTTGATAAGCTACACCCATAGGTGAGAAGCCCCTTGGACAACTATGGCTAATCGTGTTAGCTAGTGATGGCATAAAGCCTGGCCAATGAGCCATTAGAAGCTATACCCAGAGGTACGAAGCCGCCCTCCGCCGGTTGTTTAGGGTTTGATAAGCTACACCCGTAGGTGAGAAGCCCCCTGGACAACCATGGCTAATCGTGTTAGCTGGTGATGGCGTAAAGCCTGGCCAATGAGGCATTAGAAGCTATACCCAGAGGAAAGAAGCCGCCCTCCGCCGGTTGTTAGGGTGTTAGATACCCGTCGGTAAAAACTTCCTACAACCGCGGCTAATCTGGTTAGCCAGAGATTTGGGATAAAGCCGGCTGATAGGGTGTTAGAAGCGATACCCATCGATAAGAAGCCCCCTTCAGCAATATGGCGTAGGCGCCGGCGGATGAGGCATTAGAATCTATACCCGGAGGTAAGAAGCCGCCCTCCGCCTTGTTGTTAGTGTTAGATAAGCTACACCTGTTGGTGGGAAGCCCCCTTCACAACCTTGGCTAATCTGGTTAGCCGGAGATGGCATGAAGCCTGGTCGATGAGGCATTATAAGCTATACCCGGAGGTAAGAAGCTGCCCTCCGCCTTTGGCTAGCCGGAATTTTTGGCATAAAGCCGGTCGATAAGGCATTAGAAGCTATACCCGGAGGTAGGAAGCTGCCCTCCACCCTTGGTTGATATATCAACCGAAATGTTTATGAGCTCTTTGTATGAACGAAGATGCGTGAAACAACAGAGGCCCTGTCTTGCAGGGATTCCACTTTATTCATATATAATATGTACAATGCTAGTGCACAATGGCGAGTCTCAACACCTTTTAAGTATAATACGACCGTAGATGCGCAACGTTCCATGGCCGGCTAGTCTCCTGACCCGCCGTCTCTGAGTCGTCCCGGATATCAACGAGATAATACGACCCGTTGTTGAGGTTTCTACTGACCACAAAAGGCCCTTCCCAACGAGGAGATAACTTATGCATGTCTTTCTGGTCTTGAATCATCCGGAGCACTAAGTCCCCTTCTTGGAACGTCCGGGTCTTGACCCTGTGGGTGTGATAGCGGCGCAGGTCTTGTTGATAGATCGCCGACCGGGCAGCCGCCAGCTCCCGTGCCTCCTCCAAAGCATCGAGCGCGTCTTGACGTGCTGCCTCATTGTTTGTCTCAACATAAGACGCCACACGTGGCGAGTCATGCCCGATGTCACTTGGCAACACCACCTCAAGACCGTACACCATAAAGAAAGGTGTATAACATGTAGACCTGTTGGGGGTGGTTCTGATGCTCCATAAGACGGAAGGCAACTCTTCTACCCAACATCTGGGCGTCTGTTGCAAAGGAACTAGAAGCCGTGGCTTGATGCCCCTTAAGATTTCTTGATTGGCGCGCTCCGCCTGACCATTGGACTTTGGGTGCGCGACTGCGGACACATCAAGCCGGATGTGCTCCTCATCACAGAATTTTTTCATAGCCCCCTTTGACAAGTCTGTGCCATTATCAGTGATGATGCTGTGGGGATAACCAAAATGGTAGATCAATTTTTTTAACAAATTGAACTGTTGTGGCTGCGTCACACTTGCTGATCGGTTCTGCCTCCACCCACTTGGTGAATTTATCAACTGCCACCAAGAGGTGTGTTTTCTTATCCTTTGATCGATTGAACGGCCCCACCATGTCAAGCCCCCAGACCGCAAACGGCCAAGTAATTGGTATCATCCTCAATTCTTGAGCCAGAATATGAGCACGCCGGCCAAACTTTTGACAACCGTCACACTTGTGGACTAGGTCTTCTGCATCTTGGTAAGCCGTCAACCAGAAAAAACCGTGCCGGAAGGCCTTGGCCACCAGGGATTTTGAACCGGCATGGTGTCCACAGTTTGGCCACCAGGGATTTCGAACCGACATGGTGTCCACAGTCTCCAGCATGAATTTTATTCAGGATCTGCTGACCTTCTTCTGGTGAGACGCAACATTGAAAAACCCCAATCATGCTGCATTTGTGCAACTCACCATTAATTATTGTCATGGATTTAGAACGCCGGGTGATCTGCCTGGCCAGATGTTCATCATTGGGTAACTCGCCCTGGGTTAAGTAGGCTAAGTAGGGCACAGTCCAATCCAGAATAGCATGTAGAGCCGCCACTAATTGCCCCTTCGGGTCAGGAATAGCTAAGTCCTCTTCTGAAGGTATCTTGACTGTCGGATGATGTAAGACGTCCAAAAAGATATTGGGTGGCACCTGCTTTCGCTGAGAACCTAACCGTGATAGGGCGTCAGCCGCCTCATTCTTGCGATGATCAATGTGATCTACCTGATATCCTTTGAAGTGACCAGCAATGATATCAACCGCCTGACGATAAGCCGCCATCCGTGGGTCTTTGGAATCCCGAGTGCCCGAAACTTGCTGAGCCACTAGGTCTGAGTCGCGCAAACACCAAACCTAGCTTAAATTCATCTCCTTGGCCACTCTGAGACCGTGAAGTAGAGCCTCATACTCAGCCGCATTGTTAGTACAGGGGAACATCAGCCGGAGCACATAACAACACTTATCTCCTTTGGGGGACGTCAAAACAACTCCTGCCCCTGATCCTTCTAACTGCTTGGACCCATCTAAGTGTATAGTCCAGTATGTGTCATCCGGCTCTTCCTCAGGAGCTTGACATTCTGTCCAATCATTTATGAAATCCACGAGGGCTTGGGACTTAACAGCCGTACGGGGCACATACTTGATATTGAGAGGCCCTAACTCCAAAGCCCACTTAGCAATCCTGCCTGTGGCTTCCCTGTTCTGAATTATGTCTCCCAACGGGGCAGAACTGACTATCGTGACCTGGTGCCCTAGGAAGTAATGCTTCAACTTGCGATTGGCCATGAAAACCCCATACACCAGCTTCTGCCAATGCGGGTACTTTTGCTTGGATTCTGTCAGGACCTCACTGATATAATAAACCGGCCTTTGAATCGGATTCTCCTTCCCGGCCTCCTTGCGCTCGACAACAATTGCAGTGCTTACTGCCCGATTATTGGCCGCCACATATAGAAGTAATGGCTCTCTCTCAGATGGAGCAGCCAGCACTGGTGGCTCAGTCAGCTGTTTCTTGAGCATCGCAAGTGCTTCAGCCGCTGCCTTGCTCCAGACAAATTTGTCTGTCTTCTTCATCATCTGATACAAAAGAATTGCTTTTTCTGCAAGGCGGCTTATAAACCGGCTCAACGTGGCAATCCGTCCTTCCAAGCACTGGACATCGTTGATGCAGGCCGGCTCAGCTAAGGAAGTAATAGCTTTGATTTTATCCGGGTTAGCTTCAATGCCTCGCTCAGAAACCAGAAAACCCAAGAGCTTGCCAGCCGGAACACCAAAAACACATTTAGCCGGGTTAAGCATCATCTTATAGACCCGGAGATTATCAAAGGTCTCCTTTAGATCGTTCAAGAGGGTCTCCTTCTGTCTAGACTTGACCACAATGTCATCTACGTAAGCATGAACATTGCGGTCGATCTGACTGTGAAGGCAGTTCTGCACGCATCGCTGATAAGTTGCCTGGGCACTCTTGAGCCCGAAAGGCATAGATACATAACAGAAAGCCCTAAACGATGTAATAAAATCCGTCTTCTCCTGGTCTTTAACCGCCATCCTGATCTGGTGATAGCCGGAATACGCATCCAGGAAGCACAAGCTTTCACAACCCGCCGTAGCATCAATGATTTGATCGATCCGTTGGAGGGCAAACGGATCAACCGGACAAGCTTTGTTAAGGTCCGTGTAGTCCACGCACAAACGCCACATGCCATTCTTCTTGAGCACTAGCACCGGGTTAGCCAGCCACTCCGGATGAAAAACTTCTACGATGAAACCCGCCGCCAATAGCCGGGATACCTCTTCTCCAATGGCCTTGCGCCTCTCCTCATTGAACCGCCTCAAGAACTGCTTGACAGGTTTGAACTTAGGATCCACATTAAGACTGTGCTCATCGAACTCTCTCGGTACACCCGGCATGTCAGAAGGTTTCCATGCAAAGATGTCCCGATTCTCACGGATGAATTCGATGAGCACGCTTTCCTATTTGGGATCCATGTTAGCCCCAATGATGAACTGCTTGGATGATTCACCCGGAGTGAAATCTATCGCCTTGGTATCATCTGCTGAGAATTTAAGGGGCGGCTCAACCTCCGTTGTGGGCTTCTTCAGCAGGGTCATATCCTCCAGGTCAACGTTCTCCTTATAAAACTTAAGCTCCTCCTGATCACAGCTGGACTCCGCATAAGCCGAATCTCCTTCTTCGCACTCAATAGTCGTATTTCGGTCGCCATGAACAGTAATGGTACCATTCAATCCGGGCATCTTGAGCTGCAAGTACACATAGCAGGGCCGGGCCATGAATTTGGCATAAGCCGGCCACCCAAACAGCGTGTGGTAAGGGCTCTTGATTTTCACCACTTCGAACCACAAGGACTCCACCCTCTAGTTATACTCATCCCCAAAGCCAACGTCCAAAGAAATCTTCCTGACCGGATAAGCCGACTTGACGGGAACTACACCATGAAAGACGGTGGATGAGGGCTTAAGATCCTTATCAACCAGCTTCATCCGCCGGAAGGTGTCATAATAAAGGATGTTAATACTGCTGCCTCCATCCATGAGCACCTTATTCAACACATATCCTCCTACTTGGGGGGAAACTACCAACGCCAGCCGCCCTGGGTCATGAACACGCGGCGGGTGATCCTGTCGGCTCCATGTTATGTCATACTCAGACCACCTTAGGTACCGCGGAAGAGCTGGTGCCACTGCATTAGACGCCCTCCGGTGCAACTTCTGATCCCGCCTGTTAAGGCCGGTTGTAAAGACATGATACTAGCCCGAACTGAGCTGCTCCGGATTACTCTGGTACCCAGATTGACTATGCTACTGCTGACTATTATTGCCAGAATGCTGCTGGTACCCTCCTTGATTACCTTGGCCCCGCGACTGACCAGACCCTAAGCCGCCAACCCCAAATCTGGTCCTGGACCCGCCGTATCCTGAATCGTCCGGCGGGCCGACGTCTTGATTGTCGGGCTATATAAAATGACGCTTGAGCCTCTGCATGAAACGACACTCCCCCCAGGTGTGATTCGCCGGCTTACCGGGCTGACCCTGATCTGGACAGGGCCCCTTAAGCGCCTCTTCTAAATTAAAGGCAGGTTTGTCCTTGTTAAAAGGCGTTCTGAACCACCTGTTGCCTTTCGGGTGATTCTGACCGGCGCTTGCGTTGGCCAGTTCTGACCCGGACTCAGGAATCTTGCGCTTACTCTGGACACCATTGTTTGCTGCACCCTTGCTCTGATTGCCCTTCTTACTTTGGCTAACATTCTCTTCATCAGAACCCGAATCCTTCATATTGTCCGAATCAGCATACTTGGTGAGAGCCGTCATGAGCTCCCCCATGTCTTGGCACACGCGTTTGAGCCGGCCGAGCTTCTGTTTTAACGGGATAAAGTGGCAATTCTTTTCCAAGATCAACACTACTTGAGCCGTCGTGATCTGCTCAGAAGAGTGGATAATTGTTGATACCCGCCGGACCCAATGATGAGCCGACTCATTCTCCTGCTGAACACAGTGATCAAGATCCACAATGGTCATAGGCTGCTTGCAGGTTCCCTGAAAGTTTTTGATAAACTTTGCTCTCAGCTCTGCCCACGAGTTGATGGTGTTGGGTGGCAAGCCCTTTAACCACGTGCGAGCCGGACCTTCAAGCATCATGATGAAGTACTTTGCACATACCGTATCACTGACATCTAGCATCTCCATGGCTAGCTCATAACTCTCAACCCAAGCCTCCGGGGGCAGATCCGCCGTGTAATTCAGAACCTTGCGGGGTCCTTTAAAATCCTTCGGTAATCATGCACTTCGCAGATCCAGGGATAAGCACGGCACCCCCACCGCTTTGTTGGTTGCCCCCGCCCCTACTGACATGGAGGGCGCGGGTTCTTGGTGAGACGGCGCGGCTCCTGCAGCCGCCCCCTGCTGGCTCCTCACCCGGTTTATAATCGCCCACGCATCCAAAGCCCCCTGGTCACTCTGCAGAGGCCCTCTATGGGGACCGCTGGTAGAACCTACCGGTGAAGCATAATGCCGGCTGAAGCTGCATCTAGGAAGAGGGGTTGAATGAATGCGGCTCCAGTTGTAATCATACTTCTCCTGCTGGGCCATCACCGTCCGCAGGTATCCGACGGCGTTTCGCACTTCCTGTGCGAAAGGCGCCTCATTCGGAATTGGGATAGTCTCAAGTCGGGTGGCTGCGGCCACCATGTTCTCTGCAGGGTCGGAGTAATGACCCGGCGGGGTTGGGAAGACCCCAGGGGAGGCTTGGTTCCTTCGAACTGGGGGCGGCATCAATTAAGCCGCCGGGCGACTTACAGGTGCATCCACCGTCCGCCCAGTCCCTGGAGTGTTGAATAGATTCCTCTCCTCGTAATGTTCCAGCAAACGGGATTGATGTCTCCTCCGATGCACCGCCACCACCGACTGTTGATCCAGTCTGAGGTGGAAAGCATCTATCTTGATACACTCTGCTTCTTCCTCCATCTAGACTTTCAGCTCAGCTATCTTCTGCTGCTCCTCTTCCATCCGGTCCCTGAGCCTTGCAATCTCCAAGTTCCGGGCGGCTTGATTATCCGGGGTAACCTCAGTGGCCATCTGAGCCGTAAGCTCATTCATAAGATCCAGAAGAACTTGAGCCGGCGGTGGCGACGGCGGGTCAACCCCAGAGGTTGCTGCTCCGGCGGCTGGGGCGCCTGCGCCGGGAGTCGAACCTGCCATAAATATGGCTGCATGAACCAGCAACTCGAGATGTTCCGCCTCTAAACGGTCCGGCTCGGGGTAAAGGTTGTCGTAGCCCCCAAGCCTCCCGTTGTAAAGCTGGTAGATTGACTCTGTTTCTCCGCTTGAAGATTCACCTTCCGACTGGATCAGAGTTTCTTGTGACGCGGAAGCTTCCAGATCCATGCCTTGGGTGAAACCCATGAACACATGCTTCCGGCCCAGGTTGATATGGGCGGGTCGCGTCTTGCAGATGGGCTGCACGCGCCGGGCCGGCTCGACGATGTTGGTGTAGACGTCCGGCCCGGGTGTAGATCCATCAACTCTTCCGATGAAAACGTGAATTCCGCCGAACGGAACCCGGAATCCGTACTCCACAGAACCAGCGTCAAGCCCCCAGCCGGCGTCATCGATGTAGAGCCAGCCGCGGCGACTCTTGCTCATCCCGCCGACGACGTATCCCTCGAGCCCTGGTAGAGAGCCCTTTGAGAACTCAACACCACCGAGCGCTAGCCCCACGGTGGGCGCCAACTGTCGTGGTTTTGTCATGGCAGATGTCCGAGTGAACGGACTTGGATTCGAGGCCATCGCCTTCGTGGTGGACTCAAAGGGGTTGATCGGGACGAAGGACACGAGTTTACCCAGGTTCGACCCCTCAAGTTGAGGTAATAGCCTACGTCCTGCTTGTGTTTGTATTTCTTGATGTATCGATTACAAGGTAGATAAAGCTTGACCTAGTTCTCAATAGCCTATCCTCTAAGTCGCCCCGGATCTACCTTTATATAGGAGGTAAAGACCCCGGGTCATACAAGCTGTAACCGACTCTTATCGTTCATCCGAGTCTTCCTCTATCTTCTCTATCCAAGCTGTCCTCGGGCGGCTTACGCACCAGGGTCTTCTCCGTCCGGGCCACCTTCCGGCCCTCTCCATGAGCCGCCGAGCCTCCTAGGCCGTTAGCTTTGATAGCTTACTCTTGGGCCGGAGCATGAGCCGTTAGGTATCACCTGGAGCCTTCACGGCGGGTCATACCGTGGGGTTATATCCCCAACAGGCTTGTTGGTAAAAAGTACAGTGAGCCCGAGCTATGTCGCCCTCTCCTTCTAAGGCATCAAGGTCATCCTACCAATCTAATTTGACTTCCTTTTCCTTGTACATGCGCACCCTTGATGCGTCGTGAATAATGTCACAGGGGAGGACTGCCTCTGCCCCATAAACGATGAAGAATGGTGTAAATGTCATTGATCTGTTCGGGGTGGTGCGCATGCCCCATAAAATGGAGTCGAGCTCTTCCACCCAATGGCAGTTGGACTCATGAAGAGATCAGACCAAACGTGGCTTAATGCCGCTCATAATGAGACAGTTTGCTCGTTCGACTTGTCCATTGGTCTGTGGATGATAGACTGATGCGTAATCGAGCTTTATGCCCATTTTTGTGCACCAATCCTTAACCTCTTGGGCCATGAAATTGGATCCATTATCCATTATTATACTGCGCAGGACACTGTAATGGTGTTCCACGCTAGAGATAAAGTCAATCACAGGTCCGGACTTGGCCGATTTGACGAGCTTTGCCTCTATCCATTTAGTGAACTTATTGACCATGACCAGTAGGTATTTGTTCTTCTTGGCCCCCCCCTTTAAGGGGTCCGACCATGTCTAGCCCCCAGACCGTGAAAGGCCAAGTGATCAGAATAGTCCGAAGAGCCGTTGGGGGCATGTGACTTTGATTTTCAAAGAGTTGACACCCTATGCAATGTTTGACAAGTGACTAGGCGTCCGTCCGAGCTGTAGGACAAAAGAAACTGGCTTGGATGGCCTTGCTAACTAAGGCTCTTGTCACGGCGTGGTGGCCGCCCATGCCTGCATGAACTTCGGCTAGGAGCTCCCGTCCTTCTTCCTCAGATATGCACCGCTGTAATATTCCGATGGTGCTTTTCTTGTATAACTCACCCTCGTGTACTTTGTAGGCCTTGAGTCAATGAACTATGCGTCGTGCCTCTGTCTGGTCTTCAGGAGTTCCTTGCGGAGAAGGTAGGCGAGGAAGGGCTCTATCCATGGCGCAATTACTTCCATTACCTCATGAGACGAAGGCATTTCGTCCATGACGGAGCCGCCGATGATTTGATCGTCAGGTTCATTTATAGGGGGAACAACCTGGTCCGCTATATTTAGACTGACCCCTTGTCATCGTCGTGCCACACGATGGATGGCTTAAAGAGCCGCTCCAGAAAGGTGTTTCTCGGGACAGGGTCACGTTTGGCTACCATACAAGCCAGTACGGCGGCGGCTTGGTTGTTTCCGCGAGCGACGTGGTGAAATTCCAACCCCTCGAACCGTGCAGATATCTTTAGGATGGCGTTTTTGTATGCCGCCATCTTTGGGTTTTTGGCATCGAATTCGTCGTTAATTTGGGAGATGGCCAAGTTGGAGTCTCCCTGTACCTATAGCCGTCATATGCCCATTGATAGTGTCATCCGAAGACCGTGTAGGAGGGCTTCTTATTCGGCAGCGTTGTTAGAGTCTACATACATGATCTGCAACACCTATCGCACATTGTCGCCTATGGGGGATGTGAGGATAACTCCAGCCCCCAGTCTGGCCAGGGTTTTTGACTCATCAAAGTACATTGTCCAATGGGAGTATGCATTGTATTCCTTGTGGAGCTCGGCCTCTATCCATTTAGCCAGGAAGTCTGCCAATACCTGAGATTTGATGGCACGGCGTGGCTTATAGGCTATTTCAACAGGAAGGAGCTCAATGGCCCATTTGGCTATGTGACCGGTGGCATCCCTGTTTTTGATTATATCGTTTAGGGGTACTTCGGATGCCAACGTTACCGCACACTCTTGGAAATAATGTCAGAGTTTCCCTGATGCCATAAACACTGTATCAGCTATCTTTTGGTAGTGCGGATATCTGTATTTGCACTGCGTTAGTACTTCTGACACGTAATAGACCAACTTTTGAGTCCAGAACTTGTGTCCCTCCTCATCTCATTGAACGACGAGCACTGCGCTGACAACTTGGTTGGTGGCTGATATGTATAATAACATGGGCTCACCGGCGCCTGGTGCTGTGAGGATGGGATTGGTTGCCAGTAGTGTTTTGATTTCCGCTAACGCAGTCGCTGCTTCATTGGCCCACTCGAAATTGTTGGTCCGTTTGAGCAGTTTATAGAGTGGTAAAGCTTTCTCTCTGAGGCAAGAGATAAAGCGGCTTAACGCCGCTACACACCCTGCTAGCCTCTGGATACGCTTTAGCCCTGTAGGGATTGCTTGTTCCGGTAGGGCACGAATTTTAGCCGGATTCACTTCTATTCCTCTATGGGAGACAATGAATCCGAGCAGTTTGCTAGAGGGAACGCCAAATAAACATTTTTCTGGGTTGATTAGTATATCATATTCGCGTAGACTGGCAAAGATTTGTCGTAGGTCATCGATTAACTGGCTGACGTGTTTGGTTTTAATTACCATGTCGTCCACATATGCCTCGACTATTTTACCAACCTGTGTCGCAAGGCACGTCTGGAAACATGTGCTGGTATGTGGCCCCAGCATTTTTTAGCCCGAAAGGCATCGTGTTAAAGCAGAATGGCCCATCGGAGGTGATGAATGCGGTTGCTGCTTGATCGGATTCGTTCATTTTGATTTGATGGTATCCGGAATATGCATCGAGGAAACACAACGAATCGTGTCTGGCTGTGGCATTGATGATCTGGTCTATTCGTGGTAATGGGAAAGGGTCCTTAGGGCAGGATTTGTTAAGGTCTTTGAAATCGACGCACAGCTACCAGGACTTGTCTTTCTTTGGTACCATCACTAGGTTTGCCAACCATTCATGGTGCTTAATCTCCCGAATGATTCCGGCCTCTAATAGTCTAGCTAATTCTCCACCCATAGCTTGCCATCTAGGTTTGGATAAGCGGCACATAGTCGGTTTGACGGGCTTGAAGCCTGCGGTAACGTTTAGACTGTGCTCGGCGAGCCGCTGTTGGATTTCAGGCATATCGGACGGATGCCAGGCGACGATGCCCCAGTTTTCTCAGAGAAATTTCCACAGAGCCTCATCCACAAGGGGATCGAGCTGAGCTCTGATGGACGCTGTCTTATTGGGGTCCGTCAGGTGCACTTGAAACTTGACGATTTCCTCTGCAGGTTTGAAGGAGGTGGGCTTGGGCCTTTTGTTGACGATCATGTCATCCTTGTCTACTGTTGACCGTAGTGCGGTCAGTTCTTCGGCAACGAAAGTCTCAGCTAATGCCTCGAGGGCAAGCACTGTCGTCTTATTCTCTACCCGAAGGGCTATGTTCGGATCACTGTCAATTGTGATCACTCCATTTGGTCCTGGCATTTTAAGTTTCATGAACCCGTAATGGGGTATAGCCTGGAATTTTATAAAGGCGTCACGCCCTAATAGGGTATGGTAGCCACTTGGGAAGGGCACGATGTGGAAGAGAAGTTCTTTAGATCGGTAGTTTTCGGGCGTGCTAAACACAACATCCATGATGATACATTCGGAACAATGCGCCTCTTTCCCAAGAATAATTCCCCGAAAAGTTGTACTGCTATGTTCGATGCGAGATCGGTTGAACTGCATTTTTTCCAGGGTGCCTTCGTATATGAGGTTTAAACCGCTGCCTCCGTCCATTAGCACCTTATGCAGCCTGTAACAATCGATGATGGGGTTGAGGACCAGTGCGCTGGTGAGTGACCGGGGATAATGGCTGGCTGGTCAGCATTTCCGAAGGTAATCGATATGTCTGCCCATGCACTTGTTGCTGCCACATGGTACACCTATTCGAGTTCTCTAAGAGCCCTCTTCCTCCTGTTCTTCGAGGGGAATGTCTCATAGACCGCCAGGACTTCGATATTGTATGCGGGCCATGATGGGGAGCGTCTGTTCGATGGAGGCGCTGCGAGGATGGTCTCACCGCTTTTTGTGACCTGCCTGATGACCTAGCAAGCTCTAAGGCTGTGAGTCGGCTTTGTGTTTAGCAATACGGAGTGTATAGGGCAAGGTTTATCCAATAGTCCATCAAGGATAGTGTTGACCCCAGGAAGGGGACTGTTTCTTTTTTCGGGCGGTTCGAATCTGGCTTGCCACTTTGGAGGTATCCTCTTTTTCCGAAATCCTCTAGGCTGTTCGGGGAAAGTTAGTTCCGAAAATGATCATTCGGATTGCCAAGCACTTTCCATGGCACAGTATTTTTGTACCAAGTCGGATGGCTTAGAAAAGTCATGAATGTGTCGGCGAGCCAGGGTGTTAAGAATCCATTCATCATGGCAATTGTGAATGAAAGTTGCCATTACCTCTTGTTCACCAAGACCTTTTTCTCTGCTTCAGGCGAGCAGGACTCTGGCCCAAAAGTGATGGACGGACTCTCCTTGTGGTTTCTTAATATCCCGAAAGTCCGAGGACATAGGCCTTGGAGCGATACTAGGATTATCGTCTTGGGTGGTGGGTGGGGGAAAATTCGATTCCACGCCACATCGAGTGTTTGGAATTATGGAATCCGAACCGTGTGGTAGATCCTTGACCGATGATGGTCCGGCTTTAGGATGAACTCCCATATCTGATTTGTCGATGCAGTTTTGATGATCAGACCAGGGTGTAAACTGTTTTTAGTTCCGGCTATTGGGACAAGTCCTCAGCCGGACACTCGATGGTAGCGAAAAGGTGGGTGACCGGAGGGACATGAATCCCCTTGTCATCAGGCCTAACCCCGAGCCGGTCATAGACCGGAATCTGATCATCCGACATACGCATAGCTTTGACCCGATCGAACAACTCATTTAAAAACAAGGCAATGGTAGGATGCATGTCGCTGAGGCGAGCGGACTCAATGTGGGACATGACGGTTCCAGGGCCATGGGAGAGCGGGCCCATGTTCTGTCTAGCCAGGAGGGGTCCGATCACATCGACCGGGTTGGGCGTTCTAGACCGCCTGGGGATGATGACTCCGTTGGGGGCGATGACCAATGTCTTCAGCATGAAGACGTCAAGACTTGCGGTCTCCTCCTCAAGGGTCGAAGGTTCCATCAAAACAAGTGTTCCCCATGAATCAGCGACAAACTCTAAGGTTCCAAACTTGATTCTCTGATCGGGGAAGAAGTTTTCAATTTGTCTAGGGTGGCTGATCGGATTGGCGTGTGACAAGATATCACCGCCTGTGGGAGTCTGATCGGGGGCAAGAATCCCCTGGATGCAGATCTCGTTGCTCATGACGAGGTGAGCAATAAATTCCTTTGTGGGTCACAGTGGAACTCTCAATGAAAGCACCAATGTCGGTGTCAAAACCGATGGATCTCGGGTAGGGGGTCCCAAACTGTGAGACTAGAACCAATGGTAACAGGAGACGAAGGGGACACAGATTTACCCAGGTTCGGGCCCTCCTATGGAGGTAATACCCTACGTCCTACTTGGATGTATT
Source organism: Hordeum marinum (assembly GCA_022496015.1). NCBI lineage: Eukaryota > Viridiplantae > Streptophyta > Magnoliopsida > Poales > Poaceae > Hordeum > Hordeum marinum. Next base: position 220,594 of record JAAAWK010001188.1, read on the forward strand.
GATGATATAGGGTTACAGAGTTGATCTACCTCGAGATTGAATAGCTAACCCTAGATGAGTCGTTCTGCCCCTACAACCTAAAACCCTCAGGCTTATATAGACGCTGAGGTTACCTAGGGTTTACACATGGTCGGTTACATGCCGAAGAGATAAACATGCCTATCTACGTCTCCATCTTGGAGGACACGCCACGGCTTCTGGAAACCTTCATCTAGCGACGGGGGCCTTGATCATTTGATATTCACCTTGCAGCCCATATAGTCCGGCCAGTAAGAAAAAAGGTCGGCTATCCGAGGACCCCCTAATTCGGGACTCCCTCACCCGTCATTGGCTCTCAGATGCCTATCAGCATTGAAGCTCGGCTGCAAAAAGGCACCTCAAATGTAGTTCGGCTTGGAGCTCGGATTCAAGAGGACATCACCGCACGGGAAATACTTCAAACCAGAGGTGTGGCATAAAAAATACAAGGCATTGATAAAGGCTGAGAACTTAAAGGGGCTCCTCGGATTCCCGACGTGTGAACCCTTCAGATACACCTCGGCTATCCTCAAGATCGGAGATGGGAAGATTTGTTGAACCAGTTTTCAAGACCGACGGCTGAAGATGAAGAACAGTTCGGAAGAACCGAGGAGCATCCCCAACTTGAAGACCGATTCAGGGGGCTACTGTCAGTGTCCTGAACTAGGGGTACTCACCATGTCGTCTCCCGACCGGTGGGTCAGGCCGTGGACCCCCAAGGCGGTTCATTAACAGGCCAGTTCGGACAGCCCATGATGCATACGAGGACGATTCCACAAGACTTGGTGATCAAGACAAGGACTCCTCTCCACCGACGTAGCCGACTAGGACTCTTGTCATCCTAGGCCTCTGGTATGCTATATAAGTCGAGGCCAGTCTAGTCATTAGGGACAATCAGAACATCATAGATCATATCATCATACGAGCATAGCTCTTAGGGTTTAGACCACTACATACGATCTCGAGGTAGATGAACTCTATACTCGATACATAATCATCAATACAAACAAAGCAGGACGTAGGGTTTTACCTCCATCAAGAGGGCCTGAACCTGGGTAAACACCGTCTCCCTTGTCTCCTGTTACCCATCGATCCAAGATCGGGACCCCCTACCCGAGATCCGCCGGTTTTGACACCGACACCAACCCCACGAGGGGATCTCCAGCCACGCGTGTTACTACTTCTGCTGCTGGCGGCGACAGTGGCGGCGGTTGCCGGCCCTCATGATGGACGGTGGGTCCAAGAGAATGATGTCCACCTCCATTCTCTCTCCATCCAACATCTCATCTCCTTCCCCTCATGCTCCCTTTCCTCTCATGTTCGTCTCTCTCATCTCTCATAGGTACCCGATGTCATGCTGCATCCACCAGCCGTCGAGCTCCAAGCTCTGACCGCCTTCCTTCTAGATCCACCCCCTAGGCACCACTTCCAACTGGATCCAGCGAGATCCGACAGGTACTCACCGACCGGGCTAGCGCAAGGCCGTGTGGCAGGACGGGGCAAGAGGTGGGAGGCAGAAGGCGGACAGCGACGTGCAAGCCATGACAAGAGGTGAGCGGGGCAGCAGGTGGGAGGCAGGAGGTGGTCGAGGGCCGAAGGCGCGCAGGGCATGGCAGGAGGTGGGTGGGGGCCCTGCAAAATCAAGCTAATCCATGAAGATCTTGTAATGGTATTCTCCTTTGGGGTCTATGACGTGGTCGAGCAGAAATCCAGCTAATTCCTCTTGAATTGCTCGTACCTGAGCCTCTGGTATGAGCTAGCCCCGCATCTCCATTAGCTAGAAGATGGAGATCAAGATGAATATATTAGTTGTGTGTATATATATTAGCTACATCATGATAAAAAAATTATGGATAGTGTTCTGGCAAACATATCCAAAGATTTCTTTTGTTTCTGCTCCTTTCAGACGTGATCATGCGAATGTTCTCGCAAACATAGTATCCGCATAAACTATTCCCCTGCTCCTGCACCATGCACTTTACGAGAATAAAATTCAATCAGGTAATAATTAATCAAGCATGATAATGGTATTGAAACTAAAATTAAAGAGATGCACGGACGTAGCTAGCTAGCTAGTAGTACTTAATTACCTTGGGTTGCACCCATTTCAGTTGTTGTGCCCAGTCGCCTGGGACCTGTTTGATAAACTTGGCCCAAGCCCTGCCCACCGGCAAAGAAAATGAATAAATGAGTTATTAACTAGTTGATATCAGGAAATGAAGTAATTAAAGAGGCCGACAGAGTGCGATAATGATTGAAATTACTTGTTAAGCAGCCCCCTCATGATTGTGTATTCGTATGGATCCCTTAATAGCGAGTCGAGTACTTGAACTTTTTCCTTGTCAACTTCAATGATTAACAAGATCCAGTGGTAACTGTATAACTCATCAACAACACTTATTGACATCTAGTAAGAAAAAAATAGATTTTGTAGTACAAGATATATATATATATATATATATATATATATATATATATATATAGTAACACTCACCCGAAGTTGTAAGGAAATAGTATTTCTCGTTGGGTGCTTAGATGGATCAAAAATTGTAGAATTTTTTTCTCTCTGTCTTTTCTCATATATGAAGTTTCCCAATTCTTTTGATTAATCGTATTTGGGTAAATGAACCCAACGCCATAGCGTCCAGCTTGTTTCTTTTCATACATCTTCATTTTGTACAATACCACAGAAAGGAATATAGTGAGGATAATTCCAGGTAATGAACGAGAGCACAACTAACTAGAGACTTAAATTATAGAAAGAAATCACTTATAGACAATAGCAATTGACTAAAGATTTGTCCAGTGTGTACTGATTGAATAACTGAAACAACTCTGAATAATGAATCCACACATTGTTTTTATGGAAGTAATGCGTCTCTTAGACTCTCACCATGAGGGACGATTCATTGGTATTTGCTGTTATTTGCATGTAACACGTATTCCATTCATACATTCTCGTCGGTAGACGCTTGACATCTTCAGGCTTGACCAGAGGTTTTCCGCGGGCATATTGATATTTTACTTCTGACTCTTTAAGCACGGGGATTTCCTCAAGGCCTAGGAGTTGTTCAATAGTGACACCGGCCTCTTTAGCCTGCCTTATATGTTCTTCGGTTACTTCTGTCCGAACGGCGGTACTCACAGGTGTTTGTACAATGAGCGGGGGAATCGATTGCACTGCCTGTTCTCCCAGCTGGGGGATAGTTTTCCACCTTTTTTTGCCAACTCCTTGGCTCGAGCTCGAGCTCGACTCCTTTTGTCCTGCAAGATATGAGTTCTTCATAGACCACACATAGTCGCTATCCTTCTGAGCCGGTCAAGCCATATCAATGAAGTGTTGTGAGACATGCTCAGGTACTTTCTCCGTTGGCAGCTGGGGCGGTTTCGGTCCAAAATGGGCCTCCAATTTTCCATCCACTACGCTGTCGAGTTCCTCGTCGGTCAGGTGGTAAGGAAACTTCAGAAGAGGCTTGAGGCTTGGACCATATTTGAATTTCCTCGTCAATTGCACTGTCTGTTGTACTGCTAGTCGTCGTAGCTGCGGCATCTTTTTTCCCGTTGTTGCTTAGGCGATGAAGCACGCTGACACCCTGTCGGACCTGGAGTTGGAGTCGACGGACGCGGTGCCAGACTTGGAGGAGGAGGAGTTGGTTGATGTGGTGCCAGACTTGGAGGAGGAGGATCCGGCTAATGCGGTGTCGGACTTGAAGGATGAGGAGTCGGCTCACGCGGTGCCAGACTTGGAGGAGGAGGAGTTGGCTGACGTCGTGCCGGACTTGAAGGATGAGTCGGCTGACATGGTGCCGGACTTGGAGGAGGAGTCGGAATCGACTGACGCGGCGGCGGACTTGGAGGAGGAGGAGTCGGTGGCCTTGGAAAGACGATGCAATCCTTTTTCCATAGAATGATACGATGTATGGTCTCTCCCAGTGTTCTCTCCTCATCACCTCCAGGAATGTCAAATTGTAGCTCATGATATGCTGACATCACTTCATCAACCCCGACACGAGCATAGCTAGCTGGAATGGGATTGCAATGGAAGGTTGCTTCTGGGGGATTTGCTAAAGCATAGTTGTCCACCACCTTCATGGATAAGTTCTTCACTTTGATGTGTAGCTCACAGTTAGTCATGTCTTTGATATCATCCACAGGGTACCTAGCTAGCATTGCATCCTCATCGATATCGACCGGGGCAGAACCCACGCTGCTTCTCGGCTTAGATGCGATAGTGGTATCCAATGCTGGATCGATCTGCTCATGTTGCCGCTGAGACGCCCTTTCCTGGCTGAGTGAGTCGATCTGCTCCTACTGCCGCCTGACTCTGGATTCCAACTCCAGGTGCTTTGATTCAAGGCCTTCAAGGCGTAGTGCTTATCCTTCTTCTTCCACTCCTCCTGCATCTTCTTTATCGCACGGCTAGTCATCTTTCCAACCAGCAAACCCCTCAAATCACGGAACAACGCCTTTCCCTCGTGTTCTTCCCAGGTGTTCAGTATTCTTCAGGGTGCGCGTAAGCTCGTCGTCCTCTCTGTTGGGCGTGAACACCCTCATTCGAGCTTCTTCTATTTTTATCAGAATTTCATTTGTCACTTTTTGAAGACTTGCCTTCACCATAATAGCCCCTGTCTTTGTGTCCACCTTCCCCCCATGCGCGTAAAACCATGTCATGCACCTTGGGGGCCAGGTCACTATAACTGGAGTGACCCCTGCACTAATCATATCTTGTTCGGATCTATCCCACTTAGGCAGGGCCGTCTAGTAGCCACCTGGCCCCATAGTATGGTGCCACACCTTTTTCGCAGCATTAATCTTGTTCTTCCTTGACCGTTCCTTAGCTACTTTCGATTCCTTGAACTTCACGAAATCGTCCCAGTGATATTTTGCCTTCACCAGTGCTCCTTCGAATTTTGGAGTCATCTTGTTTGCTTTGATGTACGTAGACCATGCATTTTTCTTCAAGGTGTTGAATGCGATCGCCATCTTTTTAAGAGCATAGTTTCTGACTTTATTCAGATCTAGATCTGTCAAGTTATCTGGTAGTGTGAAATGTGACATCAGCTCGGTCCAAAGCACATCTTTTGCTCTTTCATCTACAAAAGTAACTCCTTGACGATCTCCCTTTGTTGGCTTTTTCCATTCTTGTGTGGAGATCGGGATTAGGTCCCTGACAATAACTCTGCATTGATTCTTGAACTTGGTCGCATTTTTCTTAGGGTCAAGCGGTTCGCCAGTTGATGTATTGATGGAATCAATGATGAACTTTATGCCAACGTCCAACTTTCTGGCCGGGCCTCGCTTTACCCTGTCGCTTGTAGAAGATTTGCTCGATTCGGAGGCCTAAAAGCAGAAAGATCGATTCGTTAATACATATACAACTCAATTAAGACATGTAATGATCACCGGATGGCATATATAATAAATATACCTCATCGGTCTTTGTTATTTGAAGAACAATTTCTTCATCAACATCGTTGTTGAATTCATCTATTCTTTCGTCTTCATCAAACATACAACCTTCACCGGAATTGTTCAGATATTGCGAGCCGTCATCATCTTCATGTTCATGCTCTGGGCTCGTGGACTGTATGATGTCGAACAAAGTCTCTTCTCCTTCTCTGTCGGTATTGTCCATAGCTTATATTTAACTAACCCAGAAGAAATATAAAACAATTTAGTATTCAAATTAGAATGCATGCAATCAATAAGGAAAACTGAATCTAGTACATAATATGCATCATCGAATATAATCTCAAATAAATCATCTCGAATATTATCGAATATAATCTCGAATACATCTTGAATATTGTTACTAATACATCTCGAATATTATTGATTATATAATATCACTACTACAGATCCAGTTAACGTCTCGCGCGGCACGCGATGGACACCCAAAGAGAAGGAACTATGAGAGGATCATAGCTCGGGTGAGATCTTTGAAGAACCTGCCAGGTATTGTAGAACCTGACATCCAACGCATCCATGTACCGACAGACGTGCTCGTCCTCCTCCCTAACACGGCGACGTACCACCTCCGGCGGGGCCGGCTGCCTCCGCACCGAAAGTGGCCCACGCAAATGCCACCAAAGAAGCTCCGGGTTGATAACGGGACCCAAGTTCCTCACCAAGCAGCGCGCCCCTGAAGGTAGCACCACCCAATGCCATCCAGGCGGGGCCCAGTCCCGAACATTGCCCCTCTGAAGGAGGACTTCATCGCGAACGAGTCGACGACGAGGATGGCGGCCAGGCATCGTTGACCGCGAGAAAAAAATTCTTATGAAAGAAAATTCCTCTAACATTTAATTAACATTCAAAATTCATCTAATTAACATCTAATTAAAATTCATCTAACATCTAATTAACATCTAATTAACATTCAAAATTCATCTCATATATATCTAATTAACATATAATATACATCTAACATCTAATATAAATCTAATTCATCTAACATCTAATTAATTCTAACATTCAAACATCAACTAATATACATATAATTAACATCTAATATACATCTAACATCTAATTAACATCTAATTCATCTAACTTCTAATTAACATTCAAAATTCATCTAATTAACATCTAATATATCTAAAATTCATCTAATTATTAACAAAAAATCAGAGGCAAGTCAGGGGCTCACAACGAGACAACGGTGACGGCGACGGCAACGGCATGCGAGCTCGAGGAGGCGGTCCCGGGCGGCGCGCGACGGGGGGGGGCGGCGCGTTTGGGGTGGCGCCAACATGGGCGGCACATCGGAGGCGGCGACAGCGTGGGTGGCGACGGCGTCGGTGGTGCACGGGCGGCGATCTCCTCTGTGGTCGAAGAGACGAAGAAAGCAGAGGGAAAATGAAAAAAGTTCAAGTGCTACTTATATAGGAGGACCTTAAGTCGCGGTTGGTGCCTCCAACCGCGACTAAAGACCTCCCCCTTTAGTCACGGTTGGAGCCACCAACCGCGACTAAAGGTGAATTTCAGCGGGCGAGGGCAGTGGGAAGCGAAACCCTTTAGTCGCGGTTGGTGGCTCCAACCGTGAGTAAGGGGGTCTTTAGTTACGGTTGGAGCCACCAACCGCGACTAAAGGTGGTGCTTGTGCAGGCACGGTGCAGGAAACTTTAGTCCCGCCTCTCCAAGCAAGGGGCCGCCGCACTGGTTTATAAGCCACGCTGCGACTGCTCCCTCGAGCTCCTCTCTAAGCAGGCTTATGTGGGCCTATCGAACGGCCCTGTTGGGCCTACTGGGCCTTGCGGGGTTGCATCCTGGCCCAGGTTGGGTTTCTAGTCGTATGCAAACCGTGGCGGCCCAATAGGCGGCCTATTTTTTAATTTTTATTTTATTTTTTTCATTTTTTTGCTTTATTTATTTTCTTTTGTTTCTCAATTTTTTTGTGCTTTATTGAGAGTTAATGAGTGAATCTTTTTACATTAGGTCATAAAAATTATAAACTTTTTGTTAGTGGCAGTAGTTTTCAAATTCAAATATTTTAAATTTGAATGATTTGAAATTTGTGTGAATCACTAGTTTGTGAATAAGTTTACTTCTAAAATAGATTTTCCAGTGATTATTTTTTCTACTTTAAATTTATCATGTTTTATCATTATATCAAATTTGGTAATTCTTAGGTTATTTAAAAAATGAAATGCCTTTGTAACAGGCGAGTTTTCGTCCGAAACCGTGATACTACGAAAGAGATTGTCCATTTTGTACACGAAGTGCATCCAGTTTTGGTCGTAAACCTCTCAACTTTTTATAACATGCTATGTGGGTGAAATGATGATACCATGCCAAATTTCAACCTTTTCAGGGTTCATTTGAAGTGCTTTTCAATTTCAGGGTTATTTTGCTGAAAAAATCAGTAAATGCATGAAAAATAGCAAATAAAGTCAGAAAGGATTGAAAAGTGATGATGTGTCTTTGAATGGTGCATTTTGAACACACAAAAAGTATGGAGTTCAAATAAGTTAAAAAATGAAATGCCTTTGTAACAGGCGAGTTTTCATCTGAAACCCTGATACTTCGAAGGAGATTGTCCATTTTGAACACGAAGTGCATCTAGTTTTTTTCGTAACCCTCTCAACTTTTTAGCACATGCTATGTCGGTGAAATGATGATACCATTCCAACTTTCAACCTTTTTAGAGTTCATTTGAAGTGCTTTTCAATTTCAGGGTTATTTTGCTAAAAAATCAGTAAGTGCATGGAAAATAGCAAATGAAGTCAGAAAGGGTTGAAAATTCATGATGTGGCTTTGAATGGTGCATTTTGAACACACAAAAATTATAGAGTTCAAATAAGATAAAAAATGAAATGCCTTTGTAACAGGCGAGTTTCCGTCCCAAACCCTGGTACTTCGAAAGAGATTGTCTGTTTTGTACACGAAGTGCATCCTGCTTTTGCCGTAACCCTCTCAAATTTTTACAATATTCTATGTGGGTGAAATGATGATACCATGCGAACTTTCAACCTTTTCAGAGTTCATTTGAAGGGCTTTTCTATTTTAGGGTTATTTTGCTGGAAAAAAATCAGTAAGTGCATGGGAAATAGCAAATGAAGTCAGAAAGGGTTGAAAATTGATGATGTGGCTTTGAATGGTGCATTTTGAACACACAAAAAGTATGGAGTTCAAATAAGTTAAAAAATGAAATGCCTTTGTAACAGGCGAGTTTTCGTCCGAAACCCTGATATTTCAAATGATATTGTCCATTTTGTACACACAGTGCATCCAGTTTTTGCGGTAACCCTCTCAACTTTATATAACATGCTATGTAGGTGAAATGATGATTAATGCCAACTTTCAACCTTTTCAGAGTTCATTTGAAGTGCTTTTCAATTTCAGGGTTATTTTGATGAAAAGAATCAGTAAGTGCATGAAAAATAGCAAATGAAGTCAGGAAGGGTTGAAAAGTGATGATGTGGATATGAATGGTGCATTTTGAACACACAAAAAGTATGGAGTTCAAATAAGTTAAAAAATGAAATGCCTTTGTAACAGGCAAGTTTTCGTCCGAAACCCTGGTACTTCGAAAGAGATTGTCCATTTTGTACACGAAGTGCATCCAGTTTTTGCCGTAACCCTCTCAACTTTTTAGGACATGCTATTTGGGTGAAATGATGATACCATGCCAACTTTCAACCTTTTCAGAGTTCATTTGTAGTGCTTTTCAATTGAGGGTCATTTTAGCTCAAAAAAATCATGAAATGCATGAAAAATAGTAAATGAGGTCAGAAAAAGATTGAAAATTGATGATGTGGATTTGAATGGTGCATTTTGAATATATTAACAGTATGGAGTTCAAATAAGTTAAAAAAAATGAAATGCCTTTGTAACAGGTGAGTTTTCGTCCCAAACCCTGATACTTCAAAAGAGGTTGTCCATTTTGTACATAAAGTGCATCCAATTTTTGTCGTAACCCTCTCAACTTTTTATAACATGCTATGTGGGTGAAATGATTATACCATGCCAACTTTCAACCTTTTCAGAGTTCATTTGAAGTGCTTTTCAATTTTAGGGTTATTTTGTTGAAAAGAATCAGTAAGTGCATGAAAAATAGCAAATGAAGTCAGAAAGGGTTGAAAATTCATGATGTGGCTTTAAATGGTGCAGTTTGAACACACAAAAAGTATGTAGTTGAAATAAGTTATAAAAATGGAAATGCCTTTGTAACAGGCGAGTTTTCGTCCAAAACCCTGATACTTTGAAAGATAATGTCCATTTTGTACACGAACTGCACCCAGTTTTTGCCGTAACCCTCTCAACTTTTTATAATATGCTATGAGGGTGAAATGATGATACCATGTGAACTTTCAACCTTTTCAGAGTTCATTTGAAGTGCATTTCAATTTCAGGGTTATTTAGCTGGAAAAAAAATCAGTAAGTGCATGAAAAATAGCAAATGAGGTCAGAAAGGGTTGAAAAATGATGATGTGGCTTTGAATGGTGCATTTTGAACACACAGAAAGTATGGAGTTCAAATAAGTTAAAAAAATGAAATGCCTTTGTAACAGGCGAGTTTTTGTCCGAAACCCTGGTACTTCGAAAGAGATTGTCCATTTTGTACATGAAGTGCATCCAGTTTTTGCCATAACCCTCTCAAATTTTTAGCACATGCTATGTGGGTGAAATGATGATAACATGCCAACTTTCAACCTTTTCAGAGTTCATTTGAAGTGCTTATCAATTTTAGGGTCATTTAGCTCAAAAAACAGTAAATGCATGAAAATAGCAAATGAAGTCAGAAAGGATTATCAATTTCATTTGAAGTGCTTTTCCATTGAGGGTCATTTTAGCTCAAAATTAATCATGAAATGCGTGAAAAATAGTAAATGAGGTCAGAAAAGGGTTGAAAATTGATGATGTGGCTTTGTATGGTGCATATTGAATGCAGAAAAAGTCTTGAGTGAAAATATGTTTTAAAAAATGAAATAACATAAAAAATTAGCAAACATTAACATAGATGCGCTTATATAGGAAAAATTCGACCTGAAATCAGACTGAAATTTAGTTTGATTTGAGATCAAATTTCCCATATAAGGGCATCTATTTTCAATTTGAGAGGAACTCAACAAGGCATAGAGGGGTGGGCTTATAAACAGATGCGAGCGCCCCTCGCTTGGTGAGGTGGGACTAAACTCCCACCACAGCCATGACCAACTGTTAGTCCCGGTTGGTGGCTCCAACCGCGACTAAAGGTTAACCTATAGTCGCGGTTGGAGCCATCAACCGGGACTAAAGGTTCCGGTGGGGCCACAGGCTTACCCAACCTGTCACCACACCTTTAGTGCCGGTTGGAGCTACCAACCGAGACTAAAGGTCCGTAATGAACCGGCACTAATGATTCCCATCAAGAACCGACACTAATGATCACATTAGTGCCGGCTCAAAAGCCAACCGGGACTAATGATGCGGATAAAAGGTTGGTTTTCTACTAATGATAAGCCAACCTAATTACTGGATGACTAAACAAAAAAAGTATAGGGTTAAGCTATGGTTTTAATTTTCTCCTTACTTACAGAAATGTAGGGAAAGGATGTGTATAATAGACCCAAAGTGGTCGGACCCTTCCCCGTACCCTGCATAAGCGGGAGCTAAATGCACTGGGCTGCCCTTTTTTTTATGAAGGGAAGTAATTGGTGCTCGAGCTATGGTTTTCCACCGATATCTCTATCCTTTCCAAGATGCTATCCAAATTTATGCCTTTCAAATTTTGTGTTCACAGATTTTTTTGTCATTGTATAAGTATATTTTTGGAAGGGTGTTCAGATTTCAGTAATGTTTTGAGAGGAAAGCTATGTTTTGAAAGGAATCCTGTAAGTGAACACCGTCGGTCGGTTTTGCGTTTGGAAAAAAAGAACCCGAATTTGTAGCCATCACCGAGCATCACTTAAATAGAGACGATTCTTGTTAGCGTGCATCACGGTGAAGAACCGGCCGTCGTTTTTGTACGCGATTTTCTCTCCGTCTCGATCGAAAGCAAGCAATGGACATGATGCCGTCCTACTCTGGTGACCTGGTGGCGCTCGCTGCGAGCCTCGCAAGTCGCCTCACCGTCACGGTGAAGAATCGATCGTCGTTTCTCTACGCGATGATCTCTCCGCCTCCAAAGCAAGAGGTGGAAGCGACGGGGGACACGACGACCCAGTCTTGCTCCGGTGGCATGGCAGCGCTAGCCGCCAGCCTCGCAAGTCACCTCGCCTACGACGATGACGTGGGCAACAACCTGGTGCTATCGCTGCTGTCCATCTACTCACTTCATTTGCTATTTTTCATGCATTTACTCATTCTTTTTAGCAAAATAATCCTAAAATTGAAAAGCACTGAAAATGAACTCTGAAAAGGTTGAAAGTTGGCATGCTATCATCATTTTACCCACATAGCATGTGCTAAAAAGTTGAGAGGGTTACGGACAAAACTGGATGCACTTCGTGTACAAAATGGACAATCTCTTTATAAGTATTAGGGTTTCGGACGAAAACTCGCCTGTTACAAAGGCATTTTATTTTTTGACTTATTTGAACTACATATTTTTTGTGTGTTCAAAATACACCATTCAAAGCCACATCATCAATTTTCAACCCTTTCTGAATTCATTTGCTATTTTTCATTCACTTACTGATTCTTTTCAGCAAAATAACCCTGAAATTGAAATGCACTTCAAATGAACTCTGAAAAGGTTGAAAGTTGGCATGGTATCATTGTTTCACCCACATAGCATGTTATAAAAAGTTGAGAGGGTTACGGCAAAAACTGGATGCACTTTGTGTACAAAATGAACAATCTCTTTCGAAGTATCACGGTTTCGGACGAAAACTCGCCTGTTACAAAGGAATTTCATTTTTTAAATAATCTAAGATTTACCAAATTGGATATAATGATAAAGCACGATAATATTAAACAGTAGAAAAAAGAATCACTGGAAAATCTATTTTTAAAATAAAGTTATTCACAAACTAATGATTCATACAAATTTCAAATAATTCAAATTTAAACTATTCGAATTTAAAACTAATACCACTAACAGAAAGTTTATAATTTTGTTGATGTAACGCAAAAGGATTCACTCATTAGCTCTCAATAAAGCACAAAAAAACTAAGAAACAAAAGAAAATAAATAAATCAAAAAATGAAAAATAAAATAAAATAAGTCCCGACTACTGGGCCGCCACGGCCAGCATACGGCTAGAAAGCCAACCTGGGCCAGGATGCAGGCCCGCAAGGCCCAGTAAGCCCATAGGGAATCGCAGCACAGGTAGGTCCAGAAGGCCTGTATTAGAGAGGAGCTCAATGCAGTGCCCACGCCGGGGCTTATAAACTGGTCGAGGCGCCCCTCGACAAGCGAGGTGGGACTAAACTACCCAGCAGTGCGTCGTGCCAAGAACACACCTTTAGTCGCGATTGGTGGCTCCAACCGCGACTAAAGACCCCCTCAACCGCGACTAAAGAGTTTCGCTTCCCACCGCCCTCGCCCGCTGAATTTCACCTTTAGTCGCGGTTGGTGGCTCCAACCGCGACTAAAGGGGGTCTTTAGTCGCGGTTAGAGCCACCAACCGCGACTAAAGGTCCTCCTATATAAGCGGGAGTTGATTTTTTTTTTCATTCCCTCTGCTTTCTTCGTCTCTAGCTTCGACCCCTGAGGAGATCGCCGCTCGCGTGCCCCCGGCGCTGTCGCCGCCCACGTTGTTGCCACCCCAGACGTGCCACCCCCGCCCCCCGTCGCCGCCCCCGCCTCCTCAAGCTATCGCGCCATCGCCGTCAGCGTCGCCGATGACTCGCCGTGCCTCGCCGGCCATCGCCCCGCTATGAGCCCCTGCCGCCATGGATTTTTTTAGATGTTGTTTTAGATGAATTTTAATTTTAGATGAATTTTGATATTAATTTTAAATGTTGTTTTTAGATGTTATTGGATGTATAGAAATATATAATGTTATTATTAGATGAATTTTGATGTTGTTTTTAAATGTTAATTAGATGTATAGAAATATATAATGTTATTTTTAAATGTTGTTTTTAGATGTTAATTTTAGATATATGAATGTTAATTAGATAAATTTTGAATTTTTAGATGTTAATTAGATGTATAGAAATGTTAGATGAATTTTAGAAATATAAATGTTAATTAGATGAATTTTGAAAAAAAATTATATAATGTTGTTTTTCTATAATTAGTGTAGTCATAACCTAGGAATTTTATTAGGAATATTATTAGGGTAGTTATAACCTAGGAATTTTTTTCATAAGAATTTTTTTCTCGGAGTCAACGATGCCTGGCCCCCATCCTCGTCGTTGACTCTTTCGCGATGACGTCCTGCTTCAAAGGGGCAATGTTCGGGACTGGGCCCCGCCGGGCTGGCACTGGGAGGTGCTACCTTCAGGGGCGCGCAGCTTGGTGAGGAACCCGGGTCCCGTTGCCCGGAGCTTCTTTGGTGGCGTTCGCGTGGGCCACTTTCGGTGCGGAGGCAGCCGGCCCCGCCGGAGGTGGTACGTCACCGTGTCAGGGAGGAGGACGAGCATGTCTGTCGGTACATGGATGTGTTGGATGTCAGGTTCTACAATACCTGGCAGGTTCTTCAGGGATCTCACCCGAGCTATGATCCTCTCATAGTTCCTTCTCTTTGGGTGTCCACAGCGTGCCGCGCGAGACGTCAATTGGATCTGTAGTAGTGATATTATATAATCAATAATATTCGAGATGTATTAGTAATAATATTTGAGATGTATTCGAGATTATATTCGATAATATTCGAGACGATTTATTCGAGATTATATTCGATGATGCATATTATGTACTATGATTCAGTTTTCCTTATTGATTGCATGCATTCTAATTTGAATACTAAATTGTTTTATATTTCTTCTAGGGTAGTTAAATATAAGCTATGGACAATACCGGTAGAGAAGGAGAAGAGACTCTGTTCGACATCATACGCTCCACGAGCCTAGAGCATGAACATGAAGATGATGACGGCTCGCAATATCTGAACAATTCCTATGAGGTTTGTATGTTTGATGAAGACGAAAGAATAGATGAATTCAACAACGATGTTGATGAAGAAAATGTTCTTCAAATAACAAAGACCGGCGAGGTATATTTATTATATATGTCATCCGGTGATCATTACATGTCTTAATTGAGTTGTATATGTATTAACGAATCGATCTTTCTTCTTTTAGGCCTCCGAATCGAGCAAATCTTCTACAAGCGACAGGGTAAAGCGAGGCCCGGCCAGTAAGTTGGACGCTGGCGTAAAGTTCAACATCGATTCCATCAATACATCAACTGGCGAACCGCTTGACCCTAAGAAAAATGCGACCAAGTTCAAGAATCAATGCGAAGTTATTGTCAGGGACCTAATCCTGATCTCCACACAATAATGGAAAAAAGGCAGCAAAGGGAGATAGACAAGGAGTTACTTTTGTCGATGAAAGAGCAAAAGATGTGCTTTGGACCGAGCTGATGTCACATTTCACACTACCAGATAACTTGACAGATGCAGATTTGGATAAAGTCAGAAACTATGCTCTTAAAAAGATGGCGATCGCACTCAACACCTTCAAGAAAAATACATCGGCTGCGTACGTCAAAGCAAACAAGACGACTCCAAAATTCGAGGGAGCACTGGTGAAGGCAAAAGATCACTGGGACAATTTTGTGAAGTTCAAGGAATCGAAAGTAGCTAAGGAGCGGTTGAGAAAGAACAAGATTAATGCTGGGGAAAAAGGAGTGGCACCATACTCTGGGGCCAAGTGGCTACCAGATGGCCCTGCCTAAGTGCGATCAATCCGAAAAAGATATGATTAGTGCAGGGGTCACTCCAATTACAGTGACCTGGCCCCGAGGTGCAGGACATGGTTTTACGCGCATGGAGGGAAGTTGTACCCAAAGACAGGGGCTATTATGGTGAAGGCAAGTCTTAAAAAAGTGACACATGAAATTCTGATGAAAATAGAAGAAGCACGAACGGGGGTGTTCACGCCCAACAGAGAGGATGACGAGCTTATGCGCGCCCTGAAGAATCCTGAACACCCGGGAAGAACACGAGGGAAAGGCGTTGCTCCGTGGTTTGAGGGGTTTGCTGGTTGGAACGACGACTACAGAACTCGTGCAAGAAAGAAGATGCAGGAGGAGCGGAAGAAGAAGGAGGAAGCACTCCGCCTTGAAGGCCTTGAATCAAAGCACCTGGAGTTGGAATCCAGAGTCAGGCGGCACCAGGAGCAGATCGACTCACTCAGCCAGGAAAGGGCGTCTCAGTGGCAGCATGAGCAGATCGATCCAGCATTGGATACCAACATCCCATCTATGCTGAGAAGCAGCGTGGGTTCCGCCCCGGTCGATATTGATGACGATGCAATGCTAGCTAGGTACCTTGTGGATGATATCAAAGACAGGACTAACTGTGAGCTACACATGAAAGTGAAGAACTTATCCATGAAGGTGGCCAACGGCTATGCTTTAGCAAATCCCCCAGAAGCAACCTTTCATTGCAACCCCATTCCAGCTGGCTATGCTCGTGTCGGGGTTGATGAAGTGATGTCAGCGTATCACGAGCTACAAGTTGATATTCCTGGAGGTGACGAGGAAAGAACACTGGGAGAGGCCATACATCATATCATTCTATGGAAAAAGGATTGCATCGTCTTTCCAAGGCCACCGACTCCTCATCCTCCAAGTCCGCCGCCGCGTCAGTCGACTCCTCCTCCTCCAAGTCCGGCACCACGTCAGCCGACTCCTCCTCCAAGTCTGGCACGACGTCAGCCAACTCCTCCTCCTCCAAGTCCGGCACCGCGTCAGCCGATTCCTCCTCCAGGTCCGACACGGCGTCAGTGTGCTCCGTCAACTCAGCGTGCTCTGTCGCCTAAGCAACAATGGAAGAGAGAGGCCGCAGCTACGACGACTAGCGGTACAACAGGCAAGAAATTCAGATATGTTCGAAGCCTCAAGCCTCTTCCAAAGTTGCCTTACCACCTGACCGACGAGGAACTCGACAGCGCAATGGATGCTAATTTGAAGGTCCATTTTGGACCGAAACCGCCCTAGGCGCCAAAGGATAAAGTACCTGAGCATGTCTCACAACACTTCATTGATATGACTCGACCGGCTCAGAAGGACAACGACTATGTGCGGTCTATCAAGAAGTCATATCTTGCAGGACAAAAGGAGTCGAGCTCGAGCTTGAGCCAAGGAGTTGGCAAAAAAGCGGGAAAACTATCCCCTAGGTGGGACAACAGGCAGTGCAATCGATCCCCCCGCTCATTATACAAACACCTATGAGTACCGTTGGTCGGCCAGAAGTAACCGAAGAACATATTAGGATGGATAAAGAGGCCGGTGTCACTGTTGAACAACTCCTAAGCCTTGAGGAAATGCCCGTTCTTAAAGAGTTAGAAGTAAAATATCAATATGCCCGCGGCAAACCTCTGGTCAAGCCTGAAGATGTCAAGCTTATACCAACGAGAATGTATGAATTGCATACGTGGTACATATAAATAACATCAAATACCAATGAAGAGTCCCTCATGGTGAGAGTCCAAGAGACGCATTACTTCCATAAAACGATGTGTGGATTCATTATGTAGAGTTGTTTCAGTTATTCAATCAAGACGCATTTGACAAATCTTTAGTCAGTTGCTATTGCATGTAAGTGACTTCTTTCTATAATTTAAGTCTCTAGCTAGTTGTGCTCTCGTTCATTACCTGGAATTATCCTCACAATATTCGTTTCTGTGGTATTGTGCAGAATGAAGATGTATGAAAAGAAACAAGCTGGACGCTATGGTGTTGGGTTCATTGACCCAAATACGATTAATCAAAAGAATTGGAAAACTTCATAAAAAATGCTAGAATTTTTGATTCATCTAAACACCCAACTAGAAATATTATTTCCTTACAACTTTGGGTGAGTGTTACTATATATATATATATATATATATTGTACTACAAATTCTATGTTTTTCTTACTAGATGTTAATAAGTGTTGTTGATGAGTTATGCAGTTACCGTTGGATCTTGTTAATCATTGAAGTTGACAAGGGAAAAGTTCAAGTACTCGACTCGTTATTAAAGGATCCATCTGAATACGCAATCGTGAGGGGGCTGCTTGACAAGTAATTTCAATCATTATCGTACTATGTCGGCCTCTTTAATTACTTCATTTCCTGATATCAACTAGTTAATAACTCATTTATTCATTTTCTTTGCCGGTGGGCAGGGCTTGGGCCAAGTTCATCAAACAGGTCCCAGACGACTAGGCACAACAACTGAAATGGGTGCGACCCAAGGTAATTAACTACTACTAGCTAGCTAGCTACGTCCATGCATCTCTTTAATTCTATTTTCAATATCATTATCATGTTTGATTAATTATTATCTGATTGAATTTTATTCTCATAAAGTGCATGGTGCAGGAGCAGGGGAATAGTTTATGCGGATACTACGTTTGCGAGAACATTCGCATGATCATGTCTGAAAGGAGCAGAAACGAAAGAAATCTTTGGGTATGTTTGCCAGAACACTATTCATAATTTTTTTATGATGATCTAGCTAATATATATACATACAACTAATATATTCATCTTGATCTCCATCTTGTAGCTGACGGAGATGCGAGGATAGCTTATACCAGAGGCTCGGGTACGAGCAATTCAAGAGGAATTAGCTGGATTTCTGCTCGACCAGGTCATAGATCTCAAAGGAGAATACCATTACAAGATCTTCAGGATTTAGCTGGATTTCTACGGGGCCTGCATATATATATATATGTATGTATACATACATATATATATATATACATATATACATACATATATATACATATATATATGTATATATTGCGGTTATACGAGAAATTCTATTTATATTTATATATATGTGCATGCACAACGTGTGTATAATATGTACGTAGTAGCGCAATATATGTTTGAAATAAAAACTAATTAAATGGAAAACACAAAATTAAAAGGAAAATTAAACCATAATTAAGTTATAAGCCGGGACTAAAGGTCTCCCAGCCCACGGCGTCGTCGGATGCCACGTGAAGGGTCTTTGGTGCCGGGCCGTGTTGAACCGACACCAAAGAGGGTAGACTTTAGTTCCCACCCTTTAGTGCCGGAACCGGCACTAAAGGCCCTTACGACCCGCGACTATATGCCTGTTCTACACTGGTGAAAAGTATTTTTAAGACACAAATTAAAAGGGTTTAATTGGTTAACAAGTGTGGACGTATGCCACAAGCTGAATTAGCTACTCTTTCTCCTCAAACTGAATAAAGATGCACTCCTAATGGGCATATCTTTCCCGTCTGACAGTGACAGGTCCAAATTATCATCAGTGCTAGTACCAAGTGCACGGGTCAATTCATGATAACAGATGTAAACAGAAAATCAGAAAACACAAACTCACATGATTGAGCAACAACCTAAAATAAGCTGCAAATAAGGGTGCAAGCATGGTATCATACATGATTTATCCAGTAACGACTGTTGTAAGTAGTGGCGGAGCTATAGGATGGCCAGGCTGGGTCCTGGCCCACCCTTGATTTAGGAATCACCCTTAATACCATAGCAAACTAGATAGAATAAACAAATAAAATTATATCTTTATAAGCATATGCACTGTTGGCCCACCCTAGCCCTGTGGGCTGGCTCCGCCGGTGGTTGTAAGAACTTATTCTGAATTCTCTGAGACCCAAAGGGCTATCAAGAACAAATTCTTTCTGATCTAGAAACCCCGAACAGTCTGAAAGGAGATAATCAAAAGAAAATAACACATGTATGTTGTCCAATCCATGTATGATATACAAGCTTCTAACACACACATTTTCAACAATTCTTGCGAAATATGAAAGATTGTAGAAGATACAGTACAACGGATGATCGGAGATAAATTCGACTTTTATAACCAAATTTCAAAACAAGCATAAATTCTACACAAAACTACTCAAATGGTCAGGAAGGAAAAATGCGCATCTTCTCTTTCCTTGAATGGGCTCTCCGATGTCGCCGGAGCAACAACCCTACATCTTTAGCATCCTTCCCCACTCTGCAACAATTAATAAAAATATTAGGCAAGAAATAATGCAACTGACCTAATATCCGTACGGTGGCTGCCGCTGTCGCGGTGCAGGTGCTCGCCCTGAATTAGTGAGAGCGAACCGCTGAATCTTCACGGTGATTACAACCATATGGGAACTACCATAAATTAGAGAGATTCACTCCCTGAGCGGATTACCAAAATTTTCTAGTATCTATGTGAGAATGCTTGCACTTCCAATATTAATTACAAACAGCTACATGCCTTGGTGATTGGCCGATCTAGATAAACAGGAGAAAAAGGAAAAAAGTATCTCATTCTCATCCATCTACCTACTTATCTGAAATTCTGAACTCAGCCTCGGCAGTGAGCTTCTCCTGCTCGCGCCAGTGGCTGCCTATGCTCGGTCACCTTCTGGGGGGGCATCGGGGTCGCCAAGCTTGTGCTTGGAGGCACACGTAAGAGTTAGTGTACGGAAACTACTCAGAAAATGCAGCTCGGTGAGGTCGACGGGACTGTGACGGAAGCTTTTAGCTGAGTTGTAATTTCAGGTGTAGTATCAAACTAACAACACCATCGGGGCAGGCCAACGATTGATCCGGTGACTGAACCACACAGATTTATCTTCTTACTCATCATATGAATACACTCACCCGCTTCTCTTCTGAAATCGTGAGCAGACAATGGTTTGTTTGGGGATTACCTGGATCATGGTGGAGCTTCCAGTGAAGTTGGCGGCGACAGTCGGGGGGGGGGGGTGCGTCGACGGCACTCGAAGGGAGGGATGGTGGCGTGCGGACGCCTCATTCTCAGCTCCGACCCTGGCCTGCTATAGAAGGCACCGAGGCGGCGGGGATACGTCGGTTCAGGAGGAGCGCGAGGGTGATAACTGATAAGGACCGGAGGGGCAGCAGGGCAGGGCGGTGAGGGAGGGCCGTAGGGGCGGCAGGGCAGGGCGGTGAGGGACGTCCGCCCGCGTCCTACGCTCGTCCTTGGAACGTCCACGATCTATACTAGAACTTTGTCCTCCATCCAGCGACTGCATGGGAAGCCTGTGCCAATGGCGTGCGGCTGTGACATCCAGGGACGGGATTTGAGGGTCGCATATTCGGCGGCTATTCGCCCGCATAACCGCCGGAGTTAGTGGGGAAGATACGACGTGCGTGAGGCGTGAACGAATGATTGTCTCGCGGGATTAGCAATTTGTTGGCGTGCTCCACCTGGATCGGTCTCAGATTGATCGTCTTGCGCCTGCCCTGGCAGAACATCGAATCCGAACCATTCAATTGGCTGGCAGACCATCTAATTATTATGGACTCTTAGATTTAAGTGATTGGATTAGATCCGAGGGTTCTTATTGTTCTGTGTACACTTGTGTGTGGGTTTAGGGGAATTCATGTTTGCTCTTTTAATAATAGTATAGATAATAGTGTAGATTTTTGATTCTAACGAGAAGAACTCTGTGCATGGCCGTCATTCAATGAATTTCGAAGCGTTTAATACCAGCCAAAAACAGTTGACATTTGATTTAAACCGAGCAAAGTTCATTGTAAGACACGAACGTTCGCAACTCACACTAATTAAGTTCAGAAGAGCACATGCTTCGTTATTCCCAGATAACTGCTTCAGCGAGAACGAACGTACTTGAGCGCGTTTGTCATTATTTTCTTTGGCCATTGGACGAAGCTTCAGAGGTTCCGCCACAACAACAGCAACCTTGATTACATTGCACACATCGTCGTCGTGGTATGTCAGTTTGGCATCATCGTCATCGTCCGCCATTCCCTGCAACAACCAACATTTACATATAAAAGGTGTTTGTTTCATCCTTTTTCACCCCGCACCTGTTTACTGTGTAAACAGATACCCTTATCCGTGTTTGGTGACAACCCTCAGTAATCACGTCCCACCGTAATCACTCGATGCCTCCCCACCCCCATCGGTAACGTATCCTTACCACCCGAGCGTTCCTCGCCCCGAGCCTTCTCTTCCCCCCTCCCCCCCGGCGACTCCGCTCGGCCCCCTTCTGCGCCGCCGCCTCCCCTCGATCTCCTTCAAGTCCAGTGCCGCCGCCACCTCCCCTCGATCTCCTTCAAGTCCAGCCGCCGGCGCCTCCCCTCGGTCCTCTGTCCAGCCGTCGAGAACGCCGACGCCACATCCGTCGCTGGAACGCCAGCCGCCACCGACGCGCCACAGACGAGGATGAACGGCTGAAGCTTCCGGCGAGGAGCACCAAGGCCCGTCTGCGGATTTCTAGTTGACCTATTCCTTCTCCATCAACCTCGTGCCGCGGATCTTGAGGTCAGGGTTACTGGTTCATGTTCTTGATCTGGAAGTCAGAAAAATATCTGTTCTTGATCTATTAATGATTTGTGATGGGTGATGCGTAGCATATATTTGCAGCACTCTGATTGCTTCCTGTAGATTTGGTACTTGTTCACCCATCGCCATCAGAGAGTTGGTTCCTGTAGATGGAAGCACATCAGATCAATCCATAGCTTTACCCATCCCGTAGCCAATTTCCTATCACTTGTCATGCATTGAGTGGTCTGTCCTTTGTATTTTTTGTGGGGTTTTGTTGATCTGTGTAGTTAGGTAACTAGCAAATGGATGAATTAGGTTGGCTGGTCACAAAAGGAAGCATGGCATGGATATATTGTCAGATTTCTCGAAAGTCTTGTCCTCTTGGGTCTGCATGAGTACTTTTGTCAATTGGATCATCTCATGTAGTTTTCTGTTATTGGCTAGTCACAAAGAAAATCATGTAGAATCACAAGGAAGCTAAGGGATTGTATGGTGTATCATTTCCATACTTCGAGCAATTAGCTGCTATCTATGGCAAGGACATCGCAACAGGGGGAAATGCTGAAGGCTTTGGAGAGGCAGTCGGAAACTTGGAGAAGGAAATTGCTATGGGGGAAGAAGAAAATGAGGAAGAGGATATGATCTCAACAGGGACAGCTAGACGGTCCATTGACACTTGCTCTGTTGATACCACAAGTTCTAAGAAGCAAAAGAAGGAGCCAAGGCCAAAGAGGGCGACGGGACCAAGCGATCCTTTTGCAGCCATGCTTCAAGATGTCAACAGCCAGCTAAACAGTGTGACACAACATGTTGGTACAATGGCAACATCATTCTCAGCAGCAATGGCGCGAGAAATAGCCCAAGAGGACCCTCAACAGAAATCAAGAGAAAAAGGCAATTAGTGAATTGTCTAGGCTTGCATTCACTGGGAGCGAGATCGTTGAAGCTGCAACTATATTTGCTAAAGCTCCAGAACACATGAACATGATGCTTGTGCTTCCAGAAATCCTTAGGAGGGACTTCGTCCTCAAGATGCTATCTGGTATCATTGTTTCTAAACTCTCCAGTTTACATTATCAGCTTTGATAATATGTGCTATCTTGTGATGCAGTTTGATATGTGTTTTTTTCCTTATATCTAACTTGTATTGGTTGCTCATTGGCAGATGAAAGAAAGAAGCAAGGTTGATGTGAAAGAAGGCCCTTCTCCACTAATGGTGTGACATGACTGGTATGTATAAAACCCACCTCATTTTACTATTGTTATATATTTGTCAGAAGTGTTGAAAAGCATGGAGCAGATCCCATCCTTCTTCATTGTTCTTGCATTTCAACACTTTGATTTTATATTTGTCCATATATGTTATTGAAGGGCTGATTTATATTTATCCAACTCATGCTTATCGGGAGATGAGAGAAATATGCTTGGTTGATGAGAAAGAACAATCATTTTCATTGGGCTTAGTGCATCCACACTTGTTATGGCACAAATATTGCCACTTGTGTATGTCAGTTTTCTTGCTGGTTGTTATTATCTTTGTGATGCTTTCGCAACCGTCATTCCTCGTTTATCACATTCCTTACCTATGTAGTAAATGGGAAAATCTTGCTGATATATGCATTTTTTGGGGAAAATCTTGTTGGTATATGCATTTGTTGCTTATGCTTGCTGGAGGTGGTGCACCTTGTTTTGATCTTTCTAGTTTATTCTATTGTGAAATGTGAGCTATCTATGTGCACCTCTTATTGCTGATCTATTTCTTTTGTTAATTTTTTTATTATTGGTTGTCCCTTGTGTGTTTCTTTATTCTCATTTAACTCTTGTTTATTGGCAGATGAGAAGATAAGCAAGGTTGATTAGAAAATGGGTTCAGTGGTGTGCCGTGGAAGATGAATATCAGTGGAAAAGCTGCTTTGCAAGATTGTGAACTTGCCTTCCTATCTATTTATCCAATAAAGACAAATTTATGGACTAATTATGTAGTTTATTTCGACGTGTCGTTGAACCCCGAATTTGTATTCATGGTTTAATATGCATTTTAAAAATGTGTAATGTCGTTAAAGTGGCGCTAAATTCTGGTTAAAAATTGTATTTGCATTGGATGAATGCAAAAATAATTCTAGATTATGTGCTTGTTTGATGAATTTAAAGTTGCGTTGGAGAAAATGTTGGCAAATTGCATGTGAAAGTTGTCCTGATGTATACATATTACTCCGCTTGTTCTGCTCTGGTGTGCTCTGTATGTAGAAATCTTCAAATTGCCTGTTGATGTATTCAGATTACTATGCGAAGCCAAACACTGTTAAGGGAGCTCTTACCTTTACATGGCTGAACCAAACAAAATGTGGTTTGTCCAGTCTGAAGCTGTTACACCTTGTAATTACACGAACAAAATATTTATGGAGCAACGCAACTCCAAATCATCGTCAGTAAAACAGGGCTCAAGTTGAGGAAGAAATAAAAACGAAATTTCTCGGTTACATTCAAGAAATAAAATAAAATTAAAGCGTACGAGCACACAGGAGGGTCCTTAGAGCAAAGGCCTCTGGCCCAAATTCAGAAAGAAACAAGAAGAAATTCGATACATTCATTCCAGCTTCAGGGCACCGGCCCAGAGAAAAACAGGGCTCGCTATACACATGATGCTACTTGCGCATCTTCAGCATTGACAGGCTTCTGCCACAAATCACCATCAGCTAGACAGTTGAGCCGTCGAACGCCTCTGCCATAGACGCCTTTCGCCGTTGGCTGAAGTTCCACAAAGCTCCAGCCCACGGGCCTGGGTTGTGCTCCCGGAGCTAGGCACTATACCTTCTCTGCATCTGTTCCGTCCTTACTCTGCAGCTATGTCAGTTTGGCATCGTCGTCACCCGCCACTTCCTGCAACAACCTACATACATACAATATATATTATTTGGTCATGATTTTCTTCTCACACTCTAGTTTGGGGTTACAATATAACACATGTTTATTATACAGTGACAAAAAAGATCTTCCTTCATGACCTGGTCATGCACACAGGTTTGGCCATATGTACAGGTTACACAGGCAAAGCCTCAGGTCCGAGCTCAGATCGATACAAAATAATACGAAATCCATCACTTCCACTCAAAGAACAAAATCATGCCCAGTACAATTAAAAGAACGATACCATGCCACACTAGTTCAGTACAGCAAAGGCCACCAGCCCCAACTTCAGGATTAAATTAGTGAAACAATACCACACAGGCCTCTGGCCTAAGTTCAGAAATAATCACACCAAACTCGATACAGTATTTCCAGGGCACATGCCCGAAGGAAAACAGGACAATTTCTTTCTTCACCAGCTCATTCCACATCCATCCTGATACTTGCGCATCTTCACCATTGACAGGCTTCCAACATCTTCATCATGGTACTACGTCTCACGATTTGCCCATTGAAGCAAACCACGCCATCGGTGCTACGCTGCCAACAAAACAGACCGAAATAGTAAGCATATCTATGGCAATTGACAAGTACTTAAAGTGGTTACATGTACGTAAGACTGAGGCATCCACCACACGAAATGTATTCTTCACTTAATGTTCTCTTGTGGGCAAAGCGAGAACAAAATCACAAACAAGTTAGTACAATTTGTACATGTTGAGATGTAGCATGAGTATAGCTACAATTTTGTAGGCTTGCACTAGTCACATACAGAACTGGGGTAAAATTTGTCTAAATAAGAGGTGGGGTCAATATGCAGTGTTCATATATACCTTGTGCCATCTAACGACACGTGTAGACATCCAGGTCTTCACCATGAAGTCCCTGGTGCTGCTCTTGAAGCCCAGGCACCCAGCAGGAAGAGACCTCTTGCATATCCTCGCCCAACCCCAGGCGCTGCAAACTGCCCAATCCCACTACATGGCTTAGGTTTGGACAACCACTTACACGCAGCTCTGTCACACAAGGGAGGTTGCAGATCCTCTCCAGGCCTTCACAATACCCAATAGCAAGGACCTCAGAGAGCACTGGGCGGTCCTCCACGACCTTCAAGTTGTTTAGTCCTCTTAAACCTAGCTCCTTCAAACAGGCGGTGCCTTTTCCAAGCTGTTGCGGGAGATCCCTCAGCTTCGGGCATCCATGGAGGAACAATTTCACCAAACGAGGCAGAAGTCGCAGCCTTGCAGGTGGGGCATCCTCTTTTTGAATATCAGCAGCTCCATCCTCTACCCGTTCATCAGCAGCAACTTCTTTATCAAAAAATGACCACTCTTCCCAGTTGGGCATATCCAAGAAGATCAGGTTTTCAAGTTTAGGGAAAGCAACCAACTCATTACATACAAGATCACCCTTCTTGCAACCAACAAATTCAGGTCCAACCTTGGTAACTGCATGTGCTCCAACAATTTTCAGAAATTTCAAGTTGGGTAGTTGCCCAATCGGTGGAACTTCCACACATGATCGTAAATTTTGGAGGACCAAGTGTATCAGTGAGGACAAATAGGTGGTACCAAACCAGGTGGGATACCTCCGACCAAAGAATCGTGAAATCCATAGATTTTCCAGGTTTCTTGCAGGAATTAGCTTCTCAAAGACCTTATCAGTATTGTTAACATCTTCTTCTGAATATGACTCCTCTCCACGTTCAGTCCACTCTAGTCTTAATTCTTTTAGATGTTTTTTGTCCGTAAGCACTGTACTTGTACTGCCGTCAACTGCTCTTTCCAATTTAACAACAGAAAGAAACCTCATCTGCGACATAGAAGACAACTCTTCCAATGTCCATCCATCACCAACAGGATAATCTGCTAAATACGTGAGGAACTTCAGTTTCCCTATCCCTCGTGGAACCTGATTTATCTCTGTGCCAAAAAGGTCAAGACATCTTAATGTGCTCAACTGGGTCACTGCAGAAGGAAGATTGTGCAGATGATGACACCATCTCAAGCTGAGTACTTGAAGGTTCTTTAGGGAGCCAATGGATTCCGGAAGACAAGATATGACAGTATGATCTAGATTAAGTAGACGTAGGTGTATCAATTTTCCTATATAGTCTGGGATACTTTGTACAAGTGAGTAATTCAGTACCAAAACACGAAGAAGCAGGAATCTCTTGAACAATGTATTCTCAATTCTCCATGGACCCTTAACAGTTAGGAAAGTCCTCACCTTAACCTCCACCTTATCCACTCTAGGTAACACCAACATATCCTTCTTAACAACTGCAGAAATACGTCTAAGTTTTGACATATTCTCACCCCTTAATGTTTCAACATCTCCAATAAAACATTCATCTGTTGATATATTACAAGCAAGCTGTCTTAAGAGGTCATGCATTTTGCATTTAGCCTTGTCAAAACTATAAATATCTGGCTGGAGGAGGTTCCGATGTATTAGCTCGTAGTAGTACTCTGTTGCTATGTCTTCTAGTAGTTGGCCTTGCTGCTCCTCGATGAAGCCTTCAGCAATCCATAACAAGGTAACTTCATCACGCCAAATGATAGAATCTTCACCATATAAAGCACAATAAAGGAAACACTGTTTCAGACGATGCGGCAACTCATCATAGCTTAGATACAAAGCTCCTTTTATTTCATCACAAAGCATGCTCTGGGAACCAACATATTTGCCCAAATAGTTTTTCCACTCATTCTCCGTTAGATCTTTGCTTGCCAAAGCACTAGCGGTAACCTTGATTGCAAGAGGGAGGTGACCACATTTACGAACAATCTCAATTCCTGTGTTTCTTAAATTCTGCACTTCTTTCTCTTCCTCAATGTTCATGCTCTTCCAAAGTAGCTCCCACCCCACCTCTGCTGACATGAGATCAACTCGATGGGTATGCTCTACACCTATTCTCCTTGTAATTTGATCATCTCGTGTGGTTACCAATATTACTCCTGATGTTGTTTCATGTAATGCAGGCCTTAATAGATCCATCCATACATTGGAATGCCACACATCATCTAGAACTAGAAAGAAACTCTTCCCTTCAATCATTTCTGCAAGCTTCCTCTGGAGCTCTGCTATGGTTTCACCTTGCTCATGATGCACACCAATATTCCGTAGAACCTCTTTAAGAAGAGTTGCTTCATTGTAGTCTTGTGAAACACAAATCCATGCTTGCATCTTGAAGCTCCCTTTAATTTTTTGATTATTGTATATTTTCTGAGCTAGTGTTGTCTTACCAACTCCTCCTGTTCCAACAATAGCAAGCTTGTAAGACTTACTTTCCTTGTGTGCAACAACTAAGTCCACCAGCTTCCTGGTAGCATATTTGATCTCCTTCCCCACAAGGTTGGGCTCAACAAGGTTGGAGCTTCTTATCAGTTTGGATGTTGGACCATTTCTGGTAGGCTGTATACTCGTGTTGAGTGTTAAGAATACCGTGTCCTTTATAATGTTCTCTATTTTTTCGTTGAGGCTTCTAACCCGAACAGCAACATCACGACGTGACCAGATGTTACAAAAGCAAGAGGAAACTGAAAAACCTTTACACGCGGCTGATTTGCTTGACGATGACGAGGGATCATCAGGAAGTAGCTTGCTTCCTTTACATCTAGCCACATCTAGGATTTCATCAACATCATATATAACATCTCTCAGTTGACCAAGCCAATTGTTTACAGCTAGCTCTTTTGTCCTCCTTTTCTCAGCATCATATATGCAACACTGTATTAGTTCTACTCGCTGCAGGACTTCTCTGAGATCTTCTTCCACCCCAAGGATTAGTATGGCCTCATCTGTAATGATATTTTGCAATTTACTGGCACATGATCCAAGCAAAGATTCAAGTATGGCTGCCATGGATCAGACAAAATCGGCAAGGGAGATCAACAGAAAACACCACAGTGACTTGAATCTGAGAATGGCAAAAACTGGAAGCTGAAAATGAATGCACAAGGTATCTTAGCATGGTTTGAAAAATGAGATAAGGATAGCCAGATACACTAGCAGATATCACTACTTAGTTGCTATTTACATTTAGAATAGATTTTGCATAATGAAAGCTATGTATGCAACGTACATACAGATTCAGCACCTTGAGTAGCGCCATGTATCGAGGACTAAGTTCTAGAGCTACCACTGGGTCTTTTAATTTATTGTTTGTGCTTTCAAATTTACATGTGTGTTAGATTTTCATGCAAAGTATTTATTGGTTTGTCTTGCCCAGTTAAGGGCGCCGTCCAATGGCAGCTGCATAGCAGTCTGCATATGGACTGAATCAAAAGAAATGTTGCACCGAGTTATATTTCTATCTGTTACAACACATGGATTGATCAACCAGCAAATTTTCTGTTTTTCTAATCCATCTTCCCAATGAATAGCCCTAATGCTAGCCTAGAAATCTTGAAAACTAGTTTATTCGATTGGACTAATGAAAGTTAAGTCGATTGCAAGTCTTTACCTTACAAACCACTCTTCAGTCAAGGAAAAACCGTCAATAATAAGAATCAATAGTGATCATAAATCTTGAAGAATCAGTTTGCTATGACGATCAGTCGATCTCATGGAAGATTATCGGTCAATCACCACCAGAAAACCATGCTGCTGCTAGACCTGTACATATATAGATAATACAATTATGGACCAACTAGTGAACAGAAGGAGTATCTCCCACTGCGTTACAGATCAAGAAGTTCAGGATACTGAGATCAAATATATACCTCAACACGGGCCAGTAAGTCCACAGGATCACTTCAATCAATGGTGACCAGTGGACCAAGAGGGAAGGAACAACGAACACAAGCGGACCAAGACAAAGTTTTCCTCTGCGTGCGGAGAAGAGGAAGAACAGAGCGAACAATTTCTTCAGGAAATTGGTGAAAAGCACACTAGATGCGAACTCAAGAGGGGTATTTCTCTGGTCTGAAGCAAGAATTAGTTGCACAAGGCAGGCACTAATTATTCCTTCCCTCCCACCATTGCAGCACAAGCAAAAGCACTCAAGATGCCTCACTTTTTCATTCTTTATGATTGAGCTTGATGCCTTACCTGAGCTAATAGCAGCACATACTGAAAGCCAAGCAAGAGCAAACCCTCAGTTGGAATTAATTGGATACCCAAACAACAGTACTCATCTTTCATTTGTCGGGATATATTTAACCAGGCAACATTAGGTCATCATTTTCAGCAACTAGCTATGAAAGCCACAGAATCTGCACAACGGCACCAAACATTTATGGCAGCTAGAGATGTACCGCAGAATCTGCACATGCCACAATTGCCAGTAATAATAAAGATCCCCTAAAGGAGATTTGAGATACATCTTACAGACGACTATGTCATATCCATCACAGTTAATCCAAGCAGTCAATGAGGTTCAACTTGGGGTTACTACAGAGGTAACTAGAGCACACTTGCCAACAAAATTTCAAGATTAATTGCACTAGCTTTGCTAGTTATCATCCTTGATTCTCTTGAGCAGCTTGGCAGCCCACCGGCGCAGCCTTTTATTCAGGGTGAACCCAGCCATGACGCCAACCACAAAGCTGACGGCGCCGAACTTCGCGCAAGCCGACAGAGACACCATCCGGCTACAATACCAAAGGATCGTACGTCAGTTGCAAACTTGCAAGGAGCATAACTTGAATCAAGGATTACAGATTTACAATACAACATGTGCACGTTTACATCACCAAAAATGTTACAGCTGCAGCCTAAATCTAGAATAGAAGACTAGAGAGTAGATGCCAAATGTGGAAAACATACATGTGCCATTCAGATTTCACTATATACGCACAGAGTCTATTTGGCAGACAACTGCGGCTTTAGTTGGCAGATGCAGACCCCAACCCTCCACATTGTCTGTGTTCCATCCCCAGCATTCATTTTCATGTCACAAAATTTCAAAGCATGCTATCTACTGGATGTTCGAACTTGTTATGGATTTTTCCTATCTTTAAACTGGGAGGTTCTGATAGAACTTCGGACTAGTGCAAATAAATACTTTCAATTTCAACAAAGAGGGGACAAACCTTTCACCGAAAACTTGTATAAAAAAATGAAACAGAAACCAAACTTTCACCTACAAGTATCAAGCAGCTTTCAACCAACTAATGACCAAAAATAAAATAAACTGGAGCCATATATCAAACTTTCAATTAGGATAAAAAAATCGACTGGGTCAGGTTTCTCAAGATTAGGGGAGCTAATTTAACATAGGGATCAGTGTACTTCAACCCCCTGCAGCCACTGCTCAAGGGTGGCAACCTCAGTTGGCGGAACACCATAGGGTTCACAGTGGCAGCACGGCACAAAGCAGGAGGATGAGGCAGAAAGGCCTGGGGATTTGCTTAAGGAGGAGGCACAGGGGAAGTCCGAGGGTACAGTTGGATATGCGGGATATGGAAAACTCACCAATAGTCATGTAGCACACAGCTGCATAGTGAGGCAGAGTTGCAATCTCCTAAATCAACGTGGCCAAGCACGTACATTGGCAACCAAACGTCTGTTTAGAAGTTCCACAAATACATGTACAACATGCATAGTACATTGCCCAGCCTAATTCTTGTTCTCGGGTTTACAGTTTGGCATCGGTTAAGATGCAGAAAGCTATATAGCACCATATGGAACAAGAGATGCCATATAGACACCCAAAATACTAACATAAAAGTGGACAGAAGTCGAATAATTGGGCTGTCCTACCATACACATAATGACATAACTGAAGCTTTCCCCAGCCAAACATTTATCACAGACCAAATCACTTCGACTCGTTTAGTTAAGCTTCCAGCTCTGATGAAATAGTTAATAGCCACACAGGAAACATGCTGTGCAGGTGTTTCAAGGGATTTCCCACATCTGCGTCAGCCACTACTACCACAGTGTAGTACAGTACAGCATGCTTGATATCCGCCAAACTACTCGCAGCATACCGCGAAATCCGCCCCCAGATCGAAGCAATATACCGGGCGAGCGAGCCAAAGCAGGGCGCGTCGATCGAATCTCGAATCAGAGGAGGACGGGAAGGGGAGCGGGAGCTCGGACGTACCCTGCCTCCCTGGGCACGAGGAGCTGGTCGGAGAAGCCGGAGCGCGAGGAGGAGGAGGAGGAGGAGTTGGCGGCGTCCTGCGCCGCCGCCTGCAGCCTCCCCACCGCCGACGAAGCCGAAGGCATCTCCGCGGATCCCGACCTCTCTCTGGCCTCGCCGGGGCTCTCGCTAGCTAGGGTTTTGCGGCGGAGCCTGTCGAGGGAGCCAAGGATTTTTCTTCCCTCTTTTCTCGGATGGGGGTGGTAAATAAGAGAAGGAATTTTCTTTTTCTTTTTCCGTCTTTTCTTGTAGACGAAGAAGAAGAAGAGACGGGCCGGAGAAGGAGCGAAGGCGAGGTCGGTTTGGGGATGGGCCGGGCCGAGACCGGCTCTGGGTTTTGAGCGGTCCGTGTGATTTTTTTATGTTTTTTGGACTGATGAAACATCATCATTTTTCAAATCTCAAATTATTTAACTTCAGGGTTTGAGTCCTTCCAGAAGTGATAAATGCTGGTGCGTCTTGACCAGTTTGCCAGAAGTGCAGGAACATGGGATAAACTACATTTATCGACCGGACGGATGCACTTACTGATTATGCATGTTTCCATCTCTACTTAGAAAAGCCGTAGGATTCAATCATCCACTCCTCTTCCATGTAACCTTAGAGCAATTCTCGAAGAGTCGCCACATTTGTAGTCAACGTATGAAGCACGCTTTAAAATATTTTAAAGGTTGTCGAGGTGACGCGCAAACTTAGAGTCGTCATAATAGAGCCCTCATATTCTTTTTCTCTTATTTTTTAATTCATTTTTGGTCACAACAACTCAATTGTCATAAATTCAGTTGGAGTGATTTCATATTTGAATTGAGACAACATTGCATTATAAAGTTCTTTCTTAGCGCGCGCCGGGGGGGGGGGGGGGGGGGGGGGAGTCAATTACTGACATTTGCATATTATAGATGTTCAAGGTTTTCATTTTGAGCCTGAGTTGATACTGCATGTTATGCACGGGGAACATGCATATGTGATGAGTCGGCTCAATGACTAGGCACAACTTGTGATAGTTCGGTATGGTTCACGCGGAAAGAGTACAGTCACGACATGGTAGACACGGCCACGGTCCCTGGCACAACGAAATTGGGCGATCTCGCCTTAATCCCATTCTGGACATGTGCCCTCGTTGAGGTAAGGGTACTGCTTGATCGATGGGAGAAGTCCCAAGATGGCACGATCCATCTCGGTGAATTTCAAGATTGCTGCATCGAATTTGTGCTAGGTGGCGTGCCCCCCTTTTGCCGCCAAATCTGCGTGTGCCTCCTTGAACTCGCGTCGGACGGAGTGTTCCCTCTCCACCGCTAACCCCTGCCTGATGACGGTCTCCTCTGAGATTACATTGTGGTGTACAACTGATGAGTTCAAAACTGCATCACTTCTTTACTTTTAGTCTTGTGACTTTTAGTCTTGTGAGGTAGTTGTAGGGTTTTTTTGGGAATTTTTACTGCACTCGCGCAGCCTTTTTTGTATATTTTTCACCAGGATCTTGATTGTATACTACTCATGTTACGTGGTCTCAGAATGATGTTAGCGATTGTCTTGCTAAAGTGTAGAAGATATAAGCATGGATTGGTTGTGTTCTGGACCCAAGAGTGCCTTGAAAGAAGCCCTTGAAGGTAATAAGAACATTATAATTGAGTAATAGAGTACATTATTTCACTCCAAAAAAAAGGAGAAGAAAACTTTTTCAAAGTAGATAGCACAATGTCGATTAATGTGAATCAACATGTGGTTGAATGGTTAGAGGAGCAGTGGTATTCCCAGTTCATTAGGGTTCAAGTCCTGGTGCTCGCATTATTTTTGAATTTATTCTATGATTTTCGGCGATGCGTATTCAGTGAAAAGAGACGTTCCCATCGACGTTGAGGCGTCTACTATGGCTTCGTAAATCTCAAGATGATATGCCGGTCCAGTCTTTCGAAGGTACTCATAGGGATATGGTATGCGTGTGGACGTTTATAGTGGTAAGTGTATGCCGCTTCTGTGTTAAAAAAATGTCAATTAATGTGAACGACGTCAAAGCACCAGTAATGCACGTGAACTAGTCCTTTGCCAATACGATGATGTAGTTTACTAGATCGGTCGAGTATAAGGCATGCACCAAACTGCAAAGAACGCGGATGGTCCCATGTGGCATTGAGCGTGTACATGCCCTGGGACTTAATTCCTATGACGTTTATTACGACTGCCGGCTCAACGCACGGCTTGCGTCACGCACGTCAGATTGAACGGGATAAACTAGTTTTTTTTTGAGGGAGGATAAACTAGGTTTAAACTTTAAATTAAGGTTAATCTGGCCATGTGTTTTCCAATGGCTCGGCGCACGGCACGCGGCAAGACTGTTCTTTTCCACGCACAGCGATCGCGATTCGCGCAGGAGACGCAAGGAGCAAGGCAGACAGGGACCATCTGCTTCCACGGTAAATAAGTTGAAACATGAATTCCTCTAAGGAAACGTTTTCCGCCAGCGCGCCGGCCGAAACGTTCGGCTGATCGCGCGGCTGAAGTTCGATCACACTAGATCTAGCGTCTTCACGTCCTCCTCTTATTTATTTTTTTGCTTTATTTTCTTTTCCCTTCCTCTCTTCCCTTCCCTCGGCGACCTTAGGCGCTGCAGGCGAGCGTCACACCTTTTCCGGCGCTCCGACGAGGACTCCACCAGTGCACCCTATCTCACCGGATGGAACTTCACCTGCGGCCGATGCACCTGACGACGGCGAGCGACAAGACCACGAGAGCTGATGCAAAAGGGGGCGACGAAGTGCTACCATGACGACGTCCACGTGCTACACCCCCACAGCGGTTGGGGTGTGTGACGGCGATGACCGAGGTGACCGCATGCTGCAACCACGGCTTTTCCGTCGCCAGTAGTCGGTTGAAGCTTTTTTCATATACGGTTGAAGCTTTCTCTTGACAGCACAGATCGGACACACACACACTCGCAAGCTCACATGGACTCGGGTGTTTTCTGCGTTGCGTTCAACCTGCAGTTTTTTTCAGTTTCTGCTTCTCCTCTTATTCTGTTACTACAAATGAACGAGGCCACCAACGGCCCGAGAAAAACACCCATGACGAGCCACAATGACCGCGCCATCCCACGATCCAGTTCGTGCGGGCGTTGGACTAGTTCTAAGAATAAAAACTATCCTAACAAACTTAACTACTCAGCTGATAATGACTATTCAGTTGTTTATTCTCTGCTAAGACTGAAAACAAATAGCACACAAGGGTTAAGTCCACAATCACTCCCTAAGCCTTGTGTGCCTCGTTGAGCTCTAACATCCCGATCTTCGCACGTTGCTCCTGGAGCTTGACTCGCCCTAGCGCCTTGGTGAGCACATCAGCAAGCTGCTCCTCGGATCGGACGAACTCAATCTGGATTTTCCCATTCTCCACGCACTCCTGAATGAAGTGGTATCTGATTTCTATGTGCTTGCTTCGATCATGGAAAACAGGATTCTAACTCAAAGATATGGTTGATTTGTTGTCGACGTTGAGCACCGCTGCCTTCTGATCTTCGTCCTTGATCTCTCCCAGCAGCCGTGTTAACCAGATGCCTTGGCAAGCAGCCGTGGTGGCAGCCATGTATCCAGACTCACACGAAGAGAGAGCCACCGCCCTTTGCTTTTGTGACTGCCAGCTTACC
Source organism: Hordeum marinum (assembly GCA_022496015.1). Lineage (NCBI taxonomy): Eukaryota > Viridiplantae > Streptophyta > Magnoliopsida > Poales > Poaceae > Hordeum > Hordeum marinum. The sequence continues at coordinate 256,084 of JAAAWK010001188.1, forward strand.
AAGTTGCTGCCGAGGAAGAAAGCGACGCTAGTGGTGCTCCTGCAGTTGTCCACGTCCCCTCCAAGATCGCTGTCGCTGTAGCCGATTAGAGGAGCACCATGGTCACCGCGGGTGTACCGTACTCCACAGTGCATGGTTCCGGCCACATAGCGCAGAATGTGTTTCACCGCCGTCATGTGCTCAACCGTGGGCTCCTGCATAAATCTTGAGACGTACCTGACGGAGAAGGCGAGATCTGGCCTGGTGTGGACGAGGTAGCGGAGCATGCCCACGATGCTCCTGTACTCGGTGGTGTCCACTGGTCTCGCCGAGCTCACCTTGCTCAGCTTGAAACGGGGCTCCATGGGCATGTGACAAGGGTTGCAGCCTGTCATATCCGCCTTGTCGAGGATCTTGGCTGCGTACGCGGCTTGTTCGAGATCGATCCCGCCGCCGTGCTGCCTCACCTCGATCCCGAGGTAGTAGTGGAGCCGACCCAGATCGCTCATGTTGAAGAGAGCCTGCATCTCCATCTTGAAGCCCGTGATCTCTTCCTCGTCAGATCCCGTGATGATCAGGTCATCGATGTAGACACCGACGACCAGCCGGGAAGTTGGCGCGCCTTTGGCATACACGGCATGCTCAGATGGGCACCTGCTGAACCCCAACTATGCCAGGCTCGCGTCCAGCTTGGCGTTCCAAGCGCGAGGGGCCTGTTTCAGCCCGTACAAGGCCTTCTTGAGCTTGAGCACCTTGGAGTCCTCTCCGACGGCCGTGAATCCCGGTGGTTGGGCCACGTATACCTCCTCTTCTAGCTCGCCATTGAGGAAGGCAGACTTCACGTCCATGTGGTGCACGGTCCAGCCCGCGCGTGCAGCCAGAGCGAGCAGGAGGCGAACGGATTCGAGCCTTGCCACCGGCGCAAAAACCTCGTCGTAGTCCACGCCGTGCTTCTGCACATATCCCTTCGCCACCAGCCTCGCCTTGTATTTCACCATGGCGCCATTGGCGTCCTTTTTTACCTTGTAAACCCACTTGAGGCCGATCGAACGATGGCCGGCAGGTAGGTCCACAAGCTCCCAAGTGTGGTTGGCTTCGATGGAGGTCATCTCTTCCATCATCGCTCGTCACCAGCACGCCTTGTCTTCAGCTTCTTGGAACGAGCCAGGCTCCTCTCCAAGTGCGAGGTGAAGCTCATCAACAAGCTCGCCGTCGTCGACTTCGCCATCGACATCGTCGGGCTCCTCCAATCTTGGTGGCGGCGCGTTCCGAGCCGCTCTCTCTGGTGTGCTCATGTAGCCAGGGTTTGGAAGGAAGATGCCATCCCTGCCTCGCGTCGTTATCGGATGCACCGGCGCGAGGTTGACGGCCGTGCGCGTAGGAGCCGCCTGTTCTGCTGTCGCACTCGCGGCACTCCCCGCCATGGTGCCGGACTCCGTTGTCGGAATGTTGCCCTTGTCATCCTCTGAAACTGCTGATGCGGTGGCCATCTTGGCTGCGGACGCCGCAGCAGTGGGTGACTGCGAGACGGCTGGCGGTGCTGACGAACGTGCTACAGATGAGGGTGCACTAGCGAGAGTTGACATGGGCTCTATTACAAAGCTCATACCTTCCAGTCCTGCGTCCTTCTTCTCCCAGTCCCATGCCCATGTCTCATCAAACACGACATCGCAAGAGACGTGGACGCGCTTGCCCACTAGGTCGAAGAGCCGGTACGCCTTGCTCCCTGGCTTGTACCCGAACAACACCATGGACTTACTCCTGTCCTCGAGCTTGGAGAGGTGCGGCCGCGTGTCCTTGGCGTGCGCTATGCAGCCGAACACGCGTAGGAAGTCGATGGAGGGCTTCCTGCCATGCCAGGCCTCGAGCGGCGTCCTGCCCGCGACGCTCCTGGAGTACGCGCGATTGAGTACGAAGACAGCCGTGGTCATGGCCTCACCCCAGAACTGCGGTGGCACTCCCATCCCTTTGAGCATGCACCGGGCCGTCCCGACGACGATTTGATTGTGACTCTCCACCACGCCATTCTGCTGCGGCGTGTACGGCGCGGTGAGATGCCTCTAGACACCAAGTTCAGCCAGGTACGCACTAAACTCGCCTGAGTTGAACTCCCCGCCCCAGTTAGAGCAAAAGGTGCGAAGTCACTACTAGGGAAAACCTTATAGGCAGGACAATATCAGTAGCGCTGGAATGTAAGAGGCGTTGCTGCTAATTAGTGGTAGCGCTCTATTTATCAAGCACTACACGTAAAGACTTATCAGTAGCGCTGTAGACAAAAAGAGCGCTACTGCTAAGCGGGAACAGACGAGCCCACGGACACTATTTGTAGTAGCAGCGCTGTCCATAATAACGCGCTACTACTAATACTTTAGTAGTAGCGCTCTACTTGGTGGAACCGCTACTGATAATGGGGCCCACTTAATAGTAGCGTTCTTTTTGGAAAGCGCTACTGCTAAGTAACATAGCAGTAGCGCTTGCTGAAAAACAACGCTACTGCTATGCGTGGCTGCCACCTTTTCACCCCCTCTCCCCTCCTTTCCATTGCCCTCTCTCCCCCTCCTTTCCCCTATCCCCTCACCATTGTTGCCCTTATTCTCTCTTCCTCCTACCTCTTTTCTCTCCCCATTAATTCCCCCCTCCACCATAACTCTCCTCCATAAATGGCCTTCTCATCTCTATCTAGCTCCATAATTAAATGTGTCCCCCTATCTCATTTATTTGACTCTCCCTCCATTCCATTAGATATAGATCTAGGTAGCTCATCTCTCTCCCTCTCCATTAGTTACCTAGACTCATCTCTCCTCCCCAACAACTTGATCTAGCTAGCTATTGATATGTCCCCAACAACTAGATTTAGCTAGATCTAGCTTGATATAGGTGAGTAAAAAGTTGTTCATTCAAGAATGGGAATATGTGTGTGTGAATGGTAATATGCGTGTTTGGGATATGAAGAGATTTGTGCGAGTGGCATGCCCCCGAGTTGCTTATGTTTTGCCGAAATGTCGATTTATTTCCGTTTCGGTGAATTTCGAGCAAACTCGATATGTCCTATTTTTAGGCTAGGTCATGCCAAATTTTCATATGACTTTGATGCATGCATGCATTTTGTTTATAACCCTTTTGCTTGTTATACTATGCATGCAGTCGGTCATGAAGGTGAGTGGATGGAAGGTGGAGCGATACATGCAATCCGCGGTAATGGACATGCATGCAAATAATCGGACTAGGATTAGATGTTCGTGTACAAGATGCAAAGAAGGAGTCCTTTTGGACCCTTATGATCATGGCAGCTTGAAGGCGCACCTGCTGATGAATGGTTTCATGGATGGCTATACTCGGTGGATAAGTGAAGATGATGATGATGGGGACGTCCACATGGCAGGGAATAGCGACATGGGGCTAGATGAAGAGATGACCGATCGACACGAAGACGATGGCGTCGGACATGGTGGCGGGGAAGAGTTAAATGACGGTGGCGGAGAAGATTCCGAACATGGCGGCGGAGAAGATTCTGGACACGGCGAAGCAGAGGCGACAGTCACGCCGCAGTCTTCGACGCGACTAAGTGCAGTCGTGCAGGACCCTCATGTTCGAGACCTCCTTCGCAAGAGTACGACTAGCGACAGAGCTGCTTCTAGAGAGGAGGCCAAGCTGGCGCAACTTGAAGTAGACTCGAAGACTCCATTGTATGACGGTTGTGATCCCGAGGTGACCCACTTGAGTTCCACGCTCGAACTTCTAAAGACGAAGGCCAAAAACAAATGGACAGACAAAAGCCTCGATGAGCATTTGAAGTATCTAAATAATAAAGTTCTTCCCGCGGGGAACCTGTGTCCTACTAGTGTCGATGAGGCCAAGAAAATCGTTTGCCCTTTTGATTTGCCGCACATTAGGTACCATGCATGCATCAACGATTGCATCATTTATCGAGGGGAGCACGCGAAAAAAATAGCTGTCCAGTGTGCAATGCTTCTCGATACAAGAAGGCAGGAAAGAAAGCTCCTCAGAAAGTTGTATGGTACTTTCCGATCACTCCCCGTCTGCAGCGGTATTTCGTAGATCCTAAGGAAGCAAAGCTCATGCGCTGGCACGTGGAGAGGAAGAAGCCCGATGATGGAAATGATCCGAAGCTGAGACACCTCGTTGATGGTAGCCAGTGGAGAGCATTCAACACCGTATATGGATTTGTTGCAGAAGATCCAAGGAACATCGTTCTTGGTGCGAGTACGGATGGCATGAATCCATTTGGAAACCAAAATACCAAACACAACACATGGCCCGTCTTTGTATGGATGTACAACCTCCCCCCATGGAAGTGCATGAAGACAAAGTACATACACATGAGCATGCTGATTCAAGGGCCGAAACAACTGGGAAATAATATTAACCTGTATATGGGGCTTCTGAAAGAGGAGCTAGACACGTTATGGAAAACACAGGCATGGACATGGGATGCCAGCAAAGGAGAGTATTTCTATATGAGAGCCGCGCTGATGACGACGATGCAAGACTATCTCGGTTACGGGTACACCTCAGGCCAGGTGTGCCACAGATACTGCGGGTGCACGAGGTGCATGGCTGATACAACGTCTCAGCAGCTTACGTCGACAAAAGATGGCGGGTCTGGGAAAGTCGTGTACATGGGGCATCGTAGATGGCTCGAGATGGATGACCCGTGGAGAAAGCGTGGAGATCTATTCAATGGGTTGACTGAGCATTGAGGACCTCCACGTAAGAGAAGCGGCGCCGAAATCAATGAGCTGTTGAATAACTGGGGGCAGTGCCCCACGCCGAGAACGATGAAAAAGGCACCAGAGCCGCTACTGAAGGTATGGAAAACGAGGTCTATTTTCTAGGACTTGGAGTACTGGCCCAATAACGACACGCCTCATTGTGTTGATCAAATGCATATCACGAAGAATGTCCTCGAGAGCTTGCTTGGCACACTGTTGAACATGCCGGAGAAGACAAGGATGGGCCGAAGGCAAGGAAAGACTTGGAAGATTTGAAGATCAGGAAAGATCTCCATCGTAAAAAGTCGACGGAGGAGATGGAGCCGGAGACGCAGGAGAGCGAAAGGGGCAGAAAAGTCAACAAGAAGGAGGCGAATTATTGCCCCCCTTCTTGCTTCACCTTAAGTGCGAAGGAGATCGATCAATTCATCAAGTGCCTTATGGGAATCAAAGTCAGTTCCGGTTACTGTGGGAAGATAAACAGATTTCTAGACCCCAAGAAGAAAAGGTTCAGCGGGATGAAGTCTCATGACTGTCACGTGATGATGACGCAGATACTCCCAGTTGCCATTAGAGGGATAATGGACAAGCACTTTCGTGACACGCTTACTGGTCTCTGCAACTTCTTCGACGTTATCTCTCGAAAGTCCATAAGTGTGAAGCAGCTCCGAAGGCTACAGGAAGAGATCATTGTCATACTATGTGAGCTTGAGATGTACTTCCCGCCCGCGTTCTTTGACGTCATGGTGCATCTGTGTGTCCACATCGTGGACGACATCATCGACCTCGGGCCGATATTCCTTCGTAGCATGATGCCGTTCGAGAGGATGAATGGGGTCATGAAAGGATTCCTTCGTAACATGTCCCGTCCCTATGGGAGCATCGTCCAGGGGTATCTGACGCATGAGTGCATCTCCTTTTGCGAGAATTATATAGGCGTCGGAGACCCTGTTGTTGGTTTGCCTGTCAACAAGCACGATGGGAGGCTAGAAGGAGAAGGTCACAACAACGGCTAGAGGGAATTGCACGTGGACTACTCGGATCGACGGAACGACTTTGACAGGGCTAACTTAGTAGTGCTACAACACCTAGATGTGGTAGATGATTATGTGGCATGGCACAAAGAAACCATCACAAATAAGTACGGTGATAAGGGGATGCTCAAGACGGACAACGAAGTTATTGTAGAGCACAACACCACTTTCTTGCGTTGGTTCAAAGAGCAAGTTCTTGAAAATCCCCTGGAAAAGGACAGTTCGGACGGATTGCTCAAACACGCCTTAGCACATGGCCCCGCACCCAAACTCGCGGGCTATCAGTCATAGGATATCAACGGGTACACGTTCTACACGGAGGCCAAGAGATCTGGGAGCTTGACTATACTGGATTGCACGATGCAATGATGTTCCATGTCAGATGGGCTAAGGACGTCGGAAGAGAAAACAAGTATTTCACTACCATGTCTATACCACCCGCTGACGCGAAGAGCGCAACCGTGAACATTAACGTCATTGCCAAAACTGAGCCATGGGTACATGCTAAGCACATGACACAATGCTTCTTCATAACCGACCCGACCAGTCCCAGCCGTGTTGTCGTGAGGAGAGGCAAAAGGAGCATCGTCGGAATGGATGGAGTCGCCAACGAGGAAGACTACGACCAATACGACAACCCGATGAGGGAAGATGACGATGACGATGAGGCATACATGAAAAGAAGAATCAATACTACATTACATAAGAAAGATCATACTCCATGGTTCCGAAAAAGTCATAAGAGGGGCTCAATTATTCGGCAACGAACAAGAAAGGGAAGAAGCTCAATGTGAAACGTCGTCGACGCAACTGAGAAACCATCGTTTATATATATGTATCTATTTTGTGTACGCACTTAAGTAACCATTATGGGTGAACTGATATATATATGTTACCACCACATGCATGGTTCCGGTGATATTCATGCAGTGTGGGAGGGAGACGCCGTCGTTGGGAGAAAAACAAAGAAACAAAACAAAACAAAAACAATTGAAGCAAAAGGGAGAAAGCAATACAAAAGAAAAGAAAAGTAAACAGAAAATAAAAGGAAAATAATAAAACAAAAGGAAACTAAAAACTAGAAAAGGAAAAATAATTAAAAAAATAAAATCAAAATAGTTAGCAGTAACGCTAGTCTAGGAACAAGCGCTATAGCTAACTTAGCTATAGCGCTGGTTACTAAATCACCGCTACTGCTAGTTGGGGAAAAATAATAAAAAAAGTAAAATTGAAATAGTTAGCAGTAGCGCTGGTTTAGGAACCAGCGCTATAGCTAAGTTAGCTATAGCGCTGGTTCCTAAACTAGCGCTACTGCTAGTTGGCCGGCGCTCCGGTTCAAAATTTTGACAACTCCTTTCCCCCGCCCCCTGCCCCTCTCCACTCTCTCCCCCTCTCCTCTGTCGCCGCCGCCCTCTCCCCTGCCTATCCTCAACCTTGCCACCCTCGACCTCGCCGCCCTCTCCCTGCCCGTCCTCGACCTTGCCACCCTCGACCTTGCCGCGCTCTTCTCTCCCCTGTCGGCCACCCTCCCCCACGCCGGCTCTTCTCCCACCGACCGCCCGCGCCCACGCCGGCTCTTCTCTCCCCCGCCGGCCACCCTCACCCGCACCGGCCTTCTCCCCCACCGGCCCTCCTTCCCCGTCACCCCCCTACACCGGCCGTCCTTCATCGAGAGGTACTCCTCCTCCCTCCTCCCTCCTTCTCCCTCTAGGTTAATTTGGTTTACTAACTAGGTTAATTAGATGTTTTTTAGATGTTTGGTTAACTAATTTGGTTACTAAGTAGATGTTAATTAGGTTAGGGCAATAGTGTTACTATTAATTAGATGTTTTTTAGTTAGGGAAGTAGGTTAGGTAGTGGTTACTAAGTATATGTTACTAAGTAGTGGTTACTAAGTAGATGTTAATTAGGTTAGGGCAGTAGTGGTATTGTTAATTAGATGTTTTTTAGTTAGGGAAGTAGGTTAGGTAGTGGTTACTAAGTATATGTTACTAAGTAGTGGTTACTAAGTAGATGTTAATTAGGTTAGGGCAGTAGTGGTATTGTTAATTAGATGTTTTTTAGTTAGGGAAGTAGGTTAGGTAGTGGTTACTAAGTATATGTTACTAAGTAGTGGTTACTAAGTAGATGTTAATTAGGTTAGGGCAGTAGTGGTATTGTTAATTAGATGTTTTTTAGTTAGGGAAGTAGGTTAGGTAGTGGTTACTAAGTATATGTTACTAAGTAGTGGTTACTAAGTAGATGTTAATTAGGTTAGGGCAGTAGTGGTATTGTTAATTAGATGTTTTTTAGTTAGGGAAGTAGGTTAGGTAGTGGTTACTAAGTAGATGTTACTAACTAGTGGTTACTAAGTAGATGTTACTTAGGTTAGGGAATTTGGTTGAATGTCAAAGAATATCCGAGTGGCCTATGTTTTGCCGGAATGTTGATTCATTTCCGTTCCGGCAAATTTCAGGCGCTCCATATGTCCACTTTTTAGCAAAGGTCATGCCGAAAATTTCTGTGAATTTCGGCATGACTTGTGCTAGAAACTAGGACATATGGAGTGCCCGGGATTTGCCGAAAGGGGAATGAATCAACATTCCGACCAAATATAGGCCCCTTTTTTCTCTTCATTATATCTTTTATTTACAATTATTGAATAGGAAACATGTCTAGCCACACCTCAGCCGGGAGTTCTGCTCGCGTCGAAGAAGACCCCATCGAGGCAGGAAATCACTATTTCGGTTACCTGGACCAACACCAGATGGGGGTGCATGGTGGCGGCAGTGGCACCAACGACCCCGACGCCCAAGCCAACACCGGCACCAGCACTGGCACAGGCACCGACACCACCCCCGAGACCGGCAACGATGCTGCCATAGCCGGTAAAGCACCAAAGCAGAAGAGGGAACGGAGACCAAACGTGCTCGACATCGGACAAATTGTGGTCACGGAGATGCACCCCAAGAAATTAGAGCCAACGACGCCGGATGAAGCGTGCTCGTGCTGGGGCAATCAACTAGGATGCATCCTCAGGGAAACCGCCAACATCAACGACGAGAAGTTGAAGAAGATACCACATATAAAGCACATGCTCCTAAAGAAGTTGCACAATAGGTTCTTGTTCCCCGGCCGCACAGAAAGCAAAGATCCGTGGGATGATGATGCCATGACAAAGATAAACAACAAGGCGATGGTGACGTCCACCAACGACTTGTCCGCCTGGAAAGTTCGGGTGAACTTCATGGAATCCCAGACCCCTTGGCGGAGTTCACCGACCCGCTGGAGCATGATTGGATCAGGGCCCGATACAAGTGGGACCGCGTCAAGAAGACCTTTTACACGTACCCGAACACGAGGGAGTTCATGAGACTTCTGGTAATTGTTATATTACCACATTATAATATTAGCTTCCAATCAATTCGACTACATGTTTTGTCACATTATTAGTAAACCATCCACGTTCCTTTTGCAGAAAGAGCAGCACCAAAAGGCAGCGGAAAGCGACGAGTTGTCACAATCGTCGACGAGGCCCAATTGGGACACCCATTTCAACCGGGCCCTGAACATACTAAAAAAGGTCCCGGAGGCCACACCGCCGTCCTATGGACGTGTGCACGGCGTCGGAGATGGCGCCTCATGGAAGACGTGCTACCACGAGGAGCTAGAGGAAAGAAGGAAGAGAAAGTTGCTTACTCAACAGACCATCGACCAGAAGGTCGCGCTTGCGTTCAATAAGTCCAAAACTGAGTTGGAATAGACCATCGACCAGAAGGTCGAAGCAAGGGTCAGTGCAGCGGTTGCTTCCAGCATTTTTTGAATGGGCGAAGAACAATCCAGATAAAGGGCCAGCGGACTTTCTGGTTCCCAGCTACGTCGGGAGCAATTCGGTGAACATCGCACCACTAGCACCTGCTCATGCCACCGCACATGGTCCCGCTCCTGTTCATACCAGCCCGTCCTCCGTCTCTGGCCAACTCGGCGGGCCTTCGTCTATGGCCGAGCTCGACGCCCTCACGGTAATTACGCGTCATACCCTTTTCACCAGCATGTCTATATACTCTTTCGTTTCAATTGCCTTTCGGATGTTTGACGTCGCAGACATTTCTTCGTAGGCCAACGATACCCCGTGCACCCTACTGTACGACATCAAGGGCTAGAAGGTGGCCGTGGGAAAGGCAATGATCGTGAAGCCGAAGGACCGCATGTTCCACAACTGAGAGATGCCCGATGGCGTCTTTAAGGTTAACGTGGCCAGTGTCTTAGCGGGCTTCAAGGATTTTACTCCTCCGGTACCAGATGACGAGGAGACACCTCAACGGATTGGCGCATGCAAGAGCTAGTTCTTGCCTTGGCCGAAGACTCTTCTTTGTGTCGAGGTGCCCAGTATCACACCAACGACAGCTTCTCAAGAAGGTATGAACACAACCCCACCTACCAAATTACTTGCACCTGTCGTGGCGGGTGATAGCGGACGACGCGAGGGAGAGCCTCCATTAGTGCCAGATGACGTCGCCCCCATTGTCGAAGAAGCAAATGCTAATGATAATATGGAGGAGGATGATCATGACCCAAACAAGTATTTCAATACCGCCTATGATGACGGAGGATTGATGGCTCAGGATAACGAAGACTCAGGCTTTGAGCGTGGAGATGATGACTTGATGCTGCCTAATTTGCCGGAGTCGGAACGTCCTAAGGCGGAATGCAAAAAGTTTCTCTTCAAGCGATCCTCGCAGGAGACGCCTCCAGATGCTGCCTCTACCCAGAAACAACCCGAGGGCCGTCCACTGATTAGCCTGATGACACTGGGGGTGACAGTTAGGGAAGGTATGGTGGGCTCACTACCGCCACCCGGGAAGAAGCAAAGGAGGAGACCGGAGAAGAAAGGCCCTAAAGGCGCCAGAGCTGCTTCAAGCAGTTAGCCGCTTCTGAAGCCCCGGGAGGTAGACAGAATACCTGTCATAGGTGCGGAGCGAATCCATGTCGCTGGCCACCCGATCCTATCTCAGAAAGCGCTAGAGGACATACTGAACAATGATCTAAGGAGACTTCATGATGATGTTCTGGCCAGAGAGAAAAGCCTTCTCATCTCGGGAAAACCTGGATACCAGCTTTATGCGGCTCAGGTGCCGAGTGGGAAGTTGTATGTCGAGGTATGGCCCGCGAATAAGTTCATCATGCGATTTGACTACATCTACGACATGTTCCACATGACCAAGCTGGATTTCCAGTTCATCCGCATGTATGCGCTGTATCTCAACTACATCATCAGGATCGAGAACATAAAATATATCTGCGTCGTGGACCCGTACCATATGCACGAGAGCTTCTTGGATGTCTGCAAAGAGCACCGTGACTATGCGAGCAAGTACATCGGCGGCTTCATGATCGCTAATAAGGACAAGGAAGCAATTCTCCTGCCTTATCATCCCATGTAAGTCATTCGCGCATATCCTTTCATAAGTGTTAATCAATCCTTTGCAAGCATGGAGTCTAATTTGAGGCATACTTAATTTGCGTAGGGGGGGGCGCCGTCCTCATCGTTCTGTACCCAGAATACTCCCATGCTATATACTTGGACTCATCGAAGAACATCAAGAAAAAGGATTACGAGCACATAAAGAGTGTTCTCGATAGTGCCCTGTTAACCTTCAGCATGTCTGGTGGATATATCAAGCACAAAAAGTATAGGAGGAACGGGCTGGTTTTCAGCCATAAGACCGACTTCTGCTGCATCCAGCAACCGCACATCAGTAAGGCTGATGGATTCTACCTCATGCATCACCTGCTCGAGTTCAGAAGGGATAATCAACGCCATGTCAGCTACTACCAATGATGTCGAGATTGTCAACTGGGCTACAAGCATAGGAAGGACACCGGATCATCGAACCCGAGCTGAGTTTTGTCACGTGCAGTGTGAACTTGCCCAAGTGATCATGAAGCAGGTCCTCGAACAAACAGGGATGTTCTACCATGGTACAATCACGCAGGATGATGTCTGAGCACTGCTAATCGCTCAGCATCTAGACCTGAAGCCTTTCAAGAAGCTCGGGTCCTTCATCCCTGACTATGAAGATTGGACTGAGGACTGATTGTCGTTGACAATATATGTGTCACTAGCGTCCAGACGAAACTATGTGATGTAATTAAACCGTGGTCCTGAACTAGCGTAGACCGCTCTAGTTAATTAGTTTGGGTATTAGGAACTTCGTCATTTATGTTTACCTACTATAGGTTGCTTGTATTTTGCTAATTATGCCTCTTTGTGTTCTTAAGTACATTATGTTGCATATTATTGTTCACGATGTAGGTACATAGATCAGAGATGGCGAAGGGCTGCTACGTCGTTTTCGTTGGAAAGGTTCCAAGAGTCTACGACCACTGGCCAAACGCTCAGGCCCAGGTGGACAAGTTCCCGGGTGCTAGCCACAAAGGGTTCGACAGTAGAGCCGAACAGAAAAGGAGTTACTTGAGGTGGACGCTCCAGCAGGAGCCGGGGCGGAACCGCCGGTGCCTCAAGTACTACATAGTCGCGGTCTTGATGATGCTGATCGCTCTTCTCTTGTACATCATGGTTTAGATAGAGATGATGAAACTTGTGTGTGTGCCATGACCATGCAGTCGCACTTATTCGAGACATGATATGGCTTGTGTATCGCTATTTTCGGGATGTGATGATATTTGTATTGAATGATGATGATGATGGTATGACGAGACTACTGTATGTGTATGATATGATGATAATAGTGTATGTTTATTGTGACCTGATGAAACTACTGTATATAGCCTGTATAAATACATAACGAATATGTAGAGCGGATCTGAATTAGTGACAGTAGGAGTTATAGCAGCAGCGCTGGAATACATATAGCAACAGCGCTTGTCTTTCGGCAGCGCTATAGATAATTAGCAGTAGCGCGGATCAGTGCAGCGCTACTGCTAACCAGACTTAGCAGTTGCGCTGCACCGACCAACGCTAATGCTACAACTTAGCTGTAGTGTCTTAGCAGTAGCGCTGGTCCCAGCGCTACTAGTAGGCTGAAAACTAGCGCTACTACTAGGCTTTTCCCTAGTAGTGAGTTTACGCCCCGACTCGCGCTCTACGTGCGCTTGGAAGCGTTGGATTGCCTCGTCTACCTCGTCCTTGCTGCGCAGCAGGTACAACCACATGAACCTGCTGTGGTCATCAACCAGCAGGAGGAAGTAGCGCTTGCCGCCCAGCGTAGGCAGCGAGATAGGGCCGCAGAGGTCACCGTGCACGAGCTCAAGGGGCTCGGCGGCGCGGTAGTTGGCTTGCTGCGAGAATGACGCCCTCCGCTGCTTGCCCACTAGGCAGGCGTCGTAGACCTGCTCGGTGTGATGGATCAGGGGCATGGCCCGGACCATGTTCTGACGAGCCAGCCTCTCGAGGCCGTCGAAGTGTTGATGGCCGAACTGCGCATGCCAGCGCCATGCCTCCCCGCCGGCGTGCGCGGCGAGGCATACGGGCCTGGCAAGCCGTAGTCGTACGATGTAGAGACGGTTGCAGGAGTGTGGCACTCTGGCCAGGATACGGTGCTAGCGATCATGCACCGTCATGATGCCGGCCTCGACGTGCGTGGGACAGCCGCTCTCATCGAGCTTCCCGATGGAGACGATGTTGCTCCTGAGCCGCGGGATCCAGTACACGTTGCTGAGTGCACGGTGTTCCTCCCCAGCCGTGGCAAACAGGATGGTGCCCCGCCCTTGGATCGACACGAGAGAGTCATCGCCGAACCTGACCGAGCCGCGGATCCCCTTGTCCAGCTCGGCGAACGCCGCTGCGTCCCCGGTCATGTGGTTTGACGCGCCCGTGTCAAGATACCAGGCCGCGTCCACATCGTCGGGAGTGCGACACAGGTCAGCACGGGCACTTGACTCGTTAAGAAAAACAAGCTCATGTCCCGCGCTGTCGGTTGGCACGGCAACTCTGGCTGCTAGAGAGACCTGCTCGATCATCAGTAGGCCAGGGACATCGTCCTCCCCTGCTTGGCCTTGGGCAAGGAGGGCCTCTTCGTCCTCACGCATTTTCTTGCGGCAGTCACGGGCCCAGTGGCCGGGATGCCGCTGTAGTGACACTTGTCCCGATCCGCGTCACCCCCCTTTCCGCCGCCGGACTCCGGGCCTGTGGGGGGCTTGCCTCTTCCGCCGCGGCCGCGGCCGCGGCCGCGTCCATAGCCACGCCCTTGTCCGCGCCTTGGTGCGCCTGACGGGTTGCTGCCCCCGGCGCCATTGTTGACTACGGCCTTCTCGTGCGTGCGCCACTCCTCCAGGTTGAGCAGGAGGCGGGCACCGCTCTTGCCGTTGCCGTCCCGGTCGAGACGTTCCTCCGCCACCTTGAGGCGTCCGATGAGCTCCTTCACCGTAAGGGTGTCGAGGTCGACCAAAGTCTCGATGGAGAGCGCGGCTTGAGCATACCTACGGGACACAACACGAAGGAATTTGCGCACCACGCGCCCGTCTCCGACGGGGTCACCATGTATGGAGAGGTTGTTGACGAGCCCGGTGAGCCTCATCGTGAAATCGTCGATGTTCTCGCCAGGCTTGAAACGGATGTCCTTGAACTCCCGACAAAGACTTTGGGCCTTGGCCTCGCATACAACGGCCGAGCCCATCCGCATGGTCTTGACGGCGTCCCAGGCTTGCTTCGCCGTCTCCTTGGTGGATAGGATGGCAAGCATCTCCGGTGGCACCTCCCGGAGGACTGCCTCCAGCGTGGTGTGATCGTCGTGGTAGTTGCCGTGTCCCGTGTCCATGGCATCCCACAACCCTCGAGTCTGCAGGATGGCTCTCATCAGGAGCGACCAGTCACCATAGTTGCTCCGGGTCAACGTCGGGAATACTGTTGGTAGGGGTACCTCGCGTCTCTGCACCATCGGCTCGGTGACCTCGTGCCCGCGAAGAGTGCGCCTTTCCCCAGCCCTGGGAGACCGCGACAACATGCGCCCATGACTTGGCGACGGCGTCCTGGACCCATCATCGGCGCCCTTTCGAGGCTCCTTGCTTCCTGCCATGATCGCCGGATCAAGCTACAAGGCTCTGATGCCAATTGACAACACAGACCGGACACACACACACACACTCGCAAGCTCATAGGGACTCGGGTGTTTTTTGCGTTGCGTTCAACCTGCAACTTTTTTCAGTTTCTGCTTCTCCTCTTATTCTGTTACTACAAACGAACGAGGCCACAAACGGCCCGAGAAAAACGCCCACGACGAGCCACAATGACCGCGCCATCCCACGATCCAGTTCTAAGAATAAAAACTATCCTAACAAACTTAACTACTCAGCTGAAAATGACTATTTAGCTGTTTACTCTCTGCTAAGACTGAAAACAAAGAGCACACAAGGGTTAAGTCCACATCTCTCTCAACGTTTGCAGCTTTTTTCCTTGTTGGAGTGTTTGATTGGAGCTTTTTTTCTTAACGGTTGAAACTTTTTTATACACGGTTGAAACTTTTTTCATCCACACTTGAAGCTTTTCTTACAAC
>JAAAWK010001189.1:0-113131 GCA_022496015.1 Hordeum marinum
AGAAAGAAGAAGAAAGAAGAAGAAGAAGAAGAGAAGAGCCCCCGATCCCCAACGCCACTAACCCCCAACCTCCGACGCCACCGACCCTCGACCCCCGACGCCACTGACCCCCGACGCCCTGGACCCTCGACCCCGGACCACCGAAACCATCGCCTCCCGACCACCGACACCACCGACCCCCGACCACCGATGCCATCGACCCCCGACCACCAACGCCACCGACCCCTGACTCCACTGACCCCTGATGCCACTGTCTCGCGACGCCATTGACCCCTGACCCCCGACACCTATTATGCCTCATGTTGACCAAAAAGGTGCTCTTCGGCATTCGTGAAGCCGAGGAGGTCATACTTTTGTAAATTATGAGCTAGGTCACATATTTTCCTATTTTGTTATAAAAACATCATATTTTGTGTTGATCAGGTGAATTTCAATGTGCAGTTATTCGACAACCTCCCCGTGCATTTGACGAGCTCCCCTGTTCCGTTCGTTGGTGAGCACAAATGACATCTTCTTCCTCGGAACCCTTAAAAAAATTCTCTGTTCCGGTCTTTGTGCCGATGAAACTTGCTAGCTATAGGTGTCTTCAATCATCAGTATATGTGACCACTATGCGTCTCCCGTTCGAAAGGGTTACATCTATAAATATGCATTCATTAGCATATTTATAACCATAATTCTTTTGAATTGTCCAACGTTATCCATGGACAACCCGAGTATGTGTAGATTGGGTTCGTTTTCCCATATGCTCTGCTTCGGACCCGATGCAGAATTTCGTCAGTGCCTCCCTGTTGTTCTCCGGGTACACATCCTCTTTGCTTATTGCCGAGACGTGTATCAGGAGAACAGCGGGGAGGTGCTGCCAAAATTGTGCGTCGGATCCGGAGCAGAGCATGGGAAAACGAACCCAATCTACACATACTGGGTGGGATTAGGACTTATCTTTACCTACTAGCGTCTAGGTTGCATCGACGTAATAAAACTGACAAACTCTATTAACTGATGAATATGGTTTGCTGAATTATGTATATATTTTTTGTGTGTCCAGTAGCTAGGCAAGATGAGTGATCATGGGTGGATGTACACCGGTCACACTAGTCAGAAAGACATGACCCGTGAATGGATAACAAAAACCAAGGAGTTTGTGAGAGTCGCATTTGCAAATGGACAGAAAACAACCTGGTGCCCTTGTGTCGATTGCGACAACTTTAAGAAGAAGTCAGAGTTTGAAATGATCAAACACCTGCAGAAGTACGGTTTTGCGCCTAATTATACGGTCTGGACATTTCATGGTGAGTCTGCCGAACGTGCCAGAGCTGAGGTGGTTCGTCATCGCACCGACGAGCATGGTACCGGGATCGAAGACATGGTGCAAGACTTTGATGATGCTCGGGATTCGGACGATGAGATGGAGGAATCTGCAAAGGCCTTCTATGAAATGTTGGAGTCTTCAAAACGTCCTCTCCACGAGCACACTGAGCTTTGTCAGCTGGATGCCATCACGCAAGTAATGGCTCTGAAGGCTCAGTTCAACCTGGGCAGAGAATGCTACAACGCGATGATGACAATATTTGGATGCTTTCTACCCAAAGGACATGTATTGCCAGCAAACCTGTACCAATCGGACAAAATCCTACATGCGCTTAAGATGCCCTATGAGAATATAGATGCCTGTGAGAATGGATGTGCCTTATTTAGGTTTGAGTATGCGGGCTTCAACTATTGTCCCATTTGCAATGCTTCCAGGTATGTTCTGGTAGACAACAGTATGGGTGAGAAGAGCCAGACCAAAATCCCAGTCAAGGTTCTTCGGTATCTGCCAATCATACCAAGACTTCAACGTTTTTTCATGGTCGAAGAGACGGCCAGACAGATGACGTGGCATAAATTGGGCAAAAGAACAGAACTAGGTGCAGATGGGAATCCAATGTTGGGATACACTTCAGACGCTTTTGCGTGGAAGCACTTCGATGCATTACATAAGGATAAAGCGGCAGATCCAAGGCATCCTCGAGTTGCCATCAGCATGGATGGGTTCAATGTGTATGGTATGACGGCAGCACAATACAGTTGTTTGCCTATATTTGTCATTCCACTCAATCTCCCCCCGGAGAGATTATGAAAAGAAAGAACATTTTCCTGACGTTGATAATTCCAGGGCCCAAATATCCGGGGAAGAATATGAATATGTACATGCAGCCGCCTAAGGATGAATTGCAAGAAGCCCGGGATAATGGGATCAAGACATATGACGCCGCTACCCAAAAGAACTTCAAAATTCATGTGTGGTACATGTACTAGTCGCATGACTTGCCGGCGTATTCGCTATTCGTTGGCTGGTGTGTGCATAAAAGTTCCCGTGCCCCACATATAAGGCAACTCTTGAGTTCCGTTGGCTGCAGGCGGGTCGCAAGTTTTCTTGCTTCGACATGCATAGACAGTTCTTGGATCCTGACCATAAGTTCAAAAAAGACAAGAAGAAATTCATAAAAGGTAGAGTTGTCAAAAACATTGCACCACCTGCGTTGACAGGCCAACAGATCCTGGATCAGACAAATGCTCTCGAGCCGGATCCAAATTGTCCAGGGTATTTCAAAGGGTATAACACGGAACACGCCCGGACTCACAAGATATGTGTGTGGGATCTGCCTTACTTTAAAGACCTCCTTTGCCCACACAACATCGACATGATGCACACTGAAAAGAATATCGCGGAGGCCCTTTTTTGTACATTGTTCGGCATAGAGGGGAAGTCGAAGGATAATCCTAAGGCTAGAGTCGATCAGGAGGCTCTATGTGATAGACCGTTACAAAATATACGACAACTGAAAGGAAAGAAAAACTGGAGGAAGCCAAAGGCATGGTTCAATTTTGGAAGGCCAGCTATGAGGGAAATGATCTTGTGGGTGAAAATGCAGTTGATGTTCCTCGATGGGTATGCAGTGAATCTAAAGAGGGGAGCGAGTCTTGACAAATTGAAGATATTTGGTCTCAATAGTCATGATTGGCACATATGGCTTGAGCGGGTAATGTCGGTGATGTTGCGTGGCTTTATCCCTGAGGATGAATGGCTAGTACTGGCAGAGCTGGGCTATTTCTTTTGTGCTCTTTGTGCGAAAGAACTATCGCCGGACGTGCTAGACGAACTAGAAGAGTTGGCGCCGAAGTTGATCTGCAAGTTAGAAAAGATCTTTCCACCAGGCTTCTTTAATCCAATGCAGCATTTGATTTTGCATCTCCCGACCAGGGCAAGATTGGGGGGGTGCAAAATCGTTGGTGCTTCGGAACTGAGAGGATGCAGAAGACGCTTCAAGGAAAATGTAAAAATAAACGTAGAGTTGAAGCATCGATGGCCGAGGCATTCATTACTGAGGAGGCGGCAAACTTCATGACAGCACACTACAAAGCCAAGAATAGTCATTTGCATAATCTGAAGCCTCGGTACAATGATGGCGACCGTGAAAAAGGTCGATCCAACCTCAGCCTATTCAAAGGGAAGCTCGCACTAGCCGGTGCTTCGAAAGCAATAGCGTTGGATGTCGAAAAATGGCAAACCATTTCGTTGTATATCTTCAACAACCTAACATAAGTGCAGTCGTACATCGAGTAAGTTCTCGGTACATTGTTTTGCAACTTCTAATTCCTTTGAAATGCTCTTATTCTCGGATATGTGATACAGTCGATACGTTGCCAAATTCTTGGATGGAGCGGTGATCCAAAAGGATTCCATCGAAGAGTATGAGCTTATGGCAAAGCATGGAGGCGGCTATCCCGGTTTCATCTCTTGGTTCAAGCAAACGGTAATTTCCATTAGACGATTTCATTTCTTCGTCTAGTTTGTGGCTAATGCAGAGTCTATGTACTTGTAGGCTAATGCAGAGCCTATGGACTCTGAAATGAGACAAGTCGCTAATGGTTTTGACTATAAGGTACGTTCATTTGACAAATACGACATCAACGGGTATCGCTTTCATAATTTTGGCAAAGAGCTATCTATGGCCGACCGAAAGTCTACAAATTGTTGTGTATCCACTGTCGACGAAGGAGGGGTCGAGTATTATGGAAGAGTTGAAGCAATTTATGAACTTACATTCTTTGGTGAAAACCCACCAAACGTTGTAGTCCTCAAATGTTATTGGTTCCAGCCAAAGGAGACTAGAAGGACTCATGAACATATAGGGCTAGTCGAAATCAAACAAAGCACCCATTTAGATGTTCTCGATGTCTATATTATGGCTCAACAGGCGACCCAAGTTTTCTATCTATCGTGGGCCTGCCAAACGGATCCAAATCTGAATGGTTGGGATGTCGTTTATGATGTGCCGCCACATTTTAGACCACCTCCCCTCAATGAAGATGATTATGAACCTCACATTAACCCACACACATATGAAGGAGAATTCTTCCAAGAAACACGTGTTTCCAAAAAACGTTTCAAGAACCGCTCTACTTCACCCAGAACATTGAGGTAGACAGCGACAGTGAATCCGACTTCACCCCTGAGCCGGAACAAGAAGAGACGAAAGAAGAAGAGGTTACTGCTGCGGATGACCTGTCAATGCTTGACCGATTACATAAAGGAGGCCTTCCACATGGTGATGCATTTATTGATGATGTTGATGAGCACGTCATTACTGATAGTGATGATGATTATGCATTTATTGACCCCGGAGCATATATAGACGATGAAGATTAATATTAGCAATGTCAGGTATTCAATTATTATTATGTACATATATATTATTAATTAGTTCATGTTATTAGGTATTCAATTTTTTTATGTTGAACTAATTTCGTTCACTCTTTGTCATTGCAGGTGTTGACAGATGGTGGGCACGGGTTGAGAGCGCTCTGGGCCTCCTTCCTTGGTGCGTGCTGGAAGGCGTGCTATTATTCCACCCTAGCAACTCTGGAGAGCGCTGGTACATTGTATGCAGACACCGGCGGGAGCTTCTTCTTCGACCGGGAGAGGCCGGGGGAAGACGAAGAGAGGTGCTAGAGGTAGGAAGGCTGTTGCGCCTTCCTCGCCGCCACCCCCAACTGATTCTCCCGACCACGGGAGTGCTCCATCTCAGGTGGACCCGTCTGACTTGGACCCGTCTCAGACTCCGATTGCCGAGCCTCGGGCCGACGAGCCTCGGGTCACCGAGCCTTTGTCCCAGGAGACTTCAGTCCCAGAGTCTTCGTCCCAGGAGACTCCGGTCCTAGAGTCTTCGTCCCACGTGACTCCGAAGGCTAGTGGCCATGCTGATGGTGGCGAGGACAACTTTTCTGAGGATAGCTATAGCGAGGGCGAGCTTGTTGAGGAGGGCAAGAAGGTCTACCAGCGTGATGGTACAAAGCTCCCGCCCGTGCCAACGACCCGCGATCAGAGGTGGTTGATTGTGCCTAATGCGGAGAAGTAAGTGCATTTACTCTTTTTTAACCTTTTCCCTTCATGTTTCTTCAAATTAATATCTAATGTGTTGGCCTTGTCATACTGTAGGGGTTGGAAACACGACCCTCGTGTCCGCACGCCCAACCAGGTCCTTGGTGTGCTTCTCCGGCATCGCTTCCCGAGGAAGGTCCAGTTCCCCGGTGAGGGTGAGGTTCCACAGGTAGCACTGACCTGGGAGTTGTATGTGGCTGCCCCGGCCCCGCCGGAGGAGAGGGTCGACGGTGTCTTGTGCGAGACGATGTCCGACATTGTGATCCGTCGGTTTTGGGTAATTTCTCCTTTACAGAATTAAAAATCAACAACACCTAATGATTGTACTAATCAGTGTTGTCTTGTTTGATTGCAGACCTTCTACATGTGTCTTGAGGAACACGAGGCGGACGCGGCTATTGTTGTCATAGCCGAGTGCAAACGCCTACTTCAGAACTTATGACACGAGGCTTGGGTGCAGGCTATTCGAGACTACTATGCCTCGACTAACATTAAGAGGGCCAAGAAGAAGTGCCACAAAAAATTCTGAGTAAGGAGAAGTACATGAACGTAATTACCTATTCTTAAGGCCTTGTACTTAGTTTCCTTGATTTGATTCGTAGGCGTAGCGTTGAAATTTCTCTTGTCTAACTTAGGTGCCCCCGAGATGGTATGCGGATAGGATGGACTGTTGGGAGGCATTGGTGGATGAGTGGTGCTCTCCCAAATGGCTAGCCGACCACAACAAGGCCAAGGATAAGCGTGCCCAAATGAGAGGTGTGCCACACCATCAAGGGAGCTCCAACCTATTTGAGTTCGGGGATCACTCAGTATGTGGTTTGCTTCATGATTCATGCAATTTCATTCTTCATGCTAGCTTGAGCCCTTAACTACTATTTTGTTCCTCTCTTTTAGGCACGACACAACAAGAAGGAGGTGCCACCATTGTTCGACCTCTATGCCATGGCCCATACTGCCTCGTACAAGAAGGCCAAGGCATTCTCTGAGGATGACCTTGATCATCTAGAGAGCTTCAGCAACATCTCCTCCCACAACAAGCTCGTGAGGTACAGAGATTAGGGGAAGGCGAGGAAAGGGGAGGCCTTCAACCCGAGCCAGAGTCCTTTTGATCCAGAGCTTGTGATGATATCTGGTGGCGGGAGGCCCCATGGCTTGATAGGCATTGGGGATGGATTGATACGTTGTCCTAGAACTCTCCCGGAGATCAAGAAGTGCCAGACGAGTTCCGATCCTGAGATAAGGCCTCGTCCACGGACAATGGAGCTCGCCATCGAGGCTAGGGCCCAAGAGCTTCTGGCGGAGACAAATAGGCAAGCGGCGCAGAGGGAGAGGGAAATGGAGGAGAACTGGAACGATGCGTATCACCGGGCCCTATACGAGCTCCTCGTGGTAAGTTTCTCCTGCATATTAGCCAAATCATGCACGTAATGTTCGTTTCATCACTAACTAATATGACTGACTCATGAAAACAAAATGTGCAGACCGTGTGCTAGAACAATGGTCAGACCCCTCCGTCGATGCCCAAAATTGCTATAGCACCCATGGTGAGTTTCATTTGAATGGTCATTAGTTACTAGTATTCACATTTGAGTTGCATCATGCTAAGGAGACATTGCAAATGATCATTGGTGCAGTGTGCCTCCCGACAAGCATCGACCAATCCTTCTGCGTCTGCTGCAACCCCGACCGGTCCTTCTCCGTCTCACACCAGCGCAACCCCACCGGTCCTTCACCTCCGTGATGATGGTAAGTTTTCCCAAGTGTTTTGCATAACAAATGCATACTTAGCTTAAGAAATGGCCTATTTAGCTCCAAAATGACCTATACTTAGCTTCTTTAGTTCATTTATGACATACTAAGCATAATTAGGTAAAAAAATGGCATGATAACCTTGGTTTAGCTCCAAAATGACAGAGACTTAGCTTATTTTCCTCCAAAATGACAAAATAACCTTACCTACCTCCAAAATGACCTATTATAACTAGGATAGCTCTAAAATGACCTACACTTGCCATTTTGTCCTCCAAAATGAGTAAATATGATTAGTTAGCTCAAAAATGGCATAACTACCTAGGTTAGCTCAAAAATGACCTATACTTAGCTTCTTTAGTTCATTTATGACATACTTAGCATACTTAGGTAAAAAATGGCATGATAACCTTGGTTTAGCTCTAAAATGACATAGACTTGGTTATTTTCCTCAAAAATGACATAATAACCTTACGAAGCTCCAAAATGACCTATTTACCTAGCTTAGCTCTAAAATGACCTACCCTTAGCATTTTTACCTAGCTTAGCTAAAAAATGGCATTTTTACCTACTTTGGTTAGGAGAAGAAGATAAATAAGAGGAGAGGAGAAAAATAAAGAGAAGAAAAATTCGTCCTCTTCTTCTTCTTCTTCTTTTTCTTCTTCTTCTTCTAGCTAGTCTTCTTCTTCTTCTTCTAACTTTCTTATTTCCCAATTTGTAGATTTGCTTTAGATGAGGAAGCTTGCGTTGATGGAGTCTACTCTTCTCCTTGTGCTTCCTTTTTGTTTTGATTGTGTACGATGTACTTTGGTGTTGGATATGTTGTTGAAAACTTGTTGGATATGTTGTTGGAAACTTTGTTGGATGTGTTGTTGGAAACTTGTTGTTGGATATGTGTTGGTAACTTGTTGTTGGATATGTGTTGGTATGCTTGTTGAAAGTATTTTGAAATGTGTATATATATGTATGAAATTCTGTGAAATTTGAATGAATTTAAGAAAAAACATAAAAAACAGGGGATGTACATGTTCTTTGCCGAGCTTTATCGTCTGCCAGCAGACGGCAAAGTTGCCACGTGGCAGCTACCTGTGCAACCTCGGGTGGCACTAGGCTGGCCTATGTGGTTGCTTTGCCGTCTGCTGGCAGACGACAAAGAACTTTGCATCTTTGTCGTCTGCCAGCAGAGGGCAAAGAAACCGTTGCTTTGCCGTCCGTTGGGAGATGACAAAGAGCTTTGCATCTTTGTTGTCTGCCAGTGGACGGCAAAGCACGCCGTTAACCCCTTAACGGATGTACGCTGCCACGTGTTCCGTCCATAGCCTTTGTCGTCTGCTCGCTGATGGCAAAGACCTTTGCATCTTTGCCGTTAGCCAGCAGACGGCAAAGCACCCTTTACCATAGCTTATTCAGCCGGGCGGTTGGTTGTTTGCTGGTAGACGACAAAGCCTTTGCGGTCCGCCATGCATGCCTTTGCCGTCTGGCATGGCTGACGGCAAAGTTGTTGATTCCTATAGTGATTCTAGGCTCTAAGGATCTTCTTGATGATGAATTTGCCAGTCATCTCTTCACTTCCTAAGCCGACAATCTCATTTGTGATGAGAGTACACCTAGAGTAGATTTCCGCGACTCCTCCACCATCCTTCATATTGAATTTTTCAAGTTGAGTTTGTAGCACATCCAACTTAGATTCCCTAACAGAGTTGCTACCTTCATGTATATCAACCAAAGTATCCCAAATTTCCTTTGCATTCTCAAGATGGCTAATCTAGTTGAACTCTTCGGGGCATGGACAGTTGAACAGAATATCGCATGCTTGAGCATTGTATTGCAATATCTTCAATTCTTCCGCAGTCACTTCATGATTCGGTTCCTTTCTACCACCAAAGAATTCACCTTGCAGTCCAAGACGAACAACAACCCAAACGTCGGGGTTATGACCAAGAATATGCATTTTCACATACTTCTGAAAGTGTGTTATATCGACTAGAGGGGGTGAATAGGCGATTTTTACAAATTCATCACTTGAGGAATTTCAACTTTGAGGAATTTGAAATGTGATGAATAACTAATAGCGGAATAAGTACTCAAGTGCATGAGGAACACAGCGACAGCATAGTCGTCATAATGAAATGAAACATGCACATATTACAAGTAGCGTGATACAGGATAAACAGGTGAAGAACAAGGCAGCTTGAAGGATTTGAGGTGAGGAATTTGTGAAAGTCTTCAGTCAAATTCTTCAAACAGTAAAGTTCAATTTCATCAACAGCTTAGATGAGGAAATGGAAGGGTTGAGGAAATAGAACCAGTTGGCACGATGAAGACAATGATTTGATGACCCAGTTCCAACTGCTGTGACAGTCGTAAGTCTGGTTTGGAGCGGCCTGCTATTTAAACCAGAGGACACACAGTCCTTATCGTATTCTCCTTGAGATAAGGTCACACAGTCCTCGCCCAACACTCGTGGTAAGTCTTCAGGGTAGGCTTCCAAAACCCTCACAAACTGGTCACCCGGCGATCCACAATTTACTGTTGGATGCTCTAGACCAAGGTCACTTCGTGATCCCCAATTGACTGCATGATGCACTAGACCATGACGCCTAACCGTCTGGAGGATACACAGTCCTCAAAGGTAACAAGCGTCGGTTCCACACAGGAATTTCTTCAGTGATGCTCAATCACTTTGGGTTTTGATGGTTTGGTTGTGGGTTTTTCCTCACTGATGATTTTCTCTCAAATTCCTCGGAGGATGGGTTGCTCTCTTTATGACAAGTGTCAGTTCTCTCTCGGAGCAGCCAACCAGCTAGTGGTTGTGGGGGGCGGCTATTTATAGCCAGGGTGCAACCTGACATGATAAGACATAAATGCCCCCAATGATATGACCGTTAGGTGGATGTTATGATTGGGGACAGCTGGCGTTAGGCGCAGCAACCGTCGGAATCTCGAACTATGAAAGTCCTCAGACTTATCATGTTCCTCACTTGTAGGCAATTCGCAGTGGCGAAATCCTAACTCCTCAGTCAGATCAATTTCCACAAAAACTAGAAGAACTTCGTCTCTGTCACTGAAGAAATTGACTGAGCTGTAAGAGATTTCCAAAGGCTTCACTCGAAGTATGGATAGGTTGAGGATTTTGGAGTTGAGCATCAGTTGGAAATTTTCCTTAGTATTACCTCGGCCCCCTTTAACAGTACGGTGTTTCCTATGACTCAAAGAAAGGAAATGAAACTACGAAAACAAAAGTCTTCACGCTTCATAGTCCTCGTTCATATCTTCAAGGTCACACCGACTTCTTCAGTTTCAAAGTCTTCACAAAGTCTTCAGCAAAGTCTTCACAAAGTCTTCACCAAAGTCTTCACAAAGTCTTCACCAAAGCCTTCAGTTGAAGACATACATTTTTAGGGGTCGGTAATCTCCGGTTGTATCAAACTCCTCATCAACTTATAGAGCCTCTGTACACTCACAAACACATTAGTCACTTAACCTATAAGTCTTCAATACACCAAAATCACTAAGGGGCACTATATGCACTAACAATCTCCCCCTTTTTGGTGATTGATGACAAATAGGTTAAGTTTTCAATGGGGATTAAAGATATGGAATGTAAGCACTGAAATTGAGGAATTTGATTGCAAGATATAGAAGAACTCCCCTGAAGTTGTGCATATTTGAGGAATTTGCTTTGGACTGCAAATGCACATGTCAGGTTAAAATATGGAGATCTCCCCCTATATCTTGTAATTCATACACGCATTTGAACATATGATATGAAGAATTTGAAATGCATGAGTAAAATGGTGTCTGACGAAATTCAGCATGTATGCATTAAGATGCTTGAGGAAATAAACATGCGAGGAAATAGTTCAAAAGTGTCAGACCACCATCGGACTTAAGTTTACAACTCAATCAACAAAAGCTTCAGAAGAGCGAGAGTTATAACTTAAATAATAAACACAACCCATATATATATAGACCCGCTTGAAGACTAACTCAAATTTTCTCCCCCTTTGTCATCGAAGACAAAAAGGACAAAAACTGAGAACTAATGCCCTTGAAGAAGTTCATCGTGTTGGTGAAGAAGGAGCGCCAACGGTGTCGGGGTCGTTCGTTGAAGCAGGGCCCGCAGCAGTGTCTTCCAAGTCCTCAGCATCATCTGTCTCACGTGATGAAGAATATGAACTAGTGACCAGCTGAGGAACTTGAACCTTCTTGAATTTCTTCGGAGGTTGACGAGCCCAGTCAAGATTCTCTTCAAGATTTAGCTCACTCGGTTCATCAGGAGGCAAGACAGCTGATAGAATAGCCCAAGTGCGTTTGAAGATTTCATGCGCATAGAAGTGGTTCTTCTTCACTGAATTCTGTGTCACAATCATGTTGTGAAGAATAGCACCCTACTGTTGTTTGACCCACTTGTGGTTGCGATCAACCTTTTGATGAAGACTGAGGAGTAACTCACGATGAGTCATCACTCGAGGAGCAGTAGATTGAGGCTTTGGAGCTGATGCTTTTGCAGTGGAGTCATGTGTAGCAGAGTCATCATTTGTTGAGTAGGATGTTGCTTGACGAAACTGGCCGTCCAAAGGACGAGTTCCTTCATCAATGATGTTTTTGCCTTTTCCTTCAACCAGAGTTCTCTTGAGGACTTCGATCAGTGGCAGGAATGCTAAGTGATTCTGAAAGTCTGCCTGGAAATGAATAGAAGTCTTTGTTCTGATGAAATTCATAATCTAGGGAGCGTAAGGCTTCAGCTCAAATGGGGCCACAGCATCATTTGCCAACGTCCTCATGAAGAAATCGTGAAGGTTTATGGGAATCCCATGGATGATGTTAAACAACATATTCTTCATGATTCCTTTAACTTC
The DNA here is from genome assembly GCA_022496015.1 of Hordeum marinum. Taxonomy (NCBI): domain Eukaryota; kingdom Viridiplantae; phylum Streptophyta; class Magnoliopsida; order Poales; family Poaceae; genus Hordeum; species Hordeum marinum. Next base: position 12,040 of record JAAAWK010001189.1, read on the forward strand.
TTCATTTTCAGAATCATGCCCCTTCTGAGGACATAAAGTGTGCGTCAAGATTCTGTAGACAGTCCTGGGCACATATAGCAAACCCTTCACTAGGAAGGTAGTCCTCTGAGGCTTTCTAGGTGTGAGTCTCTTCATCAGCACATTCATCAATTGATTTGGCACTGGTGGATCAGTAAACAGACAACGAGCTTCTTCTGATGGAATTGGAAGAGGGAAAGTTTGGAGCAACTCTGAGGAAGTTGTTGTGTAGTGTTTCAAACCTGTCATCCAGTCCAGAACCCAAGAGTTAATGTCTGATGAATTTCCACTTATGTGCAGAGTGGCATAAAACTGAAGAATGAGCTCCTTGTTCCAGTCGCAGACATCTACACACAAGGGTAGTAGTCCTGCATCATAGAGAACTTGAAGCACTGGTGTATATGAGGGAATTGATTCCATGTTTTACGTGAGGAATATGGTGATGTTCAAAGATCTTATTCTTCTCACAAAGGACAGAGGCATAGTAGTTCATCTGAGAAGTCGTCTAGAATCTTGAGCGACCAACTCGAGCAGACTTATACGGGTTAGGTCCGGTGAAGAACATGTGCTCGTTGAAGAAGTTGGTCTTGAGGAACTTAGGGCGACCTGAGCCTTTGAGTGGCATTCTTTGCACAGGCTGAAGATTTGGCACGGCCTGCCCTTTGGTTTCCTTAGCAGTGTGAGGAACAATCTGGAGGGTTGTTTCCTCATCAGCTCGAGGAATTCCATTTGTAATTTGAACATCCATAGTTTCATCAGCTGTTGCAGCTGGAGTTTCATCAGTAATCTGAACATCCTCATTTTCATCAGTTGGAATATCTTCAGGGTCTAGAAGATACAGATGTTCAGAGTCTGTTTGAATATCCTCGTTTGTACAGACGACTGAGGAATAAGTGGTAGTGGAGTTGCCATAGGAGAAGCGGGATGGAAGACTTCCCAAAATTCATCATGGATGACACGAGTGGTGCAACCAATGTCAATATCTTCATCCATGTTATCACCCTCAGCTTCTTTGGTAGTGACCTGAAGCTAAAGCAGTGGTTCTTTAGGAGGTGAAGAAATGTCTTCAACCTCAATTTCTTCATCCATCTGCTCGGACGAAGCGTCAGAGTGAACATCTTCTGTGGGGATATCATATACCTTCCCAATTGGCACTATTGCCAGAGAGGGTGCTGAGGAAATGGGTACAACATTGATAGGCTCAGTTGAAGAACTTGTCAAAGTCTTCAATTTCTTCCCAGCAGGAGCTTCTAAGTCTGATGCCTTTCGCTTAAGAGTTTTCTCCCTGGCAGCTTCATTTTCATCAGGAACGACTGATGCAGTCGCCCTGGTTTGTTCAGATTCTTCAGGCTCAGCAGAGACTTCGACTGGCCTCTCACTTTCCTCAGGCACAACAGTGGCAGTTGTCTTGGCAGGTTCATCAGTGATCTAAGTTTCCTCAGCAGCACTTGTAGCAGCTTCTAGTGCAGAAGCAGTGTTATCAGCAGGTGGGGCTTCTTCTGGTGCAGATTCCTCAGTAGGTTGAGGAATTCTAGCTGACTGAGGCTGTGGAGCAAGAGTACGTGCAGTAGTCCGTGTGTTGTGATCCTTCACCGCAGCTTGAGCAGCTTTGATGAATCTCACCTTAGTGCCTTTTCATTCCTCATCATATTTTACTTGTTTTTCCGAGAGGTTGTGGATCTCGGACTGGACAATCACAAGTTGATCTGGAGTCAGATTCATCACATTGTCGTGCAGAAACTTCTCTTTGCGAGCAATGTTTTCCTTGGCCCTCTTGGCTTTCTCTCTCTTCCATTTTTCCTCAGCGATGAAATGCGTGAGGACATGGTCCACATTTGGAGGCAATTTCAGCGAGGAAAGAGGTGTGTTGGGATCCTCAAGCCAGATTTCTATGAAGTCTAGGATCGTCTTTCGATCCAACAGCAGAGGTACTAAGCTGTCCTTGGCAATGGCAGCCTTCTGCTGACTTTGTCTGATGATTTCTTCATCATCAGCTTCATCATCGGCATCCTCAGAACCTAAGGGAATTTTCACTATAGCCTTGCTTGTGTGAGGATTGGGTCTCTGACCTCGTCCAGCTGTTTTCTTTAACTTCATAGCAGAGGGGCTTGATGAAGATTTTGCAGTAGAAGGGCTTGCAGAGATCTTTGGCTTCCTTGAGAAACCCTCAGTCCTCTTGCATGTTGCCAAGCGTACTGGAGTTGAGGACTTTTTCGTAGCCACTGAAGACTGAGCAGCAACTGTTCCAGCACCAGAGACCTTAGAGTGTTGAGGCCTTTGAACTTGAGGAATTAGCTGTGAGGACTTTGAGGATGAAGAAATTGGTTTCACAGCTGACTTCTTCAGCATTGATTTCTTCGGACCACTTGCGGATGCACCAGCAGAGGCAACAGCTGCAGAGTCCTCATTGAATTTCTTCACAGCATCCTTGGCTTTATTTGCCAGCTTGGCTTGCTGCTTTTCCCATAAGTCAGGAAAGTCTTCACCTGTCTTGAGACTTGTTGGATCAGCAAGTTGATTAGGTGCAAGGGGAGGTCTCCTGCAAGGGGGCTTCACAGCGAATTTCATCATGTACTTTGGGGTGACATAATGATATTCTCTCCATTCCTTAGCCCATCTTCTTTCTATCTTCTGCAGACGGATTTTTCTCTGTTTCATTGTCTCTTTCCCGTGTGTTTCTTCATCTGGTGTGCAATAATCATTATAGATTTCATCAGGAATTTCAAAAGCTGTTTGCACATCAGGCTTCTTTCCTCCTTTTTGAGTTCTTTTGTCTGCCATTTTCTTCAGCTGAGGAATTTGAACCCTTGAGGATTCTGAAGAGGTACACAGTTTTTCTTCAAGTAACGCTACAAATGAGTTAAGTTGATGAGAACCTAGTGATTCATCAGCAGACATGTCTGTACCTGTGAATAGAGTGTAGGTGCGAGGAATTTGAAGAGGTCATATGCGTTCCCAGAGATTTTTTTTAAAAAAACTGGGTATGAGGAAATTGACCAAGAGTGTCTTGAGGAATTTCACTAAGTGCTCTTTGTCTTTAGGTTCTAGAGTTGTGTAAATTAGGGGTTTCACACAATTGAGGAATCTCCAGAGAAACATTACTTAGGGAAAATCATCAAGGAAATGAAGATGTAAGGTGCTTTGGAATGAGATTCAGGAAGAATAAACACCTTTTGATGAATATGAGAACAACTTGAAGATCAAACGAGGGCAGTAAAAAATGAATTTTATTTACCCTGATGAAGAACACGACGAACTTGGAAACAAGTATGAAGAAGTCCGTCAGTTCAGATCTCCCACGCACTAGCTTGGCAGAGGGAGACAACTACAGCGGCGGCGGGATGAAGAACTCTGCGGCCGATGCGAGTACGGCGACGGCGAGGTTGAGGCAGTGAAGCTCTTCCACACCGGCATTGATGATTTTGGCGGAGGCGCTAGGTTGGAGCTTGGGAGGGTGAGAAGAAGCAGTAACCGAGCACTGTTGAAGGGGAAGGGGTATTTATAGAGGGAGTAAAAACTGATATGTCCAAAGATTTTGGATGAGATTGCCCCTGACCCTTTCTCTTCTTGCGACATGTGTCACCCACGTTCTGAGTAGTGGAGATTGTAGGGGATCGTGGATTATCCAGTCGCAGGAATCGGAACCGTTTGAGCGGTAAAACCAAAATTTTGTTGGTGAAAATTTAGAAGTTTTCCGTTAGCAAATTCTTCAGCTGCCGAGGACACAGTGAAGACTTTGAACGAGTTTCAAAGTAGAACGCATATGAAGAATTTGAGAACAGACTGTATTGATTTTAGCACTGAAGGAGAAAAGGGTCCGATCACATTCACTTAGATGAAAATCAATTCGAAGAATTAGCAATAAGTGATGCTGTTGAGGACATAGAAAAATCAAATATATAGGCATATGGTCAATGAAGAACTCTAATTTCAACTTTTGAAGAATTTGAAAAGTTGAGGAATTTGAAAGTTGAAGAATTTGAAAAGTTGAGGAATTTGCAAACTTGAAGATTTTGAAGATTTGAAGAATTTGCAAAATGATGAAAAACTCAACTTTGAGGAATTTCAACTTTGGTTGGTGGCGAACCCACCGTATAAGAATGATGATTTCAGACACCGTGTACAATTGTCGTAGGATTCTGAGAATCAATTTCTTCATTAATTTCTTCACACTTAGAGAGTTATTCTTCATTGATTGAAGAAAAATGTTTCTTCATGTGTTGCACATCAAGATCATCAATTTTGCGTAAGTGTTAGGATGTGTGTCCTTTTTCAAAGAACATTTGAAGATTGTAAGATATTTAGCTCACATCGCAACTTGCAAAATCTCTTTTCATCCAAGGGCTTTGTGAAGATATCGGCTAGCTGTTCTTCAGTAGGAATATGATTGATGGCAATGTCGCCCTTGAGTATATGATCACGAAGAAAGTGATGACGAATCTGGATGTGCTTGGTCTTGGAATGCTGAACTGGGTTATAAGCAATCTTGATTGCACTCTCACTGTCGCAGTACAGAGGCACATTCTTCAACTTGATGCCATAGTCCTTGAGGGTTTGCTTCATCCAGAGTAACTGAGCACAACACAAGCCAGCAGCAATGTACTCAGCTTCTGCAGTGGAGAGTGATACACAGTTCTGCTTCTTTTAAGACCAACAGACTAATGATCGTTCGAGGAAATGACATGTGCCTGAAGTAGACTTGCGATCAACACGATCACCAGCATAATCAGCATCTGAGAATCTGATGAGGTGAAGATTTGAGCCCTTGGGATACCATAATCCAAGAGTTGGTGTGTGAGCTAAGTATCGAAGAATATGCTTCATAGCCTTATGGTGTGATTCCTTCGGTGTTGCTTGGAATCGGGCACACATGCAAACACTTAGCATAATATCAGGCCTAGATGCACATAGATACAATAGAGAACCAATCATGGAGCGGTATACCTTTTGATCAAAATCTTTACCATTTTCATCAGTGCAGAGGTGTCCTTTTGAGGGCATTGGAGTTTTGACGCCTTTGCAATCTTGCATGTCGAATTTCCTCAGAACATCCTTGAGGTACTTCTCTTGGGAGATGAAGATGTCGTTGTCTTGTTGACGAATTTGAAGACCTAAGAAAAATTTCAACTCTCCCATCATAGACATTTGATATTCTTCACTCATCATATAGGCAAATTCATCACTATAACTTTTGTCAGTACAACCAAAGATAATATCATCCACATAGATTTGACATATGAAGAGTTCATTGTCATAGGATTTAGTGAAAAGAGTTAGATCGAGTGAACCGGTTTTGAAGCCTTTCTTCATGAGGAATTCCTTCAGAGTTTCATACCACGCCCTTGGGGCTTGCTTGAGGCCATAGAGGGCTTTGTTGAGTCTGAAGACTTTGTCAGGATGCTTAGGGTCTGCAAAACCTGGTGGTTGAGCAACATATACTTCTTTCTCAATCTTACCATTGAGGAATGCACTTTTCACATCCATTTGATATAAGATTATATTATGATGGTTAGCATAAGCAAGTAATATGTGAATAGCTTCAAGTCTAGCAACAGGTGCAAACGTTTCATCAAAGTCAATTCCTTCAACTTGTGTGTAGCCTTGTGCTACAAATCAAGCCTTATTCCTCACCACAAGGCCATTTTAATCTTGCTTGTTGCGATAGATCCACTTGGTACCTATGATGTTATGCTTGCGAGGATCTAGCCGCTTGACAAGTTCCCATACATTGTTGAGCTTGAATTGATGCAATTCCTCTTGCATAGCTCGAATCCACTCAGGCTCCTTGAATGCTTCATCAACTTTGGTGGGCTCTATGATAGAGACAAAAGCAAAGTGCCCACGAAAGTTAGTTAAATGTGAGGCTTTTGAGCGAGTGAGAGGACCTGGTGCATTGATATCATCGATGATTTTGTCAATATGCACTCCATTTACAACTCTTGGATGGGCAGGTTGACGTGGTTGAGTATTTTCATCAACACCATTTTCTTCAGGTGTGTCATCGTGACTATCTTCTTTTGCTGGAATGATTTCCTCAGTGGGTACGATGTCTTCAGTAGCCTTCATCTTAATAGATTCCTCAGGAGATTGTTCATCTAACACAGAAGGCAATTGCTCTCTTTGCAAGCTATTAGTTTCATCGAACCGCACATCTACAGTTTCAACAACCTTGTGATGGTAGGTGTTGAAGACTCTGTAGGTGTGCGAGTCCTTTCCGTAACCAAGCATAAAACCTTCATGTGCTTTCGGTGCAAATTTAGAACTATGGTGAGGATCTCTAATCCAACATTTTGCACCGAAGACTTTGAGATAACTTACATTGGGTTTCTTGTCAGTCATGAGTTCATATGAAGTCTTCTTGAAGAATTTGTGAAGATATACCCTGTTGATGATGTGGCAAGAAGTATCAATTGCCTCAGGCCAGAAGCGACGAGGAGTCTTGTATTCATCAAGCATGGTGCGAGCCATCTCAACAAGAGTCATGTTCTTGCGCTCCACTACGCCATTCTGCTGAGGAGTGTAAGGGGCAGATAACTCATGAGTAATACCAAGTTCATCAAGATATTCATCAAGATTGGTATTTTTGAACTCGGTCCCATTATCACTCCTTATGTGCTTGATCTTGACGCCAAAGTTGGTGGAGGCCCTTGAAGCAAATCATCTGAAGACATCCTGCACTTCAGTCTTGTACATAATAATATGCACCCACGTGTATCGTGAATAGTCATCAACAATAACAATACCATACCAACTTGAAGCATTTGTTAGTATAGAGTAGTGAGTGGGACCAAAGAGATCCATGTGAAGCAATTCGAAAGATCGAGTAGTGGTCATGATTGTCTTTGAGGGATGCTTGGATCTGGACATCTTCCCAGATTCGCATACACCACAGAGGTGGTCTTTGAGGAATTTGACGCCCTCGATGCCTATGACATGCTTTTTCTTCACGAGAGTGTGCAAGTTCCTCATGTCAGCATGTCCAAGTCGTCGATGCCCCAACCAGCCTTCTGAGGACTTTGCTAGTAAGCATGTGGTGTGAGGACGTGATAAATGAGGAATTCATTTCTTCATGGTTAGCTTGCGTCCTTTCAAGCATTTTCTCAGGTCTCCTGCAAATTCATCAGTTGTTCAAATTCATCGGGAGACCTGACCCTGCATAAGAGATTAGTTCAATTTCTTCACCACCCACATCTGGAGGGGTGGCAAAGAGTTCATCATTCTGCAAGCACCATATGAGAAGGGAGGCATTGAAGCAAGTGCGCTTCGTTTCACAGGATGAGGGTCAGAGTACTCATATGAATAAGCAGAGAAATTTTTCGAGGACTTATGAACATAATGATTTGAAGAATAATGCACATATTCAGAACTCTTAGATTTTCCCTGCAATACAGATGCATTAGCACGAGAATGATAATTTTGACCATTTGAGGATTTTGGTCCTAGTGAAGACTTTGGTCCATATGAGGAATTTGATCTGGGGTTCCTGTTCTTCATAGGTGATGTCATGATGACATTTGTAGGTAGCTTTTGGGAACCCAAATTTTCTTCATAGGAGAGCCATTCCTGCAGTTAGTTCCAACAAATCTGGCAAATACTTCATCATTCTGATTTTTGAAGAATTTGTAGTTTGAGTCAAGTGACTGATCAAAGGAATATAAAGTTTCACAAGTAAAGCCAGATAAAGTGGATGGATCTACAGGAGTTCCTTTTGCAACAACCCATGAGGTTTTGGGATACTGCTCAGGTGTCCAGTAGGATCCATCAGCGTTGAGTTTCCTCACAAAGGCAACACCCTCTTTTCTAGGGTTCCTGTTCAGAATCTGCTTTTTGAGGACATCGCAAAGGATTTGATGCCCCTTTAGACTTTTGTACATACCTGTCACATACAATTCCTTCAACCCTGCATTGTCATCAGTGATACTTGTGGTATCCTCAGATGAGGAATTTGAGACCACTAGAATAGTTGAAGAATTTGTAGTAACAGAAGCATTCGAACATTCAGGTGAAGAATTAGCAGTTTCACGTTCGATGCATTTCAGGCAAGGTGGAACAAATTCTTCCCGAGCGGTATTGATCTGTTGAGCCATAAAGGAATCGTTTTCCCTTTGGAGATACTCATAAGACACTCTCAGTTTCTCAAGATCTTGCTTTCTTTGAAGAAATTCATAAGAAAGCTTCTCATGATCGACTAAGAGGTCGTTATGACGACTCTGAAGGTTATCATACTTTGTCTGAAGACTTTTGAGATCATCAGACAGAGTTTGAGTTCGATCCACTTCATCGTTCAACAAATCATCGCTTCTGTCTAGCATTTTTTGAAGCTTTCCAAGTGCACTTTGTTGCTTAGTGGAAATTTTAACAAGTTTAGCATAGCTAGGTTTCACATATGTTGGGAGACGTAGTAGTAAATCAAAATTTTCCTACGCGTTCACCAAGATCCATCTATGGAGAAACCAGCAACGAGCAAGGGGAGAGTGGATCTTCATACCTTTGAAGATCGCTAAGCGGAAGCGTTACAAGAACGTGGTTGATGGAGTCGTACTCGCAGCGATTCAGATCGCGGTGGATCCGATCAAGTGCCGAACGGACGGCACCTCCGCGTTCAACACACGTGCAGCCCGGTGACGTCTCCTACGCCTTGATCCAGCAAGGAAGGAGGAGAGGTTGAGGGAGAGCTCCGGCAGCACGACGGCGTGGTGGCGGTGGAGCTGCGTGGTACTCCGACAGAGCTTCGCTAAGCGCTACGGAGAACGAGGGGAGGAGGAGGTAGGGCTGCACCAGAGAGAGAGGGAGAACCGTGTGTTGTGCAGCCCCAAATACCTCCACTATATATAGGAGAGAGGGAGGAGGGGTGGCTGCGCCCTAGGGTTCCACCCTAGGGGTGGCGGCAGCCACCAGATGCCATCTGGCCGGCGGCTAGGGCAAGGGAGAGGTGGGGCGCCCTAGGGTGGGCCTTAAGGCCCATCTAAGCCTAGGGTTTGCCCCCCTCCACCTTTGCCACGCCTTGGGCTGGGGTGGGAGGCGCACCAGCCCACCTAGGGGCTGGCTCCCTCCCACTCTTAGCCCACGGAACCTTCCGGAGCAGGTGGGCCCACTTGGTGGACCCCCGGAACCCTTCCGGTGGTCCCGGTACACTACCGGTGACACCCGGAACACTTCCGGTAACCAAATCCTCACTTCCTATATATCAATCTTCGTCTCCGGACCATTCCGGGACTCCTCGTGACGTCCGGGATCTCATCCGGGACTCCGAACAACCTTCGGTAACCACGTACACTATTTCCCTATAACCCTAGCGTCATCGAACCTTAAGTGTGTAGACCCTACGGGTTCGGGAGACACGTAGACATGACCGAGACACCTCTCCGGCCAATAACCAACAGCGGGATCTGGATACCCATGTTGGCTCCCACGTACTCCACGATGATCTCATCGGATGAACCACGATGTCAGGGATTCAATCAATCCCGTATACAATTCCCTTTGTCTATCGGTATGGTACTTGCCCGAGATTCGATCGTCGGTATCCCCATACCTTGTTCAATCTCGTTACCGGCAAGTCTCTTTACTCGTTCCGTAATACATCATCCCGTGACTAACTCCTTAGTCACATTGAGCTCATAATGATGATGTCTTACCGAGTGGGCCCAGAGATACCTCTCCGTCACACGGAGTGACAAATCCCAGTCTCGATTCGTGTCAACCCAACAGACACTTTCGGAGATACCCGTAGCGTACCTTTATAGCCACCCAGTTACGTTGTGACGTTTGGCACACCCAAAGTATTCCTACGGTATCCGGGAGTTACACAATCTCATGGTCTAAGGAAATGACACTTGACATTGAAAAGCTTTAGCAAACGAACTACACGATCTTGTGCCATGCTTAGGATTGGGTCTTGTCCATCACATCATTCTCCTAATGATGTGATCCCGTTATCAACGACATCCAATGTCCATGGTCATGAAACCGAGACCATCTATTGATCAACGAGCTAGCCAACTAGAGGCTCACTAGGGACACGTTGTGGTCTATGTATTCACACATGTATTACGGTTTCCGGTTAACACAATTATAGCATGAACAATAGACAATTATCATGAACTAGGAAATACAATAATAACCATTTTATTATTGCCTCTAGGGCATATTTCCAACAGTCTCCCACTTGCACTAGAGTCAATAATCTAGTTACATTGTGATGAATCGAACACCCATAGCATTCTGGTGCTGATCATGTTTTGCTCGTGAGAGAGGTTTAGTCAACGGATCTGCGACATTCAGATCCGTATGCACTTTACAAATATCTATGTCTCCCTCCTGAATGTAATCACGGATGGAGTTGAAGCGGCGCTTGATGTGTCTTGTCTTCTTGTGAAACCTGGGCTCCTTCGCAAGGGCAATAGCTCCAGTGTTGTCACAGAGTAGGGTCATCGGGCCCGACGCATTCGGAATCACTCCTAGGTCGGTGATGAACTCCTTCATCCAGACTCCCTCCTTTGCTGCTTCCGAAGCAGCTATGTACTCCGCTTCACATGTAGATGCTGCCACGACGCTTTGCTTGCTGCTGCTCCAGCTCACTGCCCCTCCATTCAAAATATACACGTATCCGGTTTGCGACTTGGAGTCGTCCGGATCTGTGTCGAAGCTAGCATCGACGTAACCCTTTACGACGAGCTCTTCAGCACCTCCATAAACGAGAAACATGTCCTTTGTCCTTTTCAGGTACTTCAGGATATTCTTGACCGCTGTCCAGTGTTCCGCTCCGGGATCACTTTGGTACCTCCCTACCAAACTTATGGCAAGGTTCACATCAGGTCTGGTACACAGCATGGCATACATGATAGAGCCTATGGCTGAAGCATAGGGGATGGCACTCATCTCTTCTCTATCCTTTGCCGTGGTCGGGCATTGAGTCGTACTCAATCTCACACCTTGCAACACAGGCAAGAACCCCTTCTTGGACTGATCCATATTGAACTTCTTCAATATCTTTTCAAGGTATGTGCTTTGTGAAAGACCAATGAGGCGTTTCGATCTATCTCTATAGATCTTAATACCTAATATGTAAGCAGCTTCTCCAAGGTCCTTCATTGAAAAACACTTATTCAAGTAGGCCTTTATACTTTCCAAGAGTTCTATATTATTTCCCATTATCAGCATGTCATCCACATACAGTATAAGGAACGCTATAGAGCTCCCACTCACTTTCTTGTAAATACAGGGTTCTCCATAAACCTGTACAAACCCAAACGCTTTAATCACCTCATTAAAGCGAATGTTCCAACTCCGAGATGCTTGCACCAGCCCATAGATGGAGCGCTGGAGCTTGCATACCTTGTTAGCATCTTTAGGATCGACAAAACCTTCCGGCTGCATCATATACAGTTCTTCCTTGAGGAAGCCATTAAGGAATGCCGTTTTGACGTCCATTTGCCAGATCTCATAATCATAAAATGCGGCAACTGCTAACATGATTCGGACAGACTTTAGCATCGCTACGGGTGAGAAAGTCTCATCGTAGTCAACTCCTTGAACTTGTCGATAACCCTTAGCGACAAGCCGAGCTTTATAGGCGGTGACATTACCGTCTGCGTCAGTCTTCTTCTTAAAGATCCATTTGTTTTCAATGGCTCGCTTATCATTAGGCAAGTCCACCAAAGTCCATACTTTGTTCTCATACATGGATCCTATCTCGGATTTCATGGCATCAAGCCATTTGTTGGAATCCGGGCCCGCCATCGCTTCTTCATAGTTCGAAGGTTCACCGTTGTCCAACAACATGATCTCTAGGACAGGATTGCCGTACCACTCTGGTGCGGAACGTGTCCTAGTGGACCTTCGAATAGCAACTTGATCTGAAGTTTCATGATCATCATCATTAACTTCCTCTCTAGCCGGTGTAGGCTCCACAGAAACAACTTCCTATGCTGCGCTACTCTCCGGTTCGAGTGGAGGTACAATTACCTCATCAAGCTCTATTTTCCTCCCACTTACTTCTTTCGAGAGAAACTCTTTCTCGAGAAAGGATCCATTCTTGGCAACAAAGACTTTGCCTTCGGATCGTAGGTAGAAGGTATACCCAATAGTCTCCTTGGGATATCCTATGAAGACGCACTTTTCCGCTTTGGGTTCGAGCTTCTTAGGTTGAAGTTTCTTCACATAAGCATCGCATCCCCAAACTTTTAGAAACGACAGCTTAGGTTTCTTTCCAAACCATAATTCATACGGTGTCGTCTCTACGGATTTAGACGGTGCCCTATTTAAAGTGAATGCGGCAGTCTCTAATGCATATCCCCAAAATGATAGCGGTAAGTCGGTAAGAGACATCATAGATCGCACCATATCCAATAGAGTGCGATTACGACGTTCAGACACACCATTTCGCTGAGGTGTGCCTGGCGGCGTGAGCTGTGAAACAATTCCACATTTCCTAAGGTGCGTGTCAAACTCGTGACTTAAATATTCTCCGCCACGATCAGATCGTAGGCATTTTATTTTCCTGTCACGTTGATTCTCGACCTCACTCTGAAATTCCTTGAACCTTTCAAAGGTTTCAGACTTGTGTTTCATTAAGTAGACATACCCATATCTGCTCAAGTCATCAGTGAGGGTGAGAACATAACGGTAGCCACCGCGAGCCTCGACACTCATTGGACCGCATACATCGGTATGTATTATCTCCAACAAGTCAGTTGCTCGCTCCATTGTTCCGGAGAATGGAGTCTTGGTCATCTTGCCCAAGAGGCATGGTTCGCATGTGTCAAATGATTCGAAATCAAGTGACTCCAAAAGTCCATCAGCATGGAGCTTCTTCATGCGTTTGACACCAATATGGCCAAGACGGCAATGCCACATGTAAGTGGGACTATCGTTATCAACTTTACACCTTTTGGTACTCACACTATGGATATGTGTAACATCACGTTCGAGATTCATCAAAAATAAACCATTGACCAGCGGGGCATGAGCATAAAACATTTCTCTCATATAAACAGAACAACCATTATTCTCGGATTTAAATGAGTAGCCATCTCGCATCAAGCGAGATCCAGATACAATGTTCATGCTCAAAGCTGGTACTAAATAACAATTATTAAGGTTTAAAACTAATCCCGAAGGTAGATGTAGAGGTAGCGTGCCGACGGCGATCACATCGACCTTGGAACCATTCCCGACGCGCATCGTCACCTCATCCTTGGCCAGCCTCCGCTTATTCCGCAGCTCCTGCTTGGAGTTACAAATGTGAGCAACTGCACCGGTATCAAATACCCAGGAGCTACTACGAGCGCTGGTTAGGTACACATCAATAACAAGTATATCACATATACCTTTAACGTTGCCGACCTTCTTATCCGCTAAGTACTTGGGGCAGTTCCGCTTCCAGTGACCCGTACCCTTACAATAGAAACACTCAGTCTCAGGCTTGGGTCCATTCTTGTTCTTCTTCTTCCCGGCAACTTGCTTACCGGGCGTGGCAACAACTTTGCCGTCCTTCTTGAAGTTCTTCTTACCCTTGCCTTTCTTGAAACTAGTGGTCTTGTTTACCATCAACACTTGATGCTCCTTTCTGATCTCGACCTCTGCTGATTTCAGCATCGAGTACAACTCAGGAATGGTCTTCTCCATCCCCTGCATGTTGTAGTTCATCACAAAGCTTTTGTAGCTAGGTGGAAGCGACTGGAGGATTCTGTCAATGACTGAGTCATCCGGGAGATTAACTCCCAGCTGAGTCAAGCGGTTGTGAAGCCCAGACATCTTGAGGATGTGCTCACTAACAGAACTGTTCTCCTCCATCTTACAGCTGAAGAACTTGTCAGAGATGTCATATCTCTCGACTCGGGCATGAGCTTGGAAAACTAGTTTCAGCTCTTGGAACATCTCATATGCTCCGTGTTGCTCAAAACGCTTTTGGAGCCCCGATTCTAAACTGTAAAGCATGCCGCACTGAACAAGGGAGTAATCATCGCAGCGCGACTGCCAAGCGTTCGTAACGTCTTGGTCCGCTGGGAGAATGGGTGGGTCACCTAGCGGTGCATCAAGGACATACAATCTCTTGGAAGCTATGAGGATGATCCTCAAGCCACGGACCCAGTCCGTATAGTTGCTTCCATCATCTTTCAGTTTGGTTTTCTCTAGGAACGCGTTGAAATTGAGGTTGACATTTGCGTTGGCCATTGGATCTACAATATAGATATTAAAGGCAATTTTAGACTAAGTTCATGATAATCGAGTTCACATAATCAAATGAACTCCCACTCAGATAGACATCTCTCTAGTCATCTAAGTGACACATGATCCATGTCAACTAGCCCATGTCCGATCATCACGTGAGACGGACTAGTCATCCATGGTGAACATCTCCATGTTGATCGTATCTTCTATACGACTCATGTTCGACCTTTCGGTCTTCCCTGTTCCGAGGCCATGTCTGTACATGCTAGGCTCGTCAAGTCAACCTAAGTGTTTCGCGTGTGTAAATCTGGCTTACACCCGTTGTATGCGAACGTTAGAACCTATCACACCCGATCATCACGTGGTGCTTCGGAACAACGATCCTTAGCAACGGTGCACAGTTAGGGTGAACACTTCTCTTGAAATTTTATTGAGAGATCATCTTATTTACTACCGTCGTTCTAAGCAAATAAGATGTAAACATGATAAACATCACATGCAATCAATATAGTGACATGATATGGCCAATATCATCTTGCTCCTATGATCTCCATCTTCGGGGCACCATGATCATCATTGTCACCGGCACGACACCATGATCTCCATCATCATGATCTCCATCATTGTGTCTTCATGAAGTTGTCTCGCCAACTATTACTTCTACTACTATGGCTAACGCTTAGCAATAAAGTAAAGTAATTACATGGCGTTTGTGATTGACTCGCAGGTCATACAATAAATAAGACAACTCCTATGGCTCCTGCCGGTTGTCATAGTCATCGACATGCAAGTCGTGAACCCTATTACAAGAACATGATCAATCTCATACATCACAATGCATCACATCACATCCTTCTGGCCATATCACATCACAAGGCATATGCTGCAAAAACAAGTTAGACGTCCTCTAATTTGTAGTTGCAAGTTTTTACGTGGTTGCTATAGGTTTCTAGCAAGAACGTTTCTTACCTACGTCAAAACCACAACGTGATATGCCAATTGCTATTTACCCTTCATAAGGACCCTTTTCATCGAATCCAATCCGACTAAGGTGGGAGAGACAGACACCCGCTAGCCACCTTATGCAACTAGTGCATGTCAGGCGGTGGAACCGGTCTCACGTAAGCGTACGTGTAAGGTTGGTCCGGGCCGCTTCATCCCACAATACCGTCGAATCAAGATAAGACTAGTAACGGCAAGCATATTAACAAAATCGACGCCCACAACTGCTTTGTGTTCTACTCGTGCATAGATTCTACGCATAGACCTAGCTCATGATGCCACTGTTGGGAGACGTAGTAGTAAATCAAAAAATTTCCTACGTGTCACCAAGATCTATCTATGGAGAAACCAGCAAACGAGTGGGGAGAGATTGCATCTTCATACCTTTGAAGATCGCTAAGCGGAAGCGTTACAAGAACGCGGTTGATGGAGTCGTACTCGCAGCGATTCAGATCGCGGTGGATCCGATCAAGTGCCGAACGGACGGCACCTCCGCGTTCAACACACGTGCAGCCCGGTGACGTCTCCTACGCCTTGATCCAGCAAGGAAGGAGGAGAGGTTGAGGGAGAGCTCCGGCAGCACGACGGCGTGGTGGCGGTGGAGCTGCGTGGTACTCCGACAGAGCTTCGCTAAGCGCTACGGAGAACGAGGGGAGGAGGAGGTAGGGCTGCACCAGAGAGAGAGGGAGAACCGTGTGTTGTGCAGCCCCAAATACCTCCACTATATATAGGAGAGAGGGAGGAGGGGTGGCTGCGCCCTAGGGTTCCACCCTAGGGGTGGCGGCAGCCACCAGATGCCATCTGGCCGGCGGCTAGGGCAAGGGAGAGGTGGGGCGCCCTAGGGTGGGCCTTAAGGCCCATCTAAGCCTAGGGTTTGCCCCCCTCCACCTTTGCCACGCCTTGGGCTGGGGTGGGAGGCGCACCAGCCCACCTAGGGGCTGGCTCCCTCCCACTCTTAGCCCACGGAACCTTCCGGAGCAGGTGGGCCCACTTGGTGGACCCCCGGAACCCTTCCGGTGGTCCCGGTACACTACCGGTGACACCCGGAACACTTCCGGTAACCAAATCCTCACTTCCTATATATCAATCTTCGTCTCCGGACCATTCCGGGACTCCTCGTGACGTCCGGGATCTCATCCGGGACTCCGAACAACCTTCGGTAACCACATACACTATTTCCCTATAACCCTAGCGTCATCGAACCTTAAGTGTGTAGACCCTACGGGTTCGGGAGACACGTAGACATGACCGAGACACCTCTCCGGCCAATAACCAACAGCGGGATCTGGATACCCATGTTGGCTCCCACGTACTCCACGATGATCTCATCGGATGAACCACGATGTCAGGGATTCAATCAATCCCGTATACAATTCCCTTTGTCTATCGGTATGGTACTTGCCCGAGATTCGATCGTCGGTATCCCCATACCTTGTTCAATCTCGTTACCGGCAAGTCTCTTTACTCGTTCCGTAATACATCATCCCGTGACTAACTCCTTAGTCACATTGAGCTCATAATGATGATGTCTTACCGAGTGGGCCCAGAGATACCTCTCCGTCACACGGAGTGACAAATCCCAGTCTCGATTCGTGTCAACCCAACAGACACTTTCGGAGATACCCGTAGCGTACCTTTATAGCCACCCAGTTACGTTGTGACGTTTGGCACACCCAAAGTATTCCTACGGTATCCGGGAGTTACACAATCTCATGGTCTAAGGAAATGACACTTGACATTGAAAAGCTTTAGCAAACGAACTACACGATCTTGTGCCATGCTTAGGATTGGGTCTTGTCCATCACATCATTCTCCTAATGATGTGATCCCGTTATCAACGACATCCAATGTCCATGGTCATGAAACCGAGACCATCTATTGATCAACGAGCTAGCCAACTAGAGGCTCACTAGGGACACGTTGTGGTCTATGTATTCACACATGTATTACGGTTTCCGGTTAACACAATTATAGCATGAACAATAGACAATTATCATGAACTAGGAAATACAATAATAACCATTTTATTATTGCCTCTAGGGCATATTTCCAACAACATATTCATCAGGTTCGCCATCACTTTATTCAGATGAGGAATGATGTTTGTGTACCTTTGAGACTTTTGCCATGAAGCAGTAGGTGGGAGCATAGTCATCATTGCTGACGTCAGAGTCATTGGAGTGGTCATTTTCTTCACTGTTGAAGATGGACTTGCTGACGAAAGCAGTGGCGAGACCAAGGCTGGCAACACCAGATTCTGAGTCCTCCTCTGATTCTTCATCTTCATATTCTTCAGATTCTTCCTCAGAATCCATTTCCTTGCCAATGAATGCTCGAGCCTTTCTGGAACCATTTTTCTTGTACTTTGAAGACTTGGAGGATGAGGACTTTGCATATGAAGACTTTGAAGATTTCTTCTTTTTCTTCGAGTCATCAGAACTATCATCCTTGTATTTCTTCTTCTTATTTGAGTCTTTTTCCCAGAGAGGATAGTCAGAGATAAAGTGACCTGTCTTCTTGCAACGATGACAGGTTCTTTTCTTGTAGTCTTCTAAGGAATCTGATTTCCTCAGATGACCTTTTGAAGACTTTGCAAATCCACCTCTCCTTGAGAACTTCTGGAATTTCCTCACGAGAATTGCTAGCTCCTGACTTAATTCTTCAGGATCACCAAGGCTGCTGTCAGAATCTTCTTCTTCAGATGAGGAAATTGCTTTTGCCTTCAGAGCACAAGATCTTCCATAGCTTGGCTCGTAGAGGTCTCTCTTCTCAGCTTGTTGGAATTCATGAATATTGAGTCTCTCAAGAATATCAGCAGGATCAAGTGCTTTGTAGTCTCCACGTTCTTGAATCATCAAAGCCAGAGTATCGAATGAGGAATCGAGAGATCTTAACAGTTTCTTCACCACTCCATGGTCAGTGATATCAGTGGCACCCAGCGCTTGAAGTTCATTTGAGATGTCAGTGAGACGATCGAAGGTTTGCTGAACATTTTCATTGTCAAGTCTCTTGAAGCGGTTGAAGAGATTGCGAAGAACATCCACACGAGAGTCACGTTGAGTGGAGACGCCTTCATTTACTTTTGACAGCCTGTCCCAGATAAGCTTTGCAGTCTCCAAGGCACTCACTCTGCCATACTGACCTTTGCTCAGATGGCCACAGATGATATTCTTCGCTTGAGAATCGAGTTGCTTGAATCTCTTCACATCAACAGCGTTGATATTTGGAGTAACGAAGGGAACACCATTTTCCATAACGTACCAGAGATCGTTGTCAATAGCTTCAAGATGCATTCGCATCTTGTTCTTCCAGTAGGGATAGTCTGTTCCATCGAAGGTGGGACATCCTGCGGAAACCTTGATCATACCTGCAGTCGACATAACTAAAACTCCAGGTGGTTAAACCAAAATCACACAGAGCGAGGGAGTACCTGCTCTGATACCAATTGAAAGTGCGTTATATCGACTAGAGGGGGGTGAATATGTGATTTTTACAAATTCATCACTTGAGGAATTTCAACGTTGAGGAATTTGAAATGTGATGAATAACTAACAGCGGAATAAGTACTCAAGTGCATGAGGAACACAGCGATAGCATAGTCATCATAATGAAATGAAACATGCACAGACTACAAGTAGCGTGATACAAGATAAACAGGTGAAGAACAAGGCAGCTTGAAGAATTTGAGGTGAGGAATTTGCTTCAGTCAAATTCTTCAAACAGTAAAGTTCAATTTCATCAACAACTTAGATGAGGAAATGGAAGGGTTGAGGAAATAGAACCAGTTGGCACGATGAAGACAATGATTTGATGACCCAGTTCCAACTGCTGTGACAGTCGTACGTCTGGTTCGGAGCAGCCTGGTATTTAAACTAGAGGACACACAGTCCCAGGACACACAGTCCTTACCGTATTCTCCTTGAGCTAAGGTCACACAGCCCTCGCCCAACACTCGTGGTAAGTCTTCAGGGTAGGCTTCCAAAACCCTCACAAACTGGTCACCCGGTGATCCACAATTTACTGTTGGATGCTCTAGACCAAGCTCACTTCGTGATCCCCAATTGACTGCAGGATGCACTAGACCATGACGCCTAACCGTCTGGAGGATACATAGTCCTCAAAGGTAACAAGCGTCGGTTCCACACAGGAATTTCTTCAGTGATGCTCAATAACTTTGGGTTTTAATGGTTTGGTTGTGGGTTTTTCCTCACTGATGATTTTCTCTCAAATTCCTCGGAGGATGGGTTGCTCTCTTTATGACAAGTGTCAGTTCTCTCTCGGTGCAGCCAACCAGCTAGTGGTTGTGGGGGGCGGCTATTTATAGCCAGGGTGCAACCTGACATGATAAGACATAAATGCCCCCAATGATATGACCGTTAGGTGGATGTTATGATTGGGGACAGCTGGCGTTAGGCACAACAACGGTCGGAATCTCGAACTATGAAAGTCCTCAGACTTATCATGTTCCTCACTTGTAGGCAATTCGCAGTGGCGAAATCCTAACTCCTCAGTCAGATCAATTTCCACAAAAACTAGAAGAACTTCGTCTCTGTCACTGAAGAAATTGACTGAGCTGTAAGAGATTTCCAAAGGCTTCATTTGAAGTATGGATAGGTTGAGAATTTTGGAGTTGAGCATCAGTTGGAAATTTTCCTTAGTATTACCTCAGCCCCCTTTAATAGTACGGTGTTTCCTATGACTCAAAGAAAGGAAATGAAACTACGAAAACAAAAGTCTTCATGCTTCATAGTCCTCGTTCATATCTTCAAGGTCACACCGACTTCTTCAGTTTCAAAGTCTTCACAAAGTCTTCACCAAAGTCTTCACAAAGTCTTCACCAAAGCCTTCAGTTGAAGACATACATTTTTAGGGGACGGTAATCTCCGGTTGTATCAAACTCCTCATCGACTTATAGAGCCTGTGTACACTCACAAACACATTAGTCACTTAACCTATAAGTCTTCAATACACCAAAATCACTAAGGGGCACTAGATGCACTAACAACTTCCAACTAGCAAAGTTTGTAACATCAAAATATGGACCTCTGCGATGAAAATTTCCCTCACTAGATGCCATAATCTCCTAGGTTGTGAAACCAATGCAATGGAGACCAAATCTCTGATACCACTTGTAGGATCCAAAATATGTCTAGAGGGGGTGATTAGACTACTTAACCAAAATAAAAATCTAGCATTTTCCCAATTTTAAAGGTTGGCAAGTTTTAGCAAATATATCAAGTCAAGCACACTCCTACACATGCAAGTCTAAGAGTATAGCGGCAGAAAGTAAAGACATGCACATATAAATAGAGGGAAAGGATGTGAGGATCAAACGCAATGGGGATACGAAGATTTTTCCCATGGTTCCGATAGGTTGTGCTATCATACATCCACGCTGATGGAGATTTCAAACCACGGAGGGTAACTGTTGCGTGAGTCCATGGAGGGCTCCACCCACAAGGGGTCCATGAAGAAGCAACCTTGTCTATGCCACCATGGCTTACGTCCACGAAGGAATAGCCTCACTCAAAGTAAACCTTCATGAAGTAGGCGAACTCCTTGCCCTTACAAACTTCTTGGTTCAACTCCACACGAAGTCGGAGGCTCCCAAGCGACACCTAACCAATCAGGAGCCACCACTCTCCAAAAGGCAATAGATGTGATATGGATGATGAACTCCTTGCTCTTGTGCTTCAAAAGATAGTCTCCTCAACACTCAATCATTCTCTCACGTATTTGGCTTGGTAGAAGAGATTGATTGGGTGGAAAGCAACTCGGGGAGGCTAGAAATCAAGATTCATATGGTTGGAGTGGAAGATCTTGATCTCAATACGTGAGTAGGTGGCTCTCTCTTAGAAAATGAATGGGGCAAGTGTTGGATTGTTCTGAGTGCTCTCCCTACAAAAGAGAGGGAGATGGGTGGGTATATATAGGCATCTCCAAAAATTCAACCATTACAATATTATTGCCCAACTCGGTGAAACCGAAGAAAAAACTCGTTTGCACTGACTAGTGCAAAATGTGGCAACTTTTGGCGTTTCGGTGAGACCGGCATATAAATCTCGGTGAGTCCGATTTTGGCTAGCCTAGGCAGTTCCCAGTTTTAGTAGCACCGATTCCTAAAACTCGGAGTTTCTGATTCTTAGAAATTGGATACCCGGAAGTTGGTCACTGATTTCGGTTGCACCGAAATCAAACTTGGTGATACCGAGAGGTTTGGGTTGACTCTGGATTGTGTCTAGGGTAAAACTCGATATGGCCAATTTTGGAATAGTTGGTGGCACCAAATTTGATTGATAGGGTTTAGACAGAGTACATTTGTGAGAGAATACTTGAGGGGTTTGTTGGAAATATGCCCTAGAGGCAATAATAAAATGGTTATTATTGTATTTCCTTGTTCATGATAATTGTCTATTGTTCATGCTATAATTGTATTAACCGGAAACCGTAATGCATGTGTGAATACATAGACCACAACATGTCCCTAGTGAGCCTCTAGTTGGCTAGCTCGTTGATCAATAGATGGTCACGGTTTCATGACCATGGACATTGGATGTCGTTGATAACGGGACCACATCATTAGGAGAATGATGTGATGGACAAGACCCAATCCTAAGCATGGCACAAGATCGTGTAGTTCGTCTGCTAAAGCTTTTCCAATGTCAAGTATCCTTTCATTAGACCATGAGATTGTGCAACTCCTGGATACCGTAGGAATACTTTGGGTGTGCCAAACGTCGCAACGTAACTGGGTGGCTATAAAGGTGCACTACGGGTATCTCCAAAAGTGTCTGTTGGGTTGGCACGAATCGAGACTGGGATTTGTCACTCCGTGTGACGGAGAGGTATCTCTGGGCCCACTCGGTAAGACATCATCATAATGAGCTCAATGTGACTAAGGAGTTAGCCACGGGATGATGTATTACGGAACGAGTAAAGAGACTTGCCGGTAACGAGATTGAACAAGGTATAGGGATACCGACGATTGAATCTCGGGAAAGTATCATACCGGTAGACAAAGGGAATTGAATACAAGATTGATTGAATCCCCGACATTGTGGTTCATCCGATGAGATCATCGTGGAGCATGTGGGAGCCAACATGGGTATCCAGATCCCGCTGTTGGTTATTGACCGGAGAGGTGTCTCGGTCATGTCTACGTGTCTCCCAAACCCGTAGGGTCTACACACTTAAGGTTCGACGACGCTAGGGTTATAGGGAAATAGTGTATGTGGTTACCGAAGGTTCTTCGGAGTTCCATACGAGATCCCGGACGTCACGAGGAGTTTTGGAATGGTCTGGAGACAAAGATTGATATATAGGAAGTGAGGATTTGGCCACCGGAAGTGTTTCGGGAATTACCGGTAACGTACCGAGACCACCGGAAGGGGATCCGGGGGTCCACCAAGTGGGTCCACCAGCCCAGAGGGCTGCGTGGGCCGAGAGTGGAAGGGACCAGACCCAGAGTGGGCTGGTGCGCCCTCCACCCTGGCCCAAGGCACAGGAAAGGTGGGAGGGAGGGGAAACCCTAGACCTAGATGGGCCTAAGGCCCACTAGGGCTCCGCCCTCCCCCTCTCCCCTCTCTGGCCGCCGGCCAAGACCCATCTAGGGATGCCGCACCCTCTAGGGTGGGAACCCTAGATGGGGTTCCTCCTCCTCCCTCTCCTCCTATATATAGTGGTGGGTTTTGGGCTGCCAAGAACAGAAGTTTCTTCCTCTCTCGGCGTAGCCCTACTCCTCCCTCTTCTCGTTCTCCGTAGTGCTTGGCAAAGCCCTGCCGGAGACCATGCAGCTTCACCATCACCACGCCGTCGTGCTGTCGGAGCTCTCCCTCGACCTCTCCTCTCCTTGCTGGATCAAGGCGTAGGAGACGTCATCGGGCTGCACGTGTGTTGAACGCGGAGGCGCCGTTGTTCGGCGCTAAGATCGGAGTCCACCGCGATCTGAATCGCTACTAGTACGACTCCACCAACCGCGTTCTTGTAACGCTTCCGCTTAGTGATCTTCAAAGGTATGAAGATGCAACCTCTCCCCACTCGTTGCTGGTTTCTCCATAGATGGATCTTGGTGACACGTGGGAAATTTTTTGATTTACTACTATGTCTCCCAACAGGGTTTTCGTGGCTAACTCTAAGCACTTGAGCAAGCAGATCATCCTAGATACCCCATTCCCTTTTAATAGTATGAGCTTTCCTATGGACTCAAATGTGATTTCTCACAAAATGCAAAATATAGAGTCTTGAAGCTTGTTTCCAATTGATGTTCCTTGCATCTAGGGGGTCTCCTTAATCCTTTGCCAATCCATTCATTGAACTTTTTCTGAAATGTGCTAGATAGAATCATTAGTTCAATGAGATATATATTGTTATTAATTATCAAAATCACCTAGGGAGAAGTTGGATTTTCAGCGGTGCACCAGCTTGTGCCCTAGTGTTGTTCATAGCCGCTCCAGGATTAACCATGACCTCCCTTTCACCTGTAGTTCTATTTGCACACCTTATCCTTTCATCTCCTCGTCTATCAAGCTCTTCCCTCATATCCTCTACTGCTCCAGTCGCATCAACAATTTCATTCCCAACAAGATAATGATGATGCATGAGGTAGGCCACATATCACATCTCCCAATGCCGGAAAACACAGTCAATATACAAAAAAAGGGGTGAAAATCAACATTTTTAAAAAACACAACATGCTCAAATCAACAAAATCACAACAACGGATGCTTACCCCATGATTGTCACATCTGTAGAACACTCATCCGCCATGCTCCACTGTCCTGGAGACGTAGAACCTCACTCTGTTGTCGCAATGAGGCCATGAGATGAGCGGCATCACCACAATCTGCCCGCGACGACAAGATCAGACAGTGCTACTCCTGGACATGGCTATTGCTCATGCAGACGATGATGGGGACGAGGACTAATGGAGTGAGCTGCAGCGACGATGGTAGAATTGGCGCAGGCAGCGACGACGGCGAGTGGGAGTTTGGATAGGATAGGAGAGAACATAGCTAAGAATTTGAGAAAGAAGACGATTTGGACGAGTTGAGTCTTTTTCACACGTAACCCTTCCAACTTGCGCCGTTAGGGCATGTACAATGATGCTATCTTAAGAGTGTCACGTAAGAAAAATGATGAGGCGGATGAAAGAAAAGTCATAAGAAAATGTTTGTCTTCTCTTATTTAAGAGAAGAAAAGAGATTATCTCTTAGTATAATATGTCTCGTCATGTTTTTAGGAATAGCTAGTTATTGAAGATAAGACTAAGAGATGACTCATTGTAGACATTTCTTTTTGTCATCTCTACATTACATGCAAGACTTAAGACAAGACTATCTTATCAACTATTGTACATGCTCTTACATTAAGAGCATCTCCAACGGACGTGCTTCGCTCGGCGCTCCAAAAACGGATTGGCAACGCGCAGCTTGCTTTTTTAGCGTGCCGGCGAGCGCCGGCTCCAGCGGCTGCAGGCAAATTGTGCGCGCCCTGCGGCGCTCTAACAGACGCGCTATAAAAGCGCGCACAGAATACAAATGTTATTGAAATTTTGCTAAAAAACCTAGTTCAACTATAAAAACATGCATAGATAAAACATAGCTAGTAAAATAAAATAAAAAAGTACATAGGCTAAAAAACTACTCGTCGTCCTCCTGGTCCGACGAAAAAAATGTCATCAATAGAAGTGGACGCCGCGGAAGCCCGACGATCCCCGGCGACGCGGCGGCATGGTGGTTCGGCGACGGCGAGACGCGCGGCGGGATGGGAAGAGCGACGGCTGAACGACGAAAGAGCGGCGGACGGACGCGTAACGGGATGGAAAGTGATGGAAAGTGCTAGAGAGCATTCCGCAGGCGCCGAATTTTATAGAACACGCCGGACGCAAGGCGCCAAAAGTAACGGACAGGGGGCTGTTTTTCGCCTGTGCAAACTTTTACCACGTGCGTGACTTTCTCACGTTCGCTAGAACACGCGAAACCACTGGACGCGCGCTAAAAAATGCTTTTGCCGCTCACGTACGCTTTTTACGGCGTCTTTGGAGATGCTCTAAGTAATCCCGCGCAAACGTGGCGTTCATGGACTGGTCAAACGGCGCGGTCTACCAACTCTGTACGTGCGTACAAAGTGACCGTAATGACCGTATTCTGTTGTGTTGTACAGTGACCAAAGCGAGCGCGCCGCGCAAATTGTGCATTTCTTTTTCTTTTTACTCATCAAAAGGAAAAGTGATGATCGTCTACAACCGTCCGGTTCCGTCCTTTTCCTCCTTTTCCTCTCCCGACTTCCCGAGCCCTCTTCCTTCCTGACATACCACCGCGTGCCCTAGGCCTGACGCCCCCACTCCTCACCCCAACGCGCGTCGCCGCCGCCATCGCCGTTCCCCACCGATGTCCCAACCCCGCCGCGGTTTCTGGGAATTTGATCCCGCGGTACGAGCTTCTTTCACCCAGTGATTAGCTGAACCCCCTCCTCTCTCCTCCTTTCCGCGGTTGAGCGATGCGTTGCGTTGCGGATGGCTCTCGCATTTTGGATCCACGTCTGGTAGATCCAACAACATTTATCAAGTTTGGCTCGGCCGCGCTCCACCTTTCATTTCTTTTATTACGGTGTTGGATGATTGTAACCAAAAACTCTGCTTTGATGCAATAAAACTCTGCTTTGATCATAATTTTTCCTTAATTACGGTGGAGGAAATATGCCGTCTTAATTTGTTCTTTCCGCTCTAGGCTGGAGATATGAAGCCACAAGGAGTTCGCACCAGAAGCCAGACTAAAAAACAAAAAACTTCCACAAGTAGCCAAGGTGAGCCGCTGGTTTCAATCTCTCGCTATTTATCCCTCCTTCCGCAGGTACGATGTACTTATACAGCTTCATCCGGATTGTGTTGCATGCTTCCCTAACTAGGTACTTCGCTTCCGGACAATCCTTTTGAAGAGGAATTTGGCAGCTTAAGTGATTCTGGTCAAGGTGTCTGGACGGAACTCAGAAGAAAAGTCGCCTCGAACTTAGCAGGCACTGTTGTATCAATTGCTTCATTCGATGATGGTGATTACAAACATTAGCTTTGAGTCTTTTTATCCACATCTCTTTGTTGGTAGTTCATGATTGAGAATTTGGAAATACAATCTTGTGCAGGAAATAATACACTGTTTTTTGCATGCACCGGCATAATTATCGAGAACACTCCAAAAACTACAAGTTTTCTGACTTCATTAAGTTTGGTTAGATCTATTGATGACGACAGCAAGATCTTTCATGACTTGAGGGTTGGTACTGCCAATTGTTTTTTTTTACCCTATTGCTTGCTTATTTAACATCATGGTAACCATTCTGCTAACCAGGGCGTATACTTGCTGTCTTGCTTTGTCATTTCAGATTGAAGTGCGCCTCCCAGATAACAAAATCGAATTGGGATGGTTGCAATTCTATGATTTGAAACACAATGTCGCTGTTATCAACATCATTCGCTATCATTCTCTTCAAGTAGCATGTCTAAATCATCAGCGGCAAATTGAGTCTCAGAGTAAAGTAGTTGCTGTAGGGCGTTGCTTCAACTCAGGAAAATTAATGGCCACAGCTGGGATGTTGACTGACAATCCAACAGGAGCTTACCGCGAGGAGCTTGCCATCTCTACATGTGAAATTACTATGGTGCACTGTTGATTCCTCACTTTTTGTACATAGCATATAAATAAATAAATGAAATTGTGTCATTATATGAGTGGTTTAATTTTGTCATTCTATGCACTTGAAAAAAAAATTGGGGGCCCAAAAGATCAGTCCTGTTTTTCAATATACAAACTTTGTTCAGCATCCCTAAATTCTTGTGCTTGGCTGAGTGTCACTTTATTCTTTTCATAGACTGGAGTTGGAGGGCCCCTTGTTGATTTTAATGGGGATTTCATTGGAATGAACTTTTATGCTGAGAAAGAGACTCCATTCCTCCCGAGGAATACAATTCTTGAACTCCTGTTGCAGTTCAGCAAAATAATTCCATGTTGGTATGTCCTCAATACTCCCTTATGAGCCAAAGATTCTCTGACGGGCTTATATATGCATCTCTTCCGCTTTTTTACCCTTGTTTACTCTCTCCTGCTTGATCGTATTAGTTTTTGTGCACATAGGTCACACATGCTTCGGAAAAATAATAATGGTGGAAAGCTTAACCAAGATTGCACTTAATAGAATAGTGGCTTCTTATGACATCATACTGCAGTTAACAACAGGCATTATATATATATATATCTCATGTTGTTGAGCCGTTAATTTTTGTATTGACAAAGCATTGTTTAAGGCTATTTGCATTCTCAAAAAATTTGCAGGCATTTTGCATTGACTATGAAATCACATTGTTTAATTTACAACATGTGTTGTACAAGGCTAAGAGCAGTTAAAGCATGATCATAAATTGCTATGTAGTGAGGAGTCTAACATACTCAATTACTGTAATACTGAGCGAATGAGAACTATTAGCAGAGAATTTAGTGCTATACACTCAACACCTGGCCTGATTTGCCAATAAACTTTGCTGAGCACACTCTGTTCTGGATAATGATTAACAACAAAGAACTAGTCTCAAACGACAGACACAGTGCTAGAAGCTCCCACACCAGGTGGGTTCTGGGGAAGGATTATACGAGGCAAGCCTTGCCCCTGCACATTGCAATCTAGAGAGGTCGTGTCGAACCAGGACCTCTTGCCACAAGTGGGGGAGTACTCACTATTGCACCAGGCCTCTCCTTCGGCAAACAACTAGTCTAACTGAAACAATTCCTGGATGACCGTAGGCCATCTGTTCTGCTTGTTGTGAATTTATTGTTCAACCTGGAATCTCCAGGAAACTGACCACACATCATCAGTAGAGATACAAAGTAAACGAAAAGTACACAACAATTCCGTACATCAGTAGCCGTTGGGTGGTGGCATGTTTAAAATTGAAACATAAGTTTACTACTAATCATGTTTAATATGTCAAACCGTTTTTGAAATGTGTTAGCTTGTGTCAGTCATGAGCTGTTTTGATGTTTTTGTAGCTTCTAGAGTATACTTGCATCTGGTAGCTGACCTGCATTTGAGAACATCCCCCTTGATAACAATTAACAAATTGGTTGTTTGTGACATCTGTGGCTGGATAAGTTGCAGTGTGACCTTGACACATATCCATACCACATGTCTTGTCAGCATGTCTCGCAGTTGCCCTGTACTCAATTGGGACTCTGGTGTCCATGTTAAAGCTATTGTACTTGTTTAAATGATAAGGTAGTCAAAGTTCCTGGTAGGTATGGTATAATATTTTCTCCATTTTATTGTTTTCTCGTCGAAATAATTAGGCTTTAGGGTTTTCCCCATTGGGTTGTTATTTAGTGCAATCTGACTCCAATCACTAATTTGCCCCCTTTTGACATCTAAGTGTATGTGGTTTGATATTCATGCATACATATCATACATGTTCTACTTTTGTGGATTTCTCTATTACTCCGATGAGTTTATCACATTATGCTGCAGGGCTACAAGTAAAAAAAGACCTGATAGTACATTCAGAAAATTTCCCAAACCTCACAAATCTGATTCACAACGTGAGAAAAGAACTTCACTCCTTCAGATTGCTAAATTCATACCGCTTTTCGGTTTTCTAAACTCTGCTTATTTCCCTTCCCCAATCTTCTCCATTTTAGGCAGCTCAAAAGGAGGAGAGAAAGCTAAGGATCAGAAACCTTCCATATGTACTCTCTGTGATCCAGAATGTCATCCAGGTTGGGTCACTTTCAGTGTCAAATATTGATCATTTGTCAGTCATTAATTGTTTCACCCATGTGGCACCAGGACTCGTGGATAGATTATCAAAGTGGGCGTTCTTATGTACTCGGTGGCCGAGATATCCTGATTCTGGTGAGCCATTGCTTTCAGTTTTCCTGATCATCATTATACATGGGGTCACCAATCACTTTACTATGTTGCAAAATTCAGCTGATGCTACAAAAAAAGAGCTGAGGTCAAGTGGTTATCCATTCCCGGTTTGGGACGATAGTAAGTTCATTTGTGTCGTTTTGATATTTATTACTCATTCTGTTGAACATCTGACATTTGGCTTGTCTCTCCAATACCCCTCAACTACTGAACCTTTATTGCTGTGGTCAGTGGGCATGCGGTTGCTTAATAATTTTGAAGAGGAATTTAGTGAAGATATCTGGAGCGAACTCGAAAGAAGCGTTAATTCAAATATGTCTCAAAGTGTTGTCACATTGGCTTCATTCATTGGTAATTTTATTCACTATAAGCTCGTTTCCTTTCGGTATTCTCTTCCCAATTTCATCACTAAATTATGTGAATCGTTGCTCTTGTAGGAAGAAAAAGGTGTTTTGCTTGCACGGGCGTATTCATAGACTGCAATGGGTCCACCACAAGAGTTCTGACCTCTGCAAGTTTGGTTAGGACTTCTGACAATGAAAACACTGTTGCTGATAACTTGAAGGTATACTCTGCTAATAATTGTTTAATTACCCCTTTTATTTATTCATTATAACACTGGTTTAGTTTATTCTCACCGTATCATTTATTGCAGATTGTAGTGTGCCTTCCAGATAATCGACGTACCACAGGGACATTGCAACATTACAGTCTACATTATAACATTGCTGTCGTCCACGTCATGGATTTCTGCTGTACCCGGACAGCACAAATCAACGATCAGATACAAATTAAACCTCAGATGAAGGTAGTAGCTGTAGGGCGTGGCTACAAATCAGGTAAATTCATGGCCACAAGTGGGATAGTGATCAACAAACCAAGTAAGCTTAATTGCAAAGAGCTTAAGATCTCCACTTGTAAAATCACCAAGGTATGCTGTGTTTTTTCATATGGTGGAAATAAATAGTTGCATCAGAATGAGTAATTATATCCATCACCACATCTGTATGGCTTACAAATACTGTCTTTTCCTCTTTGTTACTTATGTGTTTGTGCTAGGCTGGGATTGGAGGGCCTCTTATTGATTTTGATGGAAATTTTATTGGCATGAACTTCTATGGCTTGGAAGAAACTCCATACGTACCAGTGAATATAATTTTAGAAGTCTTGAAGAATTTTGATGCACAAGGGTATGCTTTTTATATTTATATAATTTTGTGTATAGTATGCAAATGTCTTTCATGCGCATAATTTTCAAGCTTGAAAGTCTACTTGCCTCGATAGGACATCTGTTACCATTTTGATCTTCTATAACTGATCATGTTAAACTAGAAGCTGGAATAGAACTCTTGTGCATAAGATAAATAACATATGGTAGACCATCCTTTGGTTGTGGCCGACTGTTGAGCATGTCAAATTGTAGATATGCAATATATGAAACTATTATATCGTATGTCTCATAGCATCACTCTAACCTGGAATTATAATGGCAAAATCTGGGTTAGTTTTGGTTGTTGTTTTGAGGTTACTTTTTATTTTGAACTCATGCCAGTTTTCAAGTCTAATCTTCTTTTGCGGTTGAACCATTTCATGTCTTAATGTTGAGATAATGTAGCAGTAAACTGATATTGCAATAGTTTTGATCTTCCCTCTTGGCTCTCACGCGTGTGTGTGTTTGTTTAGCTATTTAAAATGTTCTTGTATGTTAAAACTATTTTCGGTATGTTTGTAGGTCTGTTGCTGTCAACGATGATCATATCCCAAACAGGTACTGTTTATTTATCACGCATTCAATAAGACCTTTTGCTAGATATATACTCCAAACAAGGAGTATTATTTAGCAGCTTATTCATGTTTTACTCTTAACAGATGGCCCGTGCCTAAGCCATTTTGGTGCTATCCTACATGGCACAAGCTTGAGGAAGATGTATATCTGGAGGACGAAATTAGATACCAGCAGCCGGAACATTACTAATGGCACAAGCTTGATGAATGCTTTCTATCTTGCCCTCAAGCTGCCGGCCCTGTGTAGCAAGTATGAAGTGTTCTGTAACTTAATTTGAACCCTGAAATACTAGTGTACGCATGCCTCTTTATGTAATGGACTTGTATTAAGAGGGAATGTCCTAATTACTAAGGTGTCAGAATTGATTGACCATGAGACGGGACTGTGTTTACTCATGTTGATGCATAAGAATTCTAAAAATCCCGTTGAGTCCGAATGGTTTTGATGATTTTGTTGCTTGGCATTATAACCACAATATGGAAGGTTCTTGGTTAAATCGGCTTATCATGTGGAATGGAGACATCAATTTGAAAAGGGGGTCCTGCCCCCCCCCCCCCCCCCTACAAGAGAATTTTCTTCAATGGTTAGCTCCTTCTAAGCCTAAACTCACTGCTAATCTCCCGGCCTTTCTAATCTTCCTTGCTTTTTGGCCTCCCCTTGGATTTGCTTCACGCTCCGCCACTGCATGTTAGTAGTGATGGAGTAGTCGGATGATGTGTGCGTAGTAGTTGCATAATTTATATGGATTTAAGATATGAGATTTGAGGTGTCCGGTTGTAGAATGCATTATTTAAGGCATGACCGGTAAGCGTGTCCACGGGCGTTTGAGGGGCCGGATTTGCAAGTTCGAGCTGTAGGTGTTCTTAGAACTCCTGGTTGCGGATGCTTGTACGGTGGTGGACAGGGTGGGGTCTGCAATCTTGGAGGAACTAATTGATTCAACTATGGGCTTATATCATGGCTCGTCGCAAGTCGGAACAGTGGAAGTCATCGTTGTTGATGCATGGTATTTATGGTGGATCAGACGCTCAGCTACACATAATGAAAAGACTCCACCAGTTGCAAGTTGGAAATCATCTATCCTGGCTCTTTGTACCAACTTCACGAAGGTAGCCCAGCGATCAGGTGACAGAGATTTGGTAAAATGGTCAAAACCGGACACTTGTCAGATTAAGTTAAATGTTGATGCTTCCTACCACAGTGAAGAAGGAGACGGAGCGACGGCTGCTTCCTGTTCCTTAATGCTGATTCATCGTCAGCCTTAATGATGGAGTCCTTGCAGACGAAAGGAGGATTATCTTTGACGGCATCTCTAGGCTACCATCAAATAGTAGAAGAATCGGACTGTTTACAAGTAATCCAAGCATGTGGTGGAGGAAGTACTTGGTGGCATAAAGGAGCTGCAGCTTTTGCGGATTGCGTTGACTTGGTTGTGGAGATAGGTATGGTTCAGTTTGCTCACTGTTATCGGGAGGCCAATGGCAGCACACATGAGATTGCTGTGGTTTCCATTCAGGCACATTTTTCCGGATAGATCGTCGAATTCAATGCTGGTGAATGAAGTTAGGAAGCTTCTTGGTGAGAGGGATAGTTCTATTGCTCATGTTAGCAGGAACCAAAATGTTGTAAGTCATAGACTAGCTTCTTTTGGTCGTACGGCACTATGGATCAGATCAGGTCCTGCTAATGTACCACAACTTTGTATGGAGGATCTTCCTCCAAGTTGAGCAATGAAATTCCTTTAACCCCGCAAAAAAAACATTTATCATGTAATTGGGTAGATGAATCTTCTTTTATTCATGAATCTCTTGTGAACGATGTAAATTGCTTATTTGATTAATAAAGTAAGCCATGACATTCCGTAAAAAAAAAACGAGATGGGTTCAGTTCAAGCTGATAAAACTGTGTTTTATGTGTGTGCTAAGTTTGAAGCTAAATTCATTAACACCCGACATAAGAAACGTCGATACAATTCTGACCCAACAACCAGAACATATAGCTCCGTGCCTGCAGATGGCCCTGCATTGTCCTGGAAGCAGTTCCATTCTGCTTTGATAAACATGGATTTCTGTTTCTCAAAAAAAAAAAAGATAAACGTGGATTTCAAATATGCTCCATCCATCGGCACTGATTTTAAGCACTTTGGCGCAAACTCAAAAACATCAGTGCCTCATGAATTTAATGCAACACCCAGTCGACATCCACTTGGATTAAAGAATTACTCCTACTACTATGTTTTGTCATTTGCTGTTACTTAGCTTTGGAATTGTAGCTCATTTTTCGTATCTGAAGCTGGCGCAATACAAGTTTTGCTTTCAATGAGAATGTAACCAGGGGTACCGCCCCTGAAGATCCAAATTAGTGTTTGCTTCGTACTCAGGTCTGATAACATATTGGAGTCATGCATTTCAGCAATAACATCATCGAAAATCCAAGTCTGAGGATGATGTCATCTCAATTTTCAGCACTTCTTCAGCACCTACGAGGATGATGTCAGATCTTGCGACCCAGAGCACTGGTTTTGCTCAAGTGAGCTCAACATGCCTACCTAAATATAGACATGTGTGTCCCATGTGTATGCCTATTTTTGGTCTTCTTTTTTGATAATATATATGGTACCCATTGCAAAGATAAAATGTGGGTTTGTCTTGTTTTTCATAGTCTAAAAGGACAATAAAAATCTTGCACAGTCTGTCAATCCTTGCTATTAAACCTTAGTGTCCATCATCTTGCAGCAGCACCAACACAATCTCCAGAGAATTCAGAAATCCAAGTAAGTAGGAAAAGGAAACCTGTCAATCACATCAAAACTTGATTGGATAATCTTAGTTCACAATAACAAGATATCGAATTGTCACACTACTACATTAGATAGACTGGATCACAAATGTAAGATACTTCGTCAGATTGGATCACAACAGGCACACATGGTTACAGACTGAAGAGAATGTTCTGTTGTGTGCAGGGAAACACCACCAACCAAATGATACGTACAGTGTTTGCACATGCAGACTACTTGGAACAGTCAAGGAGAAGCTAAATCTAGGTAAGAAACAGAGTAAACGATAAAAACAAAACCAATGTTCTGGCTTCCTTCCTTCCAAGTTCACACAAAGGCCCTACAAGATGATGATCAGACGACGTCAAAGTAAGGCAATGGGCAGAGATCATGCATACTGGAATGAGAGTGGTGTGCCTACCATCAAGTCAAATGATCCGCAGGCGGAGCAAATTGAAGTTCACCAACATCTCTGATACGTTGTAAGATATCTACAAAGGCTGACACAATACATAAAAGAAATAAGCATTGAAAGCATAATAACATCAGATTAAATTGATACGACAAGATGCAATACCATGTTATCCATTCCATCATAAAACTCTGAAAGCATGGCAGCTATACTCTCCACATTCAAGGCCTTAGTTATACCAAAATCCACATATGATATACCAACAAGCTGTCTTTCCTCATTAAAAATGGGTGAACCACTTCGGGATAACTTTGACGGAGTACAATCATGTCCGATGTATTCTTGCCCTACGCGGTTCCCTGTGTGACTGTACATACATATTAGGATAAAAACAAAACAAAAAACATTAGCAACTCAATAACATCGTACAAAAAACTTACGTGAGATAGCCATTAGTTAGATCCATTTGTACTTGGCCAGATGCACTAATCTGATATCCATACATCTTAAGCTTTTGGTTCTTTGCAGTTTGATTACTGAAATGCACGGCATCTACAATTCCAGCGTGAACAGGGCAGTAGAAAGCAGCCAACAATCCATGTCTTTCCAAATTGACGTTGTTAAGGTCTATGTTCATGTTGGGGAAAGCAATGTCAAATCTATACCTTTCTCGATCACAGGCAAAAAGCTGTCTCTTATTTGCTATTATGTGGCAAAATGTCGCACCAGCGACAGTGACTATGCCCGGAACAACAGAAACTGGGACATTTGGATTTGCCTGTTCCTGTCCCTGTTCCTGTTCACGAGGATATATAAGAATCGGTACAACGGACCT
The DNA here is from genome assembly GCA_022496015.1 of Hordeum marinum. Taxonomy (NCBI): domain Eukaryota; kingdom Viridiplantae; phylum Streptophyta; class Magnoliopsida; order Poales; family Poaceae; genus Hordeum; species Hordeum marinum. The sequence goes on from JAAAWK010001189.1 coordinate 46,955, forward strand.
CCTAAACTGCATATGACTCTCGTGGTTCAGTCCATTAAGAGCGATAGCATCCTAAAACATAACAACCAGGTATTAGACATTAGCTTTGATGTAAAAAAAATGATTAAAAGCAGAGCACACAAAATAAAGAAAAGGATAATATATTCACCTGAGACATAGTGACACACTTTTAGTTCAGATTCTGCAACGCGTCGAATGAATCTGGACGGTAAGAAAAAGATAGAACAAAAAAAAAAGACAAGCACATGAGCTTTAATTCATCAACAAGTATTCATAAAGCTTGCAAAGCAAAGCCAGAAACCAACTATAGCACTCAGTTGTCAGTTTCGCTGGACACCCACGGAATCCTTAATATTTTCGAGAAGCAGTGTTATTCTACTCATCACCTATAAACTGGTTGTATACATTTCCACTTGTAAAAATAGCACATATCATTTGAGCCCGATAGGCAAGATAGAAAGCAGAATTGAACTAGAGAATCTGCTGCAATCCCATCTTAGTGTACAGCATTACTACCCCCACACTAGTGACGCAGTTCATCTGGGCCAGGATCGGTCTATATCGCTTCTACTAGTAAACTTTGTACACGTTTAGTTCCCCTCCATGAAGCTCAAAGGGCTTTAGACTCAGCAGACAGCAGGTAGGTACGCAACATCATGACACAGGAAGATTGAAAAACGCAAAATCAGCTGGAAATTGGATGTGACAATGGGACAGCTACATCGAGGCAAGCAAAACAAATCAACGCAACGACTTTTAAACCCCAATCGACCTGGCAACCCGTTAAGTAGGAGAGGGATCGAGTCTTAAACTGCTTACAAGTGCTTCACGTCGACGGATCCAGCGTAAGAGACACTTAGAGGTCGGCGCAGGAGGCTAGATATGCCGCGGCGGCGGAGGCAGCGCTCGTGAGAGAGGAGGAAGGGGGAGAACTAGGGATTGCGGCAGTCTTCTTTTTTAATTAAGAAATTGCGGCCGTCAAGAGGAGGGGAGAGGGCCGAGCTTTTTCCCTTCGCAAACAACAGGCCTACGCTGAAACCCAACTAAGCAAGCTGGGCCGGGCTTTGGAAACGCGACATGAAATCAATGTTTTTTTAAATATGTTGGTCATACATAATTACATTTTTCATGCATTTTTATTTACTATTGGTCATATATATATATATATATATATGTGAATTTTCTAAAAATAAAGGTGCAAATATATTTTTCATGCATTTTTATTTACTATTTTCATCATGGATTAACATTTTTTGAAATTCCTTCGTATATAAAATTGTTTAATCAGAAATGTATTCAATGTTTCTTTCATGAATAAAAATAACTTGGGAGCATCATAAGAATATTATGTAGAAACTCTTACCGTTGACCTACAAACATGACTCTTCACGCAACCGAGTAGATGATTGTCCATTGTTACTCTTATTTTTTAGAAGACACCAAAAGGCATCCTAAATCTGATAATTATCAAGAAAAACAAAAAAAACTAGCACAATGGGAATACAATGGGGCATGGAATGAACAGTAAAATATAAAATGAAATTGAAAATCATGCTAGTTTTTTTTCTTCTAATCATGACTTTATTTTATCCTATATATACCTAAGAGATTCATCCCCACTAACCTATTTATCTCAACATGCAAGCATGCCACATCACCACACAATTATGGATGAGATAAGACCCACCTCAACATGCAACCATGCATGAGAAAAGACCTACCACCAAATGCAACCATGCATAGGAAAATATCTTTCATTCCAATATTCTAATTATATTCAGTAAGTATTTTACAACTATGCGTAATCAAATATAATTATTTTCATTTTGGTTCATGTGTTATTAATCTAAATATTTATATTCTACACAATCAAAGCACATTGAAATATATTGCAACCGATTCCGCGGCAACGCGCGGGGTATCATCTAGTTAAACAAATAGTTTGTTGCAGGCGAGGGGACAACAAAAACAGGAGAAAATAATAAGAAAGTAACATCAATTTCATGTGATTATTGAAAGAAAATCATAAGAATGGAACATCAGTTTCATATGCTTATTGAAACACTCGACACATTACCAAAACAAAACAATTTTCTTAAGCGCTCCCACTTGTTGGACCTGTGTGACCTGATGCTGCTATACCACTCCATCTTTTCTTTTACCATAATACAGTACGGAAGGCCCCTACTATGTGTCATTTTATGTTAATAATGGATATTTACAATGGTTGGGGTCTTACAAAGCTGTTACAAAGAGTTTGCAATGTATCAAGTCATTCATGCATGTCGTCCTTTAAACTAGTTTTGGCTCTAACCATGACCATTTGAAAGGTATCCTTGAAAGCGCGTCTACAGTGGTTCATACATAGCCGCTGGTTTCAGAAGTAATCCCATTCCTATGATTCCATGTGCTCCAACTAAACCTGGGCATGGGCAGCCCGGCCCAGTGACCCGGCCCGAGCCCAGCCCAAAAAACCTGGGCCGAACCGGGTTGGGCTTTAGGTTCGAGCCGGGTTCGGACTTGGAAACGAGGCCCCGTCAGCAGTTCGGGCCGGGCTCAGACTTAGGAAAATGGGCGTTTTACATGGAGGCCGACCCGAAGTTTACCTTTTTAGTTTGTTTGTGCCGGGCTTAGGCCTGAAAGTTGTTTTTTTTTGGCTGGGCCAGGACGGGCTCAGGCTTGGGATTTTCAATTCATACTTTCTAAAGCCTGACCTGAAGCCCGGCCCGGCCCGGTGTATGCCCAGGTTTAGCTCCAACATTCAGTGGTCAATATTTCTTTCATACTAGTTTTTTTTTAATTTTGCTCAGGTCATCCCTTCCGAGGCAAGGCATGCCTTCTTAGAGAAGTTTCGAGTTTCGCTTGATGCAACCATCACATTCCAATGCACCCTCATGAAGATGCTGACAGCCCAACGCTTCAATTGTCTTGTCATCAATGAGTCAAATCACACCAATTTCGGTTGTCATGGTTGGATAGCTCTTACAACTGCTTGCGAGATGGAAGCTGGGGAGAAAGCCACGTTCTACCTTGACTACGATCATGACGAGATCATGGTCTACTACAGGCTTGTTGGCAGCTATGACGATGGTCCACTTACTCCAGACTATGATCCTAACGCCGCCTGCTGAAATGTCAAGTTAGCTAGCTAGTAGGCATGCATGCATGGTAGCTAGCTAGTAGGCATGCATGCATGTCATATTTCATGTTGTTACCACCTCCTGTTTAGTTGAACTTTTGTACTTGTGATATTTGACTATTTTTAATTACTTTTTGAATAAATAAATATTTTTGAACTTAGATTCTGGTATTTGCATTGTACTGTTTAATTAATGTCCTAAAACTTTGATTATGTTGTCATTTTGGTTGGATCGCACTGTTGTACATATTTGATTTTCTGAAAATAAAATAGCTGGTTTGCACTAACATGCAATGCCACTAATGACCTATATTACTGCCCGCGTTGACCACGTGGCATGCCATAAACATGTCAAATACTGTTGGTGTCATCTCCAACGCCAACAATTTTTTTAACAGTGGCGTCATGCGTCCACGTCAGTAAGGCCATTTTCGTCACGCCATAGCTAGGCTTTTCTGCACTAGTAATGGGGTTATGATTGGCTCGTAAATAGGTGTTCAAGGTCATTTTTTGATCATACTAGTTGCGACCACTTTGCATAGGATTTATCTCATCTTGTTCTACTACTCGTAGGCTAGATGTTACAAATGCTTAGTGCTTGTTGCAGGATCATCACTTAACCATTTCATACCCATTAAAGTATTGTTAGTTTTGATACACATGGTAATGAGATTGCCGAGTTTCATAAAGACTTACATATTGTTGGGAGACGTTATAGTAAATCAAAAATTTCCCTACGTGTTCACCAAGATCCATCTATGGAGAAACCAGCAACGAGTAAGGGAAGAGTGGATATTCATACCTTTGAAGATCGCTAAGCGGAAGCGTTACAAGAATACGGTTGGTGGAGTCATACTCGTAGCGATTCAGATCGCGGTAGATCCGATCAAGTGCCGAACGGACGGCACCTCCGCGTTCAACACACGTGCAGCCCGGTGACGTCTCCAACACCTTGATCCAGCAAGGAGGAAGGAGAGGTTGAGGGAGAGCTCCAACAGCAGCACGATGGCGTGGTGGTGGTGGAGTAGCAAGGTATTCCGACAGGGCTTCGCCTAAGCGCTGTGGAGGAGGAAGAAGAGAGGTAGGGCTTCGCCGTGAGAGAGAGATCAAATCTTGTCTCAAAACAGCCAAAAACTCAAGTATATATAGGAGGAGGGACGTGGAGGGCTGGCTTGGACTCTCCTCCAAGGAGGAGAGCTTCGGCCGAATTAAAGGGAGAGTCCTCCTCCCACAAGGGAGGTGGAACTCTTCCTTTTGAATCCTTTTTGCCTTATCTCCTTATCTCCAGCCGCATGGGCCTTTAGCAAAAGTCTTGCCCAGCCCAATAAGGGCTGGCACACTTTATCTAATAGCCCATGTGGTCCTTTGGTCGTCACACCCCTCCCGGGGGTCCTCCGGCACCCTCCCGGCACTCCCGGTACATTACCGATGAGCCCGAAAACTTTCCGGTGACCAAAACTGGACTTCCTATATATCAATCTTTACCTCCGGACCGTTCCGGAGCTCCTCGTGACGTCCGGGATCTCATCCGGGACTCCGAACAACCTTCGGTAATCACGTATACCATTTCCCTATAACCCTAGCGTTATCGAACCTTAAGTGTGTAGACCCTACGGGTTCGGGAGACACGTAGACATGACCGAGACACCTCTCTGGTCAATAACCAACAGCGGGATCTGGATACCCATGTTGTCTCCCACGTACTCCACGATGATCTCATCGGATGAACCACGATGTCGGGGATTCAATCAATCCCGTATGCAATTCCCTTTGTCTATCGGTATGATACTTGCCCGAGATTCGATCGTTGGTATCCCTATACCTTGTTCAATCTCGTTACCGGCAAGTCTCTTTACTCGTTCCGTAATACATCATCCCGTGGCTAACTCCTTAGTCACATTGAGCTCATTATGATGATGTCTTACCGAGTGGGCCCAGAGATACCTCTCCGTCACACGGAGTGACAAATCCCAGTCTCGATTCGTGCCAACCCAACAGACACTTTCGGAGATACCGTAGTGTACCTTTATAGCCACCTAGTTACGTTGTGACGTTTGGCACACCAAAAGCATTCCTACGGTATCCGGGAGTTGCACAATCTCATGGTCTAAGGAAACGATACTTGACATTAGAAAAGCTTTAGCAGACGAACTACACGATCTTGTGCTATGCTTAGGATTGGGTCTTGTCCATCACATCATTCTCCTAATGATGTGATCCCGTTATCAATGACATCCAATGTCCATGGTCATGAAACCGTGACCATCTATTGATCAACGATCTAGCCACCTAGAGGCTCACTAGGGACATGTTGTGGTCTATGTATTCACACATGTATTACGGTTTCCGGTTAACATAATTATAGCATGAACAATAGACAATTATCATGAATAAGGAAATACAATAATAACCATTTTATCATTGCCTCTAGGGCATATTTCCAACAGTCTCCCACTTGCACTAGAGTGAATAATCTAGTTCACATCGCCATGTGATTAACACTTACATCACCATGTGATCATATCATCATGTGATTAACACCCAATTAGTTCTGGGGTTTGATCATGTTTTGCTCGTGAAAGAGGTTTTAGTCAACGGGTCTGCGACACTCAGATCCGCGCGTACCTTGCAAACTTCTATGTCCTACTGTAGATACTGCTTCTACACTCCACTTGGAGCTATTCCACTATACGTATCCGAATTTCTGCTAAGAGTCATCCGGATTGGTGTTAAAGCTTGCATCGTCGTAACCCTTTACGACGAACTCTTTATCACCTCCATAATCGAGAAATATTTCCTTAGTCCTCTAGTCGCTAAGGATAATTTTGACCGCCGTCCAGTGATCCACTCCTGGATCTCTCTTGTACCCCTTGACAGACTCATGGCAAGGCACACATAGGTGCGGTACACAGCATGGCATACTATATAGAGCCTATGACTGAAGCATAGGGGATGCCACTCATCTTTTCTCTATCTTCTGCCGTGGTCGGGTATTGAGTCTTACTCAATTTCACACCTTACAATACAGTCAAGAACTCCTTCTTTGACCCATCTATTTTGAACTCCTTCAGAAACTTGTCAAGGTATGTCTTCGTCGAAAAAACTTATCAAGCAAATTGATCTATCCCTATAGATCTTGATGCTCAATAAAATAGTAGCTTCATCTGGGTCTTCCTTTGTAAAACTCTTTTCAAACAACCCTTCATGCTCTTCTAGAAATTCTACATCATTTCCGATCAATAATATGACAACTACATATTCTTATAAGAAACTCTATAGTGCTCCCACTCACTTTATTGCAAATACAAGTTTCTCATAAACTTTGTATAAACTCAAAAACTTTGATCACTCCATCAAAGCTCATATTCCAACTCCGAGATGCTTACTCCAATCCATAGAAGGATCGCTGGAGTTTGCATACCTTTTAGCATCCTTAGGATTGACAAAACCTTCTGGTTGTATCACATACAACTCTTCCTCACAGAAACCATTACGGAAACCTTCTCGGATTTCATGGCTCCCAACCATTTGTTGGAATCCGGGCCCACCATTGCTTCTCCATAGTTCGTAGGTTCATCGTTGTCCAACAACATGATTTCCAAGACAGGGTTGTCATACTACTCAGGAGCAGTACGCGTCCTTGTCGACCTACGAGGTTCGATAGTGACTTGATCCGAAGCTTCACGATCATCATCATTAACTTCCTTTTCAACTGACGTAGGCTCTACAGAAACATCTTTCTGTGTTGCGCTATTCTCTGGTTGAAACAAAGGTTCAACAACCTTATCAAGTTCTATCTTCCTCCCACTCAATTCTTTCGAGAGAAACTCTTTCTCGAGAAAGGACCCGTTCTTATCAACAAACACCTTTTGCGCTTGGATCTGAGATAGAAGGTATACCCAATGTCTCATTAGGGTATTCTATGAAGATGCATTTGTCTGCTTTGGGTTCGAGCTCACTAGGTGAAAAACTCATTTTCACATAAGTGTCGCAGCCCCAAACATTAAGAAATGACAGCTTAGGCTTCTATCAAACCATAATTCACACGGTGTCATCTTAACAGACTTAGATGGTGCCCTATTTAAAGTGAATGAATTTGTCTTTAATGCATAACCCCATATCGATAGTGGCCAAACGATAAGAGACATCATAGTACTCACTATATCCAATAGAGCACGACTACGATGTTCGGACACACCATCACTATGGTGTTCCAGGAGGCGTGAGCTGTGAAACAATTTCCACATTGTCTAAAATTGCATACCAAACTCGTAACTCGGATATTCACCTCCACGATCATATCGTAGACATTTTATCTTCTTGTCACGATGATCTTTAAATTCGCTCTGAAACTCCTTGAACCTTTCAAACATTTCAGACTCGTGTTTCATTAAGTAAATATCCCCATACTCACTCAAATCATCAGTGAAGGTAAAGAAAAATAACGATATCCACTGTGTGTTTCAACACTCATTGGACCACATACATCAACATGTATTCATTCCAATAAGCCACTAGCCCGCTCCATCATACCAGAAGATGGGGTCTTAGTCATCTTGCCCAAGAGGCATGGCTCGCATGTCTCAACCGATTCGAAATCGAGTGAGTCAAAAGATCCATCATCATGAAGTTTCTTCATGCGACTTATACCAATATGACATTAAGCGGCAGTGCCACAAGTATGTGGTACTATCATTATTAACTTTATATCTTTTGGTACCAATGTTATGAACATGTGTACTACTACGGTCATGATTCAATAAACCATTCCGAGTGGGTGCATGACCATTGAAGGCATTATCCATGTAAACAGAATAACCATTATTCTCTAACTTATATGAATAACCGTATTGCACTAATCATGATCTAATTACGTTCATGCTCAACGCAAACACCAAATAACATTTATTTAGGTTTATCACAAATCCCGAAGGTAGAGAGAGCATGCGATGGTGATCACATCAATCTTGGAAACACTTCCAACACACATCGTCACCTTTCACCTAGCTAGTCTCTGTTTATTCCGTAGCTTTTATTTCGAGTTGCTAACACTTAGCAACCGAACCGGTATCCAATACCCAGGTGCTACTAGGAGTACCAGTAAGGTACACTTCACTAACACGTATATCAAATATACTTCCATCGACATTACCAGCCTTCTTATCTACCAAGCATCTAGGGTTTTTCCGCTTCAGTGAACATTCTCCTCATAACAGAAGCACTTAGTCTCGGGTTCGGGCTCAACCTTAGGTTTCTTCACTAGAGCAACAACTGGCTTGCCATTCCTGAAGTTTTTCCCTTCTTGCCCTTGCCCCTTTTGAAACTAGTGGTTTTCACTTAACCATCAACACTTGATGCTCCTTCTTGATTTCTACCTTCGTGGTGTCAAACATCACGAACAACTCAGGGATCAACTTTAACCATCCCTGGCATGTTATAGTTCATCACGAAGCTCTAGTAGCTTGGTGGCAGTGACTTGGAGAACTTTATTAGTCACTATCTTATCTGGAAGATTAACTCCCACTCGATTCAAGTGATTATAGTACCCAGACAATCTGAGCACATGCTCACCGATTGAGTTATTCTCCTTTATCTTGCAGGCAAAAAATCTTGTTAGAGGTCTCATACCTCTCAACATAGGCACGAGCCTGAGATCACAATCTCAGCTCTTAGAACATCTCATATGTTCTGTGATGTTCAAAACGTTTTGAAGCCTCAATTCTAAGCCGTAATGCATGACGCACTAAACTATCACGTAGTCATCAAAAAGTGCCTGTGATATGTTCACAACATCTACAGACAACGCTTGAGGGAGTGGTGCACTTAGCGGTGCATCAAAGACATAAAGCTTTCTGTGCAGCAATGAGGACAATCCTCAGATCACGGACCCAGTCCGTACTATTGCTACCATCAACTTTCAACTTATTTTTCTCTAGGACCGTATCAATAAAACAGGGGAGCTACAGCGCGAGCTATCTACGACATAATTTCCAAGGACATTTTTAGACTAAGTTCATGATAATTAAGTTCATCAAATCAAATTATTAATGAACTCCCACTTAGACAGACATCTCTCTAGTCTTCCAAGTGATACATGATCCATGTCAACTAGCCCGTGTCCGATCATCATGTGAGACGGACTAGTCATCCATGGTGAACATCTCTATGTTGATCGTATCTTCTATACGACTCATGTTCGACCTTTCGGTCTTCCTTGTTCCGAGGCCATGTCTGTACATGCTAGGCTCGTCAAGTCAACCTAAGTGTTCCACGTGTGTAAATCTGGCTTACACCCGTTGTATGCGAACGTTAGAACCTATCACACCCGATCATTACGTGGTGCTTCGGAACAATGATCCTTAGCAACGGTACATAGTTAGGGTGAACACTCCTCTTGAAATTTTATCGAGAGATCATCTTATTTACTACCGTCGTTCTAAGAAAATAAGATGTAAACATGATAAACATCACATGCAATCAATATAGTGACATGATATGGCCAATATCATCTTGCTCCTTTGATCTCCATCTTCGGGGCACAATGATCATCACTGTCACCGGCACGACACCATGATCTCCATCATCGTGTCTTCATGATGTTGTCTTGCCAACTGTTACTTCTACTACTATGGCTAACGTTTAGCAATAAAGTAAAGTAATTACATGGCATTTATGATTGACACGCAGGTCATACAACAAAATAAGACAACTCCTATGGCTCCTGCCGATTGTCATAATCATCGACATGCAAGTCGTGAATCCTATTACAAGAACATGATCAATCTCATACATCACAATGCATCACATCACATCCTTTCGCCATATCACATCACAAGGCACATGCTGCAAAAACAAGTTAGACGTCCTCTAATTTGTAGTTGCAAGTTTTACATGGCTGCTATAGGTTTCTAGCAAGAACGTTTCTTACCTACGCCAAAACCACAACGTGATATGCCAATTGCTATTTACCCTTCATAAGGACCCTTTTCATCGAATCCGATCCGACTAAGGTGGGAGAGACAGACACCCGCTAGCCACCTTATGCAACAAGTGCATGTCAGGCGCTGGAACCGGTCTCACGTAAGCGTACGTGTAAGGTTGGTCCGGGCCGCTTCATCCCACAATACCGTCGAATCAAGATAAGACTAGCAATAGCAAGCATATTAACAAGATCGACGCCCACAACTGCTTTGTGTTCTACTCGTGCATAGATTCTACGCATAGACCTAGCTCATGATGCCACTGTTGGGCAACGTAGTATTAAATCAAAATTTTCCCTACGTGTTCACCAAGATCCATCTATGGAGAAACCAGCAACGAGTAAGGGAAGAGTGGATCTTCATACCTTTTAAGATCGCTAAGCGGAAGCGTTACAAGAACGCGGTTGGTGGAGTCGTACTCGTAGCGATTCAGATCGCGGTAGATCCGATCAAGTGCCGAACGGACGGCACCTCCGCGTTCAACACACGTGCAGCCCGGTGACGTCTCCAACACCTTGATCCAGCAAGGAGGAAGGAGAGGTTGAGGGAGAGATCCAATAGCAGCACGACGGCGTGGTGGTGGTGGAGTAGCAAGGTATTCCGGCAGGGCTTCGCCTAAGCGCTGCGGAGGAGGAAGAAGAGAGGTAGGGCTTCGCCGTGAGAGAGATCAAATCTTGTCTCAAAACAGCCAAAACCTCAAGTATATATAGGAGGAGGGACGTGGAGGGCTGGCTTGGACTCTCCTCCAAGGAGGAGAGCTTCGGCCGAATTAAAGGGAGAGTCCTCCTCCCACAAGGGAGGTGGAACTCTTCGTTTTGAATCCTTTTTGCCTTATCTCCTTATCTCCAGCCGCATGGGCCTTTAGCAAAAGTCTTGCCCAGCCCAATAAGGGCTGGAACACTTTATCTAACAGCCTATGTGGTCCTTTGGTCGTCACACCCCTCCCGGGGGTCCTCCGGCACCCTCCCGACACTCCCGGTACACTACCGATGAGCCCGAAAACTTTCCGGTGACCAAAACTGGACTTCCTATATATCAATCTTTACCTACAGACCATTCCGGAGCTCCTCGTGACGTCCGGGATCTCATCCGGGACTCCGAACAACCTTAAGTAATCACGTATATCATTTCCCTATAACCCTAGCGTTATCAAACCTTAAGTGTGTAGACCCTACGGGTTCGGGAGACACGTAGACATGACCGAGACACCTCTCTGGTCAATAACCAACAGCGGGATCTGGATACCCATGTTGTCTCCCACGTACTCCACGATGATCTCATCGGATGAACCACGATGTCGGGGATTCAATCAATCCCGTATGCAATTCCCTTTGTCTATTGGTATGATACTTGCCCGAGATTCGATCGTCGGTATCCCTATACCTTGTTCAATATCGTTACCGGCAAGTCTCTTTTACTCGTTCCATAATACATCATCCCGTGGCTAACTCCTTAGTCACATTGAGCTCATTATGATGATGTCTTATCGAGTGGGCCCAGAGATACCTCTCCGTCACACGGAGTGACAAATCCCAGTCTCGATTCGTGCCAACCCAACAGACACTTTCGGAGATACCCGTAGTGTACCTTTATAGCCACCTAGTTACGTTGTGACGTTTGGCACACCCAAAGCATTCCTACGGTATCCGGGAGTTGCACAATCTCATGGTCTAAGGAAACGATACTTGACATTACAAAAGCTTTAGCAGACAAACTACACGATCTTGTGCTATGCTTAGGATTGGGTCTTGTCCATCACATCATTATCCTAATGATGTGATCCCGTTATCAACGACATCCAATGTCCATGGTCATGAAACCGTGACCATCTATTGATCAACGAGCTAGCCAACTAGAGGCTCACTAGGGACATGTTGTGGTCTATGTATTCACACATGTATTACGGTTTCCGGTTAACACAATTATAACATGAACAATAGACAATTATCATGAATAAGGAAATATAATAATAACCATTTTATCATTGCCTCTAGGGCATATTTCCAACACATATTACTACACCAACAGGTGCATGTACAGGCAAAACAATGCTTTGACGTGAGAACGATGCTTGTTCTATTTGAAGTTCTTCTTCTTCTTCTTCTTCTTCTTCTTCTTCTTCTTCTTCTTCTTCTTCTTCTTCTTCTTCTTCTTCTTCTCTTCTTCTTCTTCTTCTTCTTCTTCTTCTTCTTCTTCTTCTTCTTCTTCTTCTTCTTCTTCTTCTTCTTCTTCTTCTTCTTCTTCGACGGTCATAGGATGGGTTCTTGGTTGGCAGCCTAGGATTAGCAGGGTGGACGTCATTTTTCTTTTGTTTGGTTTCATCCATAGTCGGATCTTGTCTTTTGGATGATGATTAAGATATATTCACGTATTGAGATATTCATGTTGTAGCTTGTGGCGAGTGTAAGCCAACTATATCTTGTATTCTCTTCTATTCAGTTGATGATATTTTGTAATGACGCCCACCTTATTATGTGACTCGAGATGTGTTTCTATCCTTATCAAGATCTCATCACTTGATCGTGCTAGAGCCGCTTCTTGGGTGTTACAGCGATGGAGCGTAAGTTGGGAGGTCATCTTCTCCTCGGGGTTGCGTGGTATGATATATGGTCGATGGATCTGGTGGTGTAGGACTCGATTCGCTGACTGTCGTGATGGAGGATGTCGGAGATCACCGAATGAGAGTTTGGGGACGGAGCAGAGTTGAGGAGAAAGGAATGGAGGGGGTAGGATTTGGTCCGGGAGGGGACGGGGACGAATATATGTGGATTGGGTGGGCCAGCGTAGGTTGGGTCCAACATAACATACGTGCCTGGACCTCTATATCCGCTCATATTTAGTCTGCATATGAAAAGTGCCGACCAGTCAAGACGTTTAAAATCAATTTAAGGCGTATCTCCCGGTCGTCGGGAAACCACGAGGCAGTATCTACTAATCCTTACATTGATGCTTTTTTATGATTTGATTGAGGAAAAAAACAGTTTTTATAAGGGGAAAACAAATAAAAAGGTTAGTTTATTTATTTTTGCTGATTAGAAAAAGCTATGTGAAATGAAAAATATAGCACCCGTGCTGAAACGGTAGCCGCCCCGCGCGGCCGCGCCCCCCACTTCCCCCGCCCCGCTCACTTCCCTAGGTCCGACCGGTGAATATTTTAGTATTGTTCCCGCCGCTCCCCTCCCATCCTCGTCTCGACCTTGGTGCCTTCGCCCCGGCGGCGCCGCCTCCTCCTTCGATTCAATCGGAACCCCAGCCCACCTCGCCAGCGTTCCTCCCCTTCTCTCCATTCCACAGGTACCTCCACCGCCGCCTCCTCCTCCCACCCCCAAAGCTTCCTCGGGGAACCCAAAACCCACCATTTTTTTCCTGGTTGCGGCGCTCCCATCTGGGAGGGAAAGCTTGGGTTTTGGGGGCTGTTTGGTTCATGCCAGTGCTAGCCCCGCCAAACCTGGGCTAGCCAAATAATTGGCGACCGAATCTGCCGCCGATAAGTCGCCAACGAATAGGATTGAACGAGAGAAGCTGAGGTGGCCTGGGCGCACCAATTTTTTGGTAGCCATCCAAACGGGCAGGGAAGTCTGGTCGATCAATATTTTGGACGGGCAGCCCTGGGCTCCAATCCAAACAGCCTCCTCATCTTATTTTTTGTCCCTAGTTTGTTGTATTGACTTGTAGGCCTGTAGCTAGCACTATTATATTTTAGATGCATTGTTTATCTTTGCGTCACAGTGTAAAATACATTACATATGCCCAACCTGGATGTGATTTCCTTTTTCTCTGTGTCCCCAGATGTAATTCGAGCTGATATGTGTGTGGAGTCTTATAGCACAGTGTTCTTTTCCTTGCCAAAAACATAAACACCAACTAGTTCTAAGATGGTTTTTCCTATACATGTACAGTTTTTGCAGGCTTGGTTTATTTATATATGCTCTTCTGCATCTACAAAAACCAATCAGAGGAAAAAAGATGTATATATTTCCATAAGTTCCTCGTGTCAGAAAGAAGGGTTATGTATCAAGACATTTGTATCAACATGCCTTGCCACCATGTGCACATCTAGTCTGTAGGGCATTTACCCTTTTTTATATAGTTTGACCTCCTTCCTTTCAGTAAAAATATATGAAGAAAGTTTATCCTATGTGCCTCTGAGAAGTTATCTAGGAGAGCATGTCTACAGAAAAGTTGACTAGTCATTTTCCTCGAGTCCTCAACGTTGAGTAGGTTATCTCTGTCGTTGCTGTCAAAGTTTGATAAACCCATACTCTGTTAGCTACCAACTAGCTCATGTGTATATATTCATGGTGTTCTTCCCATGGTTCTTGCTACTTAGTACCTATCATATGTTATAATAAAATTAAGTATGTCCAGTGATACATAACATTAGTACTACCTCTGTTTCTAAATATAAGACGTTTTGGCTGTTGAAATTGAACTGCGAAAACGTCTTGTATTTAGGAACAGAGGGTGTACGTGATAGTTTTTGACTCTTAAATCGACATGTTTGTCAGTTCACTTGCTGTTTCACAGCGAGCTTCTTAGACTTCTAATTTAGTCACTCAACATATGCATGCGTGTTCATGTCTTCTTTTCAATGGCGGTTGAACTGAGATTGGAAATGGTGCACACACTTTGTTCTTGAAAGACTGGTGGCTGCAGGGAATCCGTATTTGCTGATCTTGCACCCCATCTATTTGCAGCAGTGCCCACTTTACCTTGGTGTCCTGTGTTATGTTATCCTAGTAAACTCTAGCATGAGAATGAATACCATTATTTTCTGAATCAACTTGTGTTGGTGTTTTTCAGGCAGTTTTATGTGCCGACTGCTGTGCAAATCAAGTCGTCAAGATAAGATGAGTAGGTTCCTCTGACCAAGGATCTTGTTACCAGCTAGGTCAGGGGCATCGATATGTTTAGTGTATTTATGATTCCTTGACTGATCTACATCTTCTTGTAATCAAGATGGTGCTTCACTTGCAGCTAAAGCTACATTGTTGTACTTCTGTGCAGATTTGAGCCTCATTCATCACTCATCGAACACCATTTTGTGGAAAGGAGGAAAGACCTTCTAACCTCTTAAAAGTTCAGGGATGCCTCCGGTAAGCATCCTTCGTTAGTTTCACTCTCTCCATAGTGCTTCCTTGGTACGATCCTGAGCTAAGCAAGTCAGCGATTTAGGCAGTCTACTCCTTTTGTTCCGAGATTTTTGGTTGAGAGTCAGGAATTGTTAGCATCTGTTTTCAGTCTTTTTATGTCGCTTGTCGGGTGCAACGTCGTTGTAAGAGCATATAAAATGGAAGATGCTTATATACAAACGCATAAAGAGGAACCGTATAACCACAACATCAAGCAAAACATCCGTTTTTGTTTTTATTTGCTAGCACTATTTATGTCTCTTCGTGGGGTGCTTAGAAAATCATGTTTTATCATTGAACAGCAATTTGTTGAGCACCATTTATCTCTAATGTTTTATTACGTGTTAAAAAAACAGATTGCATGTGAGAAGCAGGTTTTAGATGGATCATATGATCTCGTGTGCAGATCTGTTGTTACCGTTGAACGGCGCATAGGCGAGGAATATGTTGCATTTGGTACAGGTTTTGTGATGGTTTCTGATCATAAGCAAGTCCTGACAAGTGTTCATGAGTCTATTGTCAAGGATGGTGAGAGACTATTTGTTCGCTTCTATGATGGTATCCAGATGGAGGCCACCATATTTCTGAGAAACACACCATCCAAGCATGTTGTTCTGAAAGTGAGCTCTCGTCCTCTTCATAAGCGCCATCATGTCATCTTTAATGAAAATCAAGTTAGAAGACAGAATATTTTCACAATTTCGGCGGTGGAAATATTTGATGAACGTGGTTTGATGACTGGCTCGATAAGGTACATGCTTGCATTTGTATATAG
Organism: Hordeum marinum; assembly: GCA_022496015.1. Classification (NCBI taxonomy): domain Eukaryota; kingdom Viridiplantae; phylum Streptophyta; class Magnoliopsida; order Poales; family Poaceae; genus Hordeum; species Hordeum marinum. The sequence goes on from JAAAWK010001189.1 coordinate 62,981, forward strand.
TACTACTCTTCTTGGGATCAGGTTCTTGCTAACATGTTTTTTGTTATAGCATTCCAAACTGCAAAACAGTCGGAGCAGACGGGACTATTGTGTGCGGGAGCAAGAATTTATTTGCTATGAGTTGCCCCGTGGGAGGACCGAAAGTTAAAGGAGAACCCAATGGAGAGGATTTGCAATTAGTCGGTGCCGCGGTATTCGACATGGATGGTCTAGTAATTGGCACAGTTGATTGTGTCGACATGTCTGCATTTGATATAAGATATGCAATGAAAACAAATTCATTTCTGAATGGTCTGGAACGTTTGTTGAAGGATATTGATGATACGGTAACTTGTTCATCTGTAAATTTGTTCAATTAGAGAAAACAAAGTTGAAGTTTTGCTTATAGGTCTATGTTTGCAGATTGTTCTTTCAAAGGGTCATGGAGGCTTCAGCAAAGATGCTGGAACGAGCAAGAAGGGAGGTAGTGTGGCGGGATCAAGTAGAAAGAGGTAGACGCATATAATCTTAGTACACATGTCTGTATTGCATCATCAATCACGCATATGAACTTTCGGTTGTTTTATTAGAAAGAGGTAGATGCATATAGTCTTAGTACAGATGCCTGTATTGCATCGTGAATCGTGCATATGAACTTTTCAGTTTTGTTACTTTTAGGGGTCGTGATGATCCACCTCGAGGTGGAGGTGGCAGGAGGACAGGAGGTGGCAAGTTGTTGGAAGAAGGTTTATGCATGGATCAACTCAAAGCAAACTTGGAGGTGTCCAACGAAGAAAAAACGAGTCTACTCAAGTATCCAGTCCAAGGTGACAGGAATGTTGGAAGAAAAGAAGCAATGAGATGTGAACTCATTAGGCTTGTCACTCGAGAATTAGATGACCAACAGTCGGGCTCACTATCTTCACCAGGTATTGCCATTCGTTTTCTGTTTTGTTTGATTCTTGAGTGAAGCATTGCCGCTTTTCTTGTGGCTGTTGGTGAATATAGAACAAAGACTTGCACTTTCGAGAGAACTCCATACCTTTTTTTTAGGATATGAAAACTTCAACTTAACCTTTTAGATATGCTGGTGGTCGCTGCTGCTGTGTTTCACCTGTTTAATCTATGTTGCGTGTACCACTTAAACATTGTTCAAACCAGCTGTGGTTGACCTCACGTAACAAAATCATTACTAGAGATAAGCTGATGACACGACAGAGCTTGACAGATGTCTCTTGCATCTTCTGCTCTGAACCTGAGCCCCTGGCTCGTCTGTGTTTTGAATGTGTTGTGTTGAAACTTATGCGGCAAGTGATTTCTAAACTCATCCAGATAAATGTTTGGCTGAACTATGAGAATGTGGCTAGATCATGGATTAGACAGAAAGCATGCTGTTGTAAACATGATAACTTCTGCTGTTCTGTGGAATATGTCGAAAACTAGTAATGACATATTCTGGTTGGCTGATGTGGTATGGAATGCAGGTGATATGGCAGCGCCTCTTGCGTCTGCTAAAGCGTCGGGATCTACTGTGGTCCCTGACTCCGAGGCAGCTGCTGGAACAAATGGGCACTCGCTCGCTTTTTAAAAGAAAAAGCATGAGATTCCCCAGTTAAGCTGCGCTGAAGAAACAGAGGATCACTTGTGAGGCTGAAGAATTAGAGGATCACTGTCAGGCTGCTGGGTCCTGGGATGCCTGAATTGCAATGCTCACGCTTGATTTGTCTACACTTCCAAGCATGTTGGTGCTATTTTGGTGCGATTTGCAAGCATGGGGTGGTTGTGCATGAACTTTGCTTTATTTCTAAAATTTGTGATGCCATCGATCTGATGAAAACCGAGGGACCATTTTATGCTTCTAGAAAATCAGCGAATACTTTTTTGCTCTTCCCCAACTGCACACCTTATGCCGTATCTTACCGGCTAGTAGCAGATATCCAGACGGAAACAAAATGATGGGTAGAGCTCTGTGTTTTTTGTACTGAGGTATTTGAGACGACAACGGTATTCCAAACAAGGCCTAAAACTGGTTATCTTTCGTCTCATTGGAGTAAACTGTCAAAAACTACCACAATTGTGTCTGACATTGTCAAAAAACACCGTTTTCATAATGCGGAATTTATGTTTTTGCCACTCTAGCTTTTGCTAATTTTGCTTATGTCACTTTAGATTTTGACATTTCACTTTTGCCTTTCTTAGCTTTTAACAATTATCACAATTATCATTTTATGGCATAAACAGAAAATTTAGAGTGGCATTTGTGATACATTGTCAAAGCTAAGAGTGGCAAAAGTAAAATAAAATTATTTTGCTTTTGCCACAAGTGGCAATTATGATAATTGTCAAAACTTAAGAGTGGCAAAAGTGAAATGTCAATATCTAGAATAGCATAAGAAAAATTGGCAAAAACTAAAATGGCAAAAACATAATTTCTCCTTTCATAAGAGATGCTTTAAGAAGAGAGAGAACGAAAGCGAAGATCTAATGGTTGGCCCCTTCATCTAACTTAACAGAGCAATCAAATGGTGTGAGATTTTGGTGCCACATCAACACTCTACGAGGGGCCCTTACGGGTCAGATTTTGTGTCAAAAACATGGTCAATCATCATTTATTGTTTTTGACAAACAATTACTCAAAATCGATGTTTTTTCATAATTTTAATGAAAACGATGGTTTTCGGCACTAGTGGACGTAATTATGGTGGTTTTTGGCAATTTACTCATCTCATTGGTTCTATCTCTTCCAGTTGTGCAGACACGTTTTTTTTTATTCCAGTTGTGCAAATACATTCTAAATAAACTCTACAACGCATAGAAAAATGATTCAAACATTTTTCAACAGGCACTGGACATTCGTAAGAATAATTTATGAACCCAAAAGTTCAATTCAAATCTGAATTCTAGCATAAATCATAGTCCATCGTCAACACAAAGCATACATGGTCATCAAGCAAACATGGAGGAAACACAAACAAGAAGGAAGCAGAGATCACCTGTGCCGAACATGGTATGCCCACAATTCCTCCATGGGCCCATCTTTCGATCTCTTTGTAGGCTTGAATGTATCTTTTGATGTGGTCTTCATTCCTACGATCCTCCTCCCCATCTACTCGTACTCATAGCTTACCACTTGTCCATGCCCGTCTTTTGTGATCATATTACACATGATCACACACAATATGATGATCCTCCAGAACATCTTCATCCAGAATATATTGACAACTACTCCTTCCGTTCCATAATATAAGAGCATTTTTTATACTTGTATAGTATCAAAAATGCTCTTACATTATGGGACGGAGGAAGTAATATATAATGGATGGAGTAGCATTTAAAGAATGTTCACAATTTGCAAAAAAAATGTCACATTAAAAAATATACAATGTAAAAAATGTTCATATAATTCAAAACAATTTTGCGTATCATTCAAAAAAATATAAGTTGCATTTTTTAAAAAGGTTCATGCATTTCAAAATAAATGTCACTAATATTAACAAAACATTATTACAATAAAAAATTGTCACATGTTTTAAAAAGATGTTTCTTATCATTCAGGAAAAAATCAAAGTGTATTTGAAAGATTATACATATTCAATTTCTGAAAACATGTATTTAAAAAATGTTTTAGATATATAGTAGAAGTGTATGAAGAAAATTATACAGGAAAAACATATATTTAAGAAAAATTTAGTCATTTGGTAAAATATAAACGTGTACAAAAAAGTATCCCTGATGTATACCAAAAATGTACTATATGTATTAAAAAGTAGACATGTGTAGAAAAAAAGAAAAAGGAGAACCAAAACTACAAAGCGAAAAGAAATACAAAACCAAAGAAAAACTGATGAAAATCGATGGAACAGATAAAACCAATAAAAACATAGAGAAAATACTAGAGCCATGATCGCCACTCGACGTCCCAGTCCCTCACACCCAGAGGCAAGACCGAGTTACATGATTAAAGTTTTTTTAGATACATGCACAAAGGTCGGAAATGTCTGTGAAAGTTAATGTGCCTTCATGAGGAGCTATTGGTTGGCTATTGGTGTATAGAGAGTTTGACATCTATTTTCGTGTTGATCTGTGGCATGGTAATCGATTTAAATATCTCATCTTAATAGACTAGTGGCTATTATAGTGTTCAAAGCCTGATATGACGAGGGCGTTTGCATGTGTTTCTTTTTTACTGTTTTTTGGAAAAAGATCCAGATGTATTATAAAAGTTCACCAGAACTACAAAACACCTTAAACATAATAAAATTACATTAAAATCAATAGAATTTCCATCTACTATGGATGGCGTACAATCGAATAAAGAAAGAAAAGGCTAATATATTTTTCAATATAATTTGTTGTTACCACATGGTATGCGTGGTAAACAATTTCATATTTGAAATTGAGCTAGTATGATGCTTTAGGTCGTTATATATAGAACACCATACAAAAAATTACAGTATATATATATATATAAATATATATATATAATACAAGTAAATAATACTAAAATACAAGTAAACAAAAATACTGCAAGTACAAAAATACTAGTGTTCAAAAAAAGTATACATTGTAGGTACATAAATATATATATATTGTTCAAAAAAGTATACATTGTAGGTAAAAATACCAGGGTATACATTGTATTTTTTTTTATTATCTACTATGCCCTTTGGTGAAAATTGATCATCGTCTCCAACCGTCCAGTTCCTTCTTTTACTCCTACTCTCCCGAGCCCTCCAACCCTGACACAACGACCGGATCCACCGCTGCGTATCCTAGGGCTGACGCCTCCACTCTCCACCCCCCACGCGCGCCGCCGCCGCCGCCATCGCCATCGCCGTTCCTTCAAGCTGCCTCCACCCGGCCGCGATTTCTGGGGCATTTGATTTTGCGGTATGAGCTTCTTTCATCCAGTGAATAGCTGAACCCCTCCCCTCTTTTTCGCTTGAGATCAATTGCTAGAACCAACATAATTTCTCAAGTTTGGCTCGGCCTTTTATTTCCTTTACTCTGCTCCGATTGTAACCAAAACTCTGCCTTGATCCTGAAAAAAGAGATCAGGATGTCTTAATTAGTTCTTTCCGCTCCAGGGCTGGAAACATGAAGCGAGAAGGCGTTTGCACGAGAAGCCAGATCAAGAAACAAAAACTTTGGACAGCTTGGCGAGGTGAGCCACTGGTTGTCTGATTTCGGTCTTGCTGCTGCTTGTTCCTTCTTCTGCAGCTCACGATCATAATTGTGTTGTATGATATGAACATGATGATGCTTCCCTAACCTAACTAGGAAATTCGCTTCCGGACAATCCTTTCGAAGAGGAATTTGGCAGCTCAAGTGATTCTGGTCAGGGTGTCTGGACTGAACTCAGTAAAGAAGTCGCCTCAAACTTAGCGGGCACCGTTGTATCGCTTGCTTCATTTGCTGATGGTGATTATAAATGCTAGCTTTGCAGAATTTTATCTGTAACTATTTGTTAGTACTTCATGACTGAGAATTTGGAAACACTGTCTTGTGCAGAAAAGACGGTGTTCTTTGCGTGCACGGGCATAACTATCGTGAACAACCCTACTTATACAAGTTTTCTGACTTCATTAAGTTTGCTTAGATCTATTGATGACGACACCAACATCCTTTACAATATGCCGGTTGGTACTGCCAACTTTTATTTTTGGCACACTATTGCTTGCTTATTTAATTATCATGTTAGTCATTCTGCTAACCAGGCTATATACGTGTTGCCTTGCTTTATTGATGCAGATTGAAGTGCGCCTTCCGGATAACAAACTTGAACTGGGATGGTTGGGATTCTATGATTTGGAACACAATGTCGCGATTATCAACATCTTTCGCTGGCATTCTCTTCAAGTAGCATGTCTAGATCATCAGCGGCAATTTGAGTCTCACAGTAAAGTAGTTGCCGTAGGGCATTGCTTCAACTCAGGAAAATTAATGGCCACAGCTGGGATGTTGACTGACAATCCAAAAGGAGCTTACCGGGAGGAGCTTGCCATCTCCACATGTGAAATTACTATGGTGCAGTGTTAATTTCTCACTCTCTATAGTCTATACATAGCGAAAATAAATAAATAACTATTTCATGATATGCACTGGACTCTTTTTTGGGTTGGTGGGGGCAAAAATACTCCTTTTTTCAATTATACAATCTTTGTTCAGCACCGCTAAATCTTTGTGCTTGACTCACTGTCATTTTATTCTGTTCCTAGACAGGAGTTGGAGGGCCCCTTGTTGACTTTAATGGGAACTTCATTGGGATGAACTTTTATGCTGAGAAAGAGACTCCATTCCTACCAAGGATTAAAATTCTTGAACTCCTGTCGCAGTTCAGGAAATCAATTCAGTGGATGTATGTCCTCCATACTCACTCTGATTGCTTTTCTGCTCTTGTCCTCCATACTCTCTTATTAGTTTTTGTGCAGATGGGTCACACATGCTTAGGAAAATAAATAATCGTGGAGAGCTTAATAAGAGTGCACTTAATACAATTGTGGCTTCTTATGACGACATCATACTGCAGCTAACAACACACATTACTATATAAATCTCTCGCATTGTTGGAAAATTTGTTGAAGAAACATTGTGTTAAAAATTCATGCATTCTAAACGAATGTGCAGGCATTCTACATAGAAAATGAAATGACATTGTTTAAATTAATTACTGCATGCTGTACAAAGCTAAGAACTGTTAAAGGGTAATCACAATTTGGTATGTAGTGAGGAGTCTAACATGCTCAATTACTGTAATACCGAGCGAATGAGAACTATTTATCAGAGAAATTAGTGCCATGCAGTTAACACATTGACTCCTTTGCAAATAAACTTGATTGAGCCAATTCTATTCTGGTTAGCGGCAAACCACTACTCTAACTAAAGCATTTCCTGGATGACCACAGGCCATCTGTTGCGCTTCTTGTAAATTTATTATTCAACCTGGAATTTCCAGGAAGCTGACCACTCATTAGTAGGCATACAAAATGAATGAACTAAGTACATAAGAATATTTCTGCTCATCAATAGCCGAGGTTTGGTGGTACTACAATTCGTGCTGAATGTCAAAGAGTTTCTGAAATGCTTTGTTTTGATGTTTTTTGTAATACTTGTATCTGGTAGGTGATCTGCATTTGAGAACATCTCCCTTGATAACAAATTAGCTGTTTGTGACATTTGGGGCTGGACGCTGGATAAGCTGCATTGTGACCTTGACAATCCATATCACCTGTCTTGTCATGATGTCTTGCAGTTGCCCTGTACTCAATTGGGACTCTGGTGTCCATGTTTAAGCTATTAAATACTCCCTCTGTCCGGAAATACTTGTCCTAGAAATGATTAAAATGGATGTATCTATAACTAAAATAAGTCTAGATACATCCACTTTTAGGACAAGTATTTCTGGACGGAGGGAGTAGTTGTTTAAATGATAAGGTAGTGAAGGTTCCCTGCTAGGTTTGGTAAAATATTATCTGCATTTTATTGTTTTTTGTCGTCACTCACCACAACATGCATGGGAAAAGTTTTCCACTATATTAGGCTACTTATATTTACTAAATATTTTCGTCTATACAGTAATCAAACACAATAAATATTTAGTTTTTAGTTTTTTCCACATTGTATTGTTGTTTAGTGCAATCTGACCCCAATCAACAATTTTCCTGATTTGGCTCTTTTAAACATTGAAGTTTGTATTGTTTGGTATCCATGCATATATATCATTCATGTTCACTTTTGTGGATTTCTCTATTACCCCAATGAGGTTATCGCATTATTCTGCAGGGACAGAGATAAGAAAGGACCTGGTAGTAAAATTGAAATATTTCCCAGACCTTGTAAGCCTGATTCAGAAGGTGAGAAAAGCACCTTGATATTGTTAAATTGTGCGCAATCATCACATCATCAGGCAATTCCTCCCCAGAGTCACCGCCAATGTTAATTTTCAACAATCATTTGTAGAATCTGGGTACATACTTAGTTTTATGGCTGCACCTATTATCATGCTAACATATATGATATGCTAATCGATTAGTTCATCCTAGGTACTTCCGTGTAGTATATGAATATGAAAATATACTCCTTTCCTTCATACTGCTTTTCAGTGTTCTAAATTCTGCTTATTTCCCTTCTCCAATCTTCTCCATTCTAGTCAGCTCAAGCAAGGGAGAGAAACTTAAGGATCAGAAACCTTCCATATGTACTCTATGTGATCCAGAATGTCAACCAGGTTGGGTCACTTTTAATGTTAACTATTGATCATTGGTCACAGTCATTAATTGTTTCACCCTTGCGGCACCAGGACTCATGGATAGATTATCATTAGAGCGGAAGTCTTTATGTTCTGGGCGGCCGAGTTATCCTTATTTTGGTGAGTCGTTGCTTGCAGTTTTCCTGACCATCATTATACATGGGGTCATCAATCACTTAACTATGTTGCAAAATTCAGGCGTTGCAACAAAAAAAGAGCTGAGGTCCAATGGATATCCCCTCCCAGTTTGGCAGGATTGTGAGTTCATTCGTGTCCTTTTGATATTTACTCTTTTCTGTTGGAACATCTGTCATCTGACTTGTCTCTCCAGCTCCCCTCCACTACTAAATCTTTATTTCTTTTGCCAGGGGGCAATCGTTTGCTTAACAATTTTGAAGAGAAATTTAGTGAAGATATCTGGAGTAAACTCGAAAGAAACGTTGCTTCAAATATGTCTCAAAGTGTTGTCGCATTGGCTTCATTCAGTGGTAATTATATTCATTATAAGCTCGTTTACTTTCGGTATTCTCTTCCCAATTTCATCACTAAATTATCAGAGTCATTACTCTTGTAGGAAGAAAAAGGTGTTTTGCTTGCACGGGCGTATTCATAGACTGCAATGGCTCCAGCACAAGAGTTCTGACCTCGGCAAGTTTGGTTAGAACTTCTGACAATGAAAACAAGGTTGCTGATAACCTTAAGGTTGTTACTCTGCTAATAATTGTTTAATTGCCCCTTCTACTTATTCATGATATCACTGGTTTTGTCTTACCATATCATTAATTGCAGATTGTAGTATGCCTTCCAGATAATCGTCGTACCAGAGGGACATTGCAACATTACAGTCTACATTATAACATTGCCGTAGTCCACATCAAGAATTTCAGCTGTACTCAGACAACACAAATTGATAGCCAGATCTTAATTAAACCTCAGAAGGAGGTAGTAGCTATAGGGCGTGTCTACCAATCAGGCAACTTAATGGCCACAAGTGGGATCGTGATTGACAAACCAAGTAAGCTTGATTGCAAAGAGCTTAAGATTTCTACCTGTAAAATCACCAAGGTACGTTGTGTCTTTGCATCAGAATGAGTAATTAAATCCATCATCACATCTGTATGGCTTACAAATACTGTCTTTTCCTATTCGTTACTTCTGTGTGTGTGCTAGGCTGGGATTGGAGGGCCTCTTATTGATCTTGATGGAAATTTTATTGGCATGAACTTCTATGGCTTGGAAGAGGCTCCATACATACCAGTGAATATAATTCTAAAAGTCTTGAAGAATTTTGATGCACAAGGGTATGCTTTCTATATTTATGTAATTTTTTGTACAGTATGCAGGTGTCTTGACTCTTGCATGTGCATAATATTCAATCTTGAGGAAGTTTAGTAGCCTCTATAGGACATTTGTTACCAACTTGATCTTCTTATACTGAGCACATTAATTTGGCTGCTTCTGTTTAGGACCCAGTTGTATTGTTTCCTTCTTCTCCACTTTTGTTTCATCTTCACACTCCCCCCACCCCCATCCCATAACATGTAAATACTTCTGGCTGTAATTTTTGGGTTTGCTTAATACAAAGTCAGTGGGGAGTTGTCCCCACTGTCCAGAGCTTAAAGAAAAAGATAAATAACATATGGCACTGGTATGATAAAGACCGTCCTGTGGTTGTGGCTGGCAGTTGAGCATGTCTGATTGTACGTACATTTGTGATTATGGAAGTATCGTATCGTATGTCTCATGGCATCACTCTAATCTGGAATTGTAATGATAGATATGGGTTGGTTTTGGTTGTTATTTTCATGTTACTTTAAATTTGGAACTCATGCTAGTTCTTAAATCCCAACTTGCTTTTGCGGTTGAACCATTTCGCCTCTTATTGTTCAGACATATCCTCACACGCGTGTGTTGTGTTTGTTCTTGTACGTTAAAACTGTTTTCGGCCTGTTTGTAGGACTGTTGCGAGAGATGATGATGATAGCCCAAACAGGTATTGTTTATTCACTACACATTCAATAACACTGCCTGCTTATTTATGTAGGAGTATAATTTAGCAGCTTATATATTTATGTTTTACTCTGGACAGATGGCCGGTGCCTCAGCCATTTTGGTGCTATCCGAAGTGGCACGAGCTTGAGGAAGGAATAGATGTGGAAGAAGAAATTATGTATCAGCGGCAGCGGCAACTATTCTAACCTGATGGAGTCCATCTCGGTGCATGTGTGCCTATCTTGTCCTCAAGCTGGTGATCCAGTTGAAGCACAAGCTGATCCTGTCTAGCAAGTATGACGTGTTTGTAACTTAATCTGAAGCCCGAAACAGGAAATATATACTAGCTTACGAACGTACGCCTATTTTTTTTTCTTTGAAAAGGAGGGTGTCCCCCGGGCTCTGCATCTTGCGATGCATGCAGCCACTTTATTAAAATCCAAGCCCAATATAGTCTCAAATCCCAGTATTACAAATGCTCACTAAAGAGACATGTAAAGCAAGAAACATAGGTATTGACTACAACCGGCGGAAAAATGTGTAAGAAACTATTCTCCTATCCTATTACATGACCGCCATCCAAACCGGTTGAAGATACCCCGAGCTACCATCTCCCATCGAATAGACCCAGTAACCAAACGCTCCCTGGCATCCGTCGGAGTGAGTAGCGACAACATACGGATTAACGTTGTGGCTCTGAAAATGAACTGCAAAAAATAGAAGTTTGTTTTTTTGTTAAATACCAAATCATTCCTGCAGTTCTATATCGCCCAAAGTAAAGCACATATGCCGACACGAATGTGTTTCGCAGTTTCTATATCCACTCCATTAAGCCACGTCCCAAATAACGTGGTTATGCTAGTAGGTGGAGCTATATTGAATGCGATATGAACCGACCGCCATAAAATCTTAGCCATTGGACAGTCTAAGAAGAGGTGTTTGATAGACTCATCATGAGTACAGAAGCTACACCTTTGGGATTCAGTCCAGTTTCGCTTTGCTAGGTTGTCCTTTGTGAGTATAACTTGTTTATGCACGAATCACATAAACACTTTGATTTTTAAAGGAACTTTAACCCTCCAGATATTACCGGTTGTAGGGATAGCTACCACATTTATCATATCCAGATACATAGACTTAACGGAAAACATTCCGTTATTCGTTAGTGTCCATTGTAACCGATCTGGTTCGTTGGTAAGAAGAACATCCATCAGTCTTCTTACTAGATGTAGCCAATCAGCCCACCTGTCGCCTATAAGGTTTCTTCTGAACTGTATGTTTAGAGGGATCGATTGTAATACCGTTGCAACATAGGCCTCTCTACGTTGAACAATATTATGTAGAGTCGGGTATTGCATGGCTAGCGGTGTCACCCCGAGCCATGTATCCTCCCAGAATCTCGTAGTAGTACCATTACCCACAATAAATTCCGTCATATGGAAGACCGCTGATTTCACCTTCATCAATCCTCTCCGGAATGGTGAATCTGTAGGTCTGGCTGTAACCTGTGCTAACGTCTTATGCTGCAGGTACTTACTTCGCAGAATCTGCGCCCATGTGGCGTCAGTCTCATTGAATAACTTAAACAGCCATTTGCTGAGTAAGCATTTGTTTTTGACCTCTAGATTTTCAATCCCAAGACCTCCTTGGTCTTTAGGGCGACAAATAATATCCCATTTTGCTAGCCTGTATTTACGTGTTGCATCGTCACTCTGCGAGAAGAAACGCGACCGGTAAATATCAAGTCTTTTTCGTACCCCTATCGGAATCTCAAAGAACGATAAAAGAAACATTGGCATGCTTGTGAGCACCGAGTTAATGAGAATTAGCCGGCCTCCATATGACATGAGCTTACCCTTCCAGCAGCTGAGTTTCTTTTCAAATCGGTCTTCAATACATTTCCATTCGGCATTAGAAAGCTTAAGATGGTGAACTGGAATTCCTAGATATGAGAACGGCATCGAACCCAACTCACATCCAAACAATTGTCTATAAGCCTCTTGTTCATCTTTGGCATGTCCAAAGCAGAAGAGTTCACTTTTGTGGAAGTTGATTTTTAACCCCGACAATTGTTCGAACAAGCATAACAACAACTTCATGCTCTTTGCTTTATCTAGGTCATGCTCCATAAAAATGATGGTATCATCTGCGTATTGTAGAATAGATATCCCACCATCCACCAAATGTGGGAGTAAACCATTGATCTGGCCATTCGCTTTAGCTTTCCCTATTAAAATTGCCAACATATCTACCACTATATTGAACAAAATAGGTGACATCGGGTCCCCTTGACGTAGCCCCTTGTGCGTCTGGAAATAGTGACCTATATCAACATTCACTTTTATTTCGACGCTCCCTTTTTGCGTAAAATACTCGACCTGACTTCTCCAGGAACCATCGAATCCTTTCATTTGCAATGCTTGTTGTAGGAATGGCCATTTGACCTTATCGTATGCTTTATCAAAGTCCACCTTAAAGATTACTCCATCAAGTTTTTTGGTGTGTAGCTCATGTAGTGTTTCATGAAGGACCACCACCCCTTCTAGGATGTTTCGGTCCGGCATGAAGGCTGTTTGAGTAGGTTGCACCACGTTGTGCGCAATTTGTGTCAGCCTATTTGTTCCTACTTTTGTAAAAATAATTTAAACTCACATTGAGGAGACATATTGGGCGGAACTGCTCAATCCGCACTGCCTCTGTCTTCTTCGGCAGAAGAGTAATCGTCACAAAATTTAGGTGGAATAGTTGTAGCTGACCGGAAAACAAGTCATTAAACATTGGCATCAAGTCATTCTTAATGATGTGCCAACATCTCTTATAAAACTTCGCCGGAAACCCGTCTGGCCCTGGGGCTTTACAATTTTTCATTTGTGAGACAGCCTGAAATACCTCTTTCTCGGTAAAAGGAGCGCTCAAGATCTCATTCTCGACTGCCTCTAGTTGGGGAACATCTTCTATCCTAGATTCATCTAAGGATATGAAGCTTTTGTCAGGCGCCCCAAACAATTGTTTGTAATAATTCGTGATGTAGAGCTTGAGGTTTTGGTGACCTACTATTGTTCCTTCATCTTGTTCTAATTGAAAGATTTTTTTCTTCCGGTGTTTGCCATTTGCAATCATGTGGAAGAACTTTGTGTTATTGTCCCCTTGGACAACTTTTCGCACTTTGGCTCTCAGTGCCCATTTTAATTCTTCCTCACGTAACAGCTCCTTAAGACGTCTTTCGGCCGCCACCTTACTCTCAAGTTCTGTGGTGTCTAAAATGGAGGACTCCGACTTGAGTCCCAATCCATCAATAAGTTGAATAAGATTTTCCTTTTCAATTTTATAAACACTAATCAAATGTTTGGCCCATCCTCGAAGGAATTGCCTTAGGTGTCTGATCTTATTTTGCCATCTATCAACATTGGACTGCCCTCCTGAATCTTTGGCCCATTCACGGGCCACCAGATCCATAAAACCTTCTTTGTCGAACCACACCAATTAGAAAGAGAACTGTGTTTTATTCCCAATATGAGTAGACTCCCCTGAGTCGACTAGGAGGGGTGTATGATCCGAAATTCCCCTTGTGAGGGCTCTAACCGTAACTAGGGGAAATTTCTCCTCCCATTCCACACTTGCGAGAACTCGGTCTAACTTCTCGAAGGTTGGGGTTGGAAGTGTGTTAGCCCACGTGAATTTTCGACCTGAGAGCTCTATTTCTCTCAAGTCAAGGCTTTCGATGATGGAATTGAACATAAAAGACCATCTACCATCGAAATTATCATTATTCTTCTCATATCATCTTCTAATGATGTTAAAGTCCCTCCCCCCCAACCAGGATTGGTAGAGTCTCCTCTCCACATATTCGCACAAGGTCTGCCAGAAAGTCTGACTACAATTCCGGTTGTGCAGCGCCGTACACTGCTACTAGGGCCCACTGGAACCCATCAACCTTTGACCTTACCCAAAATTTGACGGCAAATTCCCCGAGGAACACATTCCGAACCTCCAGGGTTTCACATTTTACCCCAAGTAAAATCCCACCAGATCTTCCTCTTGGGGGCAGGCAATGCCAGTCAAAGTCAACCCCTCCTGTAAGGGTGCTCAGGAACTGTGACGTAAAATTATCTCTATCCGTTTCGGATAGGGCTATAAAATCCAGATTATGCTGAATAGGCGCGTCCGCTAAGAACCTACGTTTAGCCAAGTCTGTCAGACCTCTCCTATTCCAGAATATACCTCTCATCTATCATCATAAAAAAATTTAGCCGTCCTATTCCTCATACTTCGGCGCACCGCCGATGCCGGGTATATTTTCCGGTTCCAAGTTCTTTTAGATTTCTGACACTCATCAACTTGGTCCATACCTCCAAGCTCAGTAAGTGTTTCTCGTTCCTGTACCATAGGATCTTGGTTATTTGAGGTATCATGTTTCATAGACTGTGCGGGAGATTCTACCAAGTCCTGACACAAATTTGTTGAAGATTCCTAAATCCTCAAATTCTGAATCGTTTAGTGGTTTAACCGCTGCTATGTGTCTAATCACTTCCATAGCCCGTTCCGCCTCAGGTCAAGCAAGTCATTAATCGATTTTGCAATCTCTTTCCCATTACTCCCTAGTGTAACTCCTAACTCCTGGGCATTATGCATAATGTCTATCTCAGAAAAATGCAAAATAGAGTTAGAGTTATTAACTGACATACCTGTCGTGACCTCAATATCACGGAGCTTAGCTGCCCTCATGGCCCGCCTAAGCTGCAGGTCGTCAGCATCTGGCTGTTGTTGAAGACGATTGCTCATCCGTCGCCCCTCGGACCGAGGGTCTGGTATACCACCAAAGGCAAGCACCTCATCCTTGGCATCCTACCGAAGAGGCGCCGGAACCGGTGTAGCCGGTACCGGTACAGGCGCACCCCGCCGGTTTGCCAGGCCATCCGGACAGGGCTCCTCCAGCCGGTTCTGAGTGGACCTCGGCTCGTCCAGCAGGTCCTCCATGGCCCTCGCCTCTTCCGTCCTCCCTCCGCTATCGCCCTCCATCGGCGCAATAGGTGAAGTAATGGCTAGGGGACCGGATGGGTCAGCTTTGAGACCACTGCCATGATCCATCATGATCGACCCATTCATACCCTGTTCCATATTGAGAGGAGTCACATTATTTGCAGCAGTTTTCAACAGTTTTGAACTTAGTTCGGATGAGTTTACCTGTCGGATGGCAACCCTGGCCGGCGTTGTACCCCGGATTGGGCCTCCAGTCGTCGGGTCAAAGGGCTTCTTGCCACTGTCGCCCGCCGTGACCACGGTGCTGCAGCACCCTGCAGCCGCCGCTAGAGGTGTGTACGAGACCCGGCCATCCTCCGTAATGGTCTTCGTTAGCCCTGCATCGACCACTGACGAGCGAGGCTGCATGGTAATATCCGACTTATTTGTATCGGATTTGCGAAGACGAACAGGCGCCGACATCGCCTCAAAGGATCCAAACCTGAGTGAGTTTGATGGCACCACGTTGTTACCATCCTGTGCGATGTTAGTGTTCGTGTCGGATCGCTCATTCAGACCTTTAAATGCATCCTCTGGTTTATCCTGATGTCCAGAGTCCTTCCCTCCAGAGGACCCATCCCCTTCAGTTGTGTCCATGTCCTTAGGGCCATCCTCCGACGGCCCGACTGGAGTATCCTCCAGCGCCACTTCCAGGTCATAAGTGATGCCCATATAGGTCCATCCAACTACATCTGGAACATACTCAAGATTAGCTATGCTGACCAGTAGGCGCGCAACTCCGTTGGCACGTGTAAAAGGCATATCAACCTTCCCGGTTTTGCCTATGAGTGACCCTAGGCTCCAAGTGACAAGAAAATTATTGATAGCCTTTGGTGGAGCACCAAAGAACCTGACCCACACCTGGATCAGTGGCGTACCCTGCGGTTCCTATTGTTTCCATTCATCAAACTCCATGATAATGCTGGTTTTCGGTACCCTGCACATACCAAACTTGAGAATACGAGCTTGATCCTCCTTGGATGGGAACTCCAGCTTAAAAGATTGCCCCTCGACTTGAACGACATGCCAGTCATAATTCCCTGGGGCTAATTCTCTCATCATCTGTTCAACCTGAGCCTCAGTCATGACGCCACTAGTAACCTTGACTATGCCCGGGAAGGAAGCATCATCGATGTGTTCAATGTGCTCAGCCTCTAGCGACTCGAAAAACATCAACTCTGAACAACAAACCCCATAAATGGTGACCACCGGTTTTGGTCCAAGAAGTAGAGGACACTGCGCGGACAGGTGTTTTGGTTTTAAACAATATTCGCAGAGTTCCATCTTACATTCTGCCACAAAGTGACCCGGTTCCCCACACCGAAAACAGGTAAGCTTCTCTTTCTTGCGCGCCCATTTAGTGGGTTTTTCACTGTCCGATTTGTCAGAACCTCTTTCTGCATAAACATCTCGTGTATGTGTAGCTGATGGTTTCGGCACCGGAACCTTGACAGCCGCAAGAGCCTTGACAGCCTCCATGGCCACCTTTGGGAGAGTCAGCTGTGTCGTGTTAGAACTCGGCACCACCGTCACCGGCACAGGTCCCTATGCCTGCGGCGCCTCCGGCTGGTGTCCTGGGGGTAGGGGTCTCCTACCGCCCCCTCTTCCCCCTCGATAGTACCTATTGTTCCACCGTTTCCGTTGGTTCGGACCCGACGGTCCTTCCACGAAGCCACCCGGTGGTCCTTGAAATTCTCTTGCCGCCCCGCCATCCGGGTACCAGCCATTACCGCGGCCACCTCCATGCGACGACGATCCGCAGTGCTGTCCCTCGCCATAGACATCAAGGCCGTCATCGCCCCAATGACCCCGAGGAGGCAGGCGCCTCTCAGTGCCATCGAACCTTCTCCATCCATTAGCCTGGTTATCGCGGCCGGCCTGGTTATCGCGGCCGGCCTGGTTGGCTCCAGCCGCACGTCCAGGCGGCGGCAATGCCCCTCCCGATTGTTGGGGTTTCCGCGACGGCGGAGGGCCGTTCCCCCGTCCGGACATGCCGGCGCCGCTCCGGCTCGTCAGACCAGCGGCCGGTGTTGTTGCCGATGGTGGTATGATCGCTGCACGACCAGGACCAATCTTAGGGAACCCCGGCGTCGGCTTAGACCGAACCCTAGCGGTGTGTATCCCTCGATCAACCACGATCGATATCGCAGGAGAGGGCACCGGCTGGGAGTTTTCTGTTTTGGGCTTGCATGCACTCATGCTGGAAGGGAGCACTTCATGGGCCATATACCCAGTTTGCGAAATCTCCGGCCCATATTCCGCTGCTTTCGGCCCACTAGACTCTAGCAGCGAATTCAACCGAGCCAGTCTCATCTCGGAGACACTGCCTGTAGAGGCCGCCGGCACCGGCCGGCAGGTCACCGCTGGGCGTTTCTTTCTACGGCCGCGATCCACCACTTTCCAAGAATTAATAAAATCGCCCAGCGTAAGAGCTGGTAAATCAACCTTGGGAAGTGGACCGACCCATGGTCGAACGGTAAGTTGCGCTGATCAGAGATCATGTCGTCGGGGAGGCAAAATGCCTTTGTCCTTGCTCAATGTGATCTCCGCTAGATGTTCAGTAGTTGCACCGCCATGATTCAAAAACGGGACCTCCGGTAAAGCCGGTTTGACCCCAATCACCGGTTCATCGTCATCAGAGTCATCGGAGTCGTCGTCAGCCAATGCCCAGAATCGGCTACCCGTAGTTGTCCGCCGAGATGCCACGCCCTCGCAGAGCTTAGGGTCCGCGTGATCCCTGCCTTTCAGCACCAGGACTGAACGATCCTCCCTGGCCATCGACAGATCGATGACCTCGCAACTCCTCTCCAGTTCCTGCGCATCCTGCATCAACCGAATAATGCGAACATTGTATAGATCAATATTTAAAATCGTACCTTCTTCCAAGGTTTCGTCCGATCGAAGATATCGTCCGGCAAGAATATCGTCATCAAGATCCATCACCGTTGTCCAGTTCAATGGTGAGTGGGATTGAAGCACTCCGGTTCTCCATTCCGATTTAGATCCTGCAGTCAAAAAACGTACCTCCCATCTCGAACAACTGTGATTTGGATCCGGGCATCACAAGCGATCTGGTTGTCCTCGCGGCAGATGGGGAGAGATCTCCTCGGCCAATCCATTCGCGGTGGTCGCCGGCACCGGCGGAGTAGGATCCGAGGTGTCCGCTTCCCCCCCCCCCCCCCCCCCCCCCCCGCGTATCGCCCTCCATCTCCGACCCGCGCCCTCTCCGGCAACGTACGCCTAATGATGTGATGGACTTGTACTAAGGCTGAACCAGGGCCGTTGAGAGACGGGTTCGGGAGACTGTCGTATTTCTTGATCTACAGATTTGTTTTTTAGGCCCTGTTTGTTTCATAAGTCATAGGACTTTTTTAAGTCCCAACTTATAAGTCCCGAGTCCCTACTTGTTTGTTTACAGGGATTTATAAGTGCCGAGTCCCTATCTGTTTGTTTACAGGGACTTATAAGTCCATGTTACCCCTAATAATAAAACACTTGTTCACATAACCCTTGTTCATACAAACGAATTACAGAATAGTGACAACCGAATTAACACTTGTTCATAAGAACCAAAATAAGAGAGAGTACATAACAACCGAGATAACAAAAATTACATAAGTAAAGAACACTTGTTCATATCATTGTTGTTTCAAGGACCACAACCCATCAGCGACCCAAGCTCTAAATTGATTCATAGCGGCACTGTCCATCTCATTTGTTGAATCATTTGTTGTAGTCGTTGGCATAGACAATGGTACATAATTTTCATCTTGGAATTGACGATCTATTGGCCTGAAGACGCAGCAGTTGACGACACACGTTGCTTCCCCGCAGTTTTTCCTCTACTGCCGGCCGATGAGGACCCATTGGCTCGACCTACGCCGCGTCCGATGACCTGGGACACGGTCCTCCCACGCCCTATGACGCCTCCCTCAATGGCAGTTGCGCCCAGGGCGACGAACAGACGCAGGTGAGAGCCGGCTCGGCCTCCGATGTTCAGAGACCGGCTGCGGCCTCCTCCGCCCTGGGGCACGGGCCTCCCACGACAAGGTCCAACCAGAGGAAGGCCATGACCGGCCGACTAGTCGAAGAAGAGTTGCTGGTACGAGTCCAACTCCGGGAAGACGTCGACGTTGCTGTTGAGATCCAAGAAACCCATTCCCCTCCCGAGATTTCCGCCGGCGGATGAGCCTTGGCTTGCCTGTTGATGCGAGGGGAACTGGGAGAAGAAGGGGATCTGGTTCTCCTCATCATCGGCCATGGCGGCGGCAGTTGAGGGTGCCGGCGGCGGCGACGATTGGAGCGACGCGGGGAAGGAGCGAGGTGAGGAGGCGGGGAACAAGCGAGGCGATGCGGTAGGTACGGGTCGCGATAAGTCCCAATAAGTTCCTCCCTAAGAGTCTTTTTTGATAAGTCCCAAATGACCACTATAAATCCCAATAAGTTCCTCCTGTTTGGTTTAGATGGGACTTATAGGGACGTTTTTAAGTCCCTGGAAACAAACACCCCTTAGCTGTGGTTGTGATTTTAGGGTACATTGATGAACAGTTGTGGTAAGAAACATCGGCACAAGTCTGACCCCAACGAATAGGTTGGTGACCTGCATATCCTGGCAATCAAATTCTTTTGGAGGCCAAGTTGAGTAGCAGGAGACGGTAGCTCCATTCTGCTGTTCTTAATATGGATCCAAAAAGGTTTCATCAGCATCGAAAGTCCTCTTCTGCTCGCGATGAACAGTAAAATCCAAAGAGTTAAAAAAAACTCTGAATTTTTCTTGGTAAACTTTGACAAATGTTGTGTAATTGGCAAATTTCAGCACGAAATGATGTTCGTGTTAGTCATGGCAAACAAAAAACAATATCAGCACTCCAAAATGCTTTTAAAAATAGCATTTTTAAAAGAGCCACGACTTTCATGAATGTCATTCCGTGTTTTGCAAGCACACAAAACATTCGCCAAAGTTTACCATAAAAAATTACAGATTTTTTGTTTTTCTGTAATTATTGTTTTGGTTTTGCTGTTCATCAGGGAGCATCCGAGGTCGCAAATGTGAACGCTGTGCGGCTGGTGCTCCCAGGCGAGCGCACCAAAGCCGTCACCATGTACATGCCCTGAAGATCCATCGTTCAGAAGCAGAGCAGCCGCGCCGTGCATGCTAACTCCCTTGTGTTGGCATGCATGGTGAAATTCAGCGAGTACTTCTGGTGCTGTTGGTCTGGTCACGCCTTGAGCTGTTTTTTTTTTGAATAATTTAGGTTGCTTACCACATATATCATGTGGTGCCTTGAGCTGCTGATTCTTCTTGTTGCTACTGACCTGCTGCTTGAGCCTTGAGGTAGAACTCCAGCAGCTCCTCCTCCTCCGTCGACGCGGGATGTTCGCTTGCAGAATGCAGAGAAATGAACTGGATTCAGTCCATGCTCTATTTCTATGACTGCACCAATGGTCAACCTGCAGATGTGATTCTTGTTAATCCTCTTTGACACAGATTTGATGGACTGTGGGCGTGTAGTATACGTGTTTGCTGAATGGTGTGATCCAAATACACATAATAAAGAAATATGTTATACTGTGTCTGCTAGTTGTGGAATAGTGATTTCTCTAAAAACAAATAGTAAAGTGGGATGTAGAGCACTTTGACAAATTTGGTAGCCTAGTTTGGTAACATAGTTTTTCCAAAACCATAGTAAGTGAAAACTTCAGTATTCAAATGCATGGGCAATGGATACTTCGGTTTTTACAAATCACATTTTTTTCTCAGTTTTAGCAAAACTATGAAGGTGTTTGGCAAATGTAGTATTCCTCATTTTTACTGTTTTGAACGTTATATGCATCGTCTAGCTGACAAAAAAAACAAGCATAGTATACCGCGTATTATTTTTTTAGGAAGTCACGATCAATCAATCAACCTCCCATTTTAAAGGCAACTTCAACGCACGACCCCATCCATTCCGTGTCTGTCCGTTTGGACTCAAACAGATAGAAGGCACGGCCAACGCGCGATTGAATCTGTATATTTTGTTCGTTTGGCGTCCACCCCGTCCCATTTCCGTTGCAAACATGCGCGCATTTTGTGTCCACACAGAGTGTCCATAAGTGGAACCTCTCCACGGGTCGGGTGCCCATTCCCCCAATCCCGGTGAGAGGCCACGCCTGCTGCGAGATCAATCGATGTCACGCCATCCTGTCGCCAGACCTCATCGACAACCAGGGGTACATCATCGACTCCCCACTACGGGATACGTGGCTCCGCGGCGAGCACGACATCTGTCGGCAATCTTTCTTTGTCGGCCATCCTCCGAGCCCGCCGCGGTTTCGAGTACTCCGACTGCCGTGCACGCGCTCCCTGCCCGCCCCAAACACACGGTCGTAGGCTAGTTCGCGTCCTGACTCCTACGTCGTCGTCGTCTCCGTCCCCGCCACCACCCGAGCCAATAACGACTGAGGAGGAGGAGGAGAAGCTCACAAGGCAGGTGATGAAGAATTCACTCCACATCCATGACAAGCGCCAATGGCAGGGCCTCGAGAAGATGATGGCCCTGTCAGCGGCCGGGACGTCTCCTTCTCCGAGCGAGGAGGAGCCGACGGGATGGAACTCGACATTGGTCAGGCAGTCTTGGTCGTGGATGGAGGCCGTGCCGTGCACGCCTGAGGCGGACGCCTGCCCATGGTCACCTGCCCCGCGCACGGGAAGAGGTTGTGCAAGCGCCACCGCAACCGCTAGAGCAGACGCCTCCAAAAAACGACGACAAGCACGGAAGACGACGGCGGTTGCGGCGGCGACGGCCTTATCTAGTTTTTTTTTAATGTTGTTGAAGTTTTTTGTTTATATTAATGTGGTGAACTTGGAGGTCGGTCATGAAAATGGCAGAGTGGTTAATTTTCTTCCAAGGTCAGCTGAAGTATTAATTGATGCCAAACACGTCAAAGTATTCAAAATCAGTGTTTTTTTTCGAAACCATGGTATCTCGGAAAAACTTCAAAAATACCGAGCTGCCAAATGCAGCCTAAGGGATATGCTAGAGATGCACTAAGGCTAGGGGTGTAATACTTAAACCTTTGAAGTAATAAAGCATCCTTTATGGAAAGAAAAAAAAATGGGGTTCAAGAAACCATCAAAGTAGACATGTAATTTTTTTTTGACAGTAATCAAAGTAGACATGTATATTCTATTCCCCTCCAAAAATTGGGCTGGGTCATATCATTGATGTCAGGGGTGATGGCTCCGCCCATGGTAAGCGAGGCGACTTACACTGATTATCAAGTTATTCGGCCTAAAAGGGATGCATTTTTATTCCTGTGGATTTTTGCAGGGATATGATCATAGTTTCCTAATTCATTGTTTCCACACATGATTTATAGATTTTTTGTTGACCCACAATACATTCCATTTTATATAGAGGATGAAAGTAGCTAGATGCGCTAAGCACATGACACGTTGTGCATGATAGTGCTACCAACAATTAACACCTTACATTTGTGAAACCAAATAAACGTAGCTTACGAAGTTCGTACAGATCCTTCACTTTTAAAACGGATTACACACCTAGACATATAGTGGCAACTATATATATGCAACGTACGTATAGGCACTTTGCGCTTGTAGGCCAATATTACAAAGCTCTTACTTTCATAAGGGGAAAGACGGGGCGTGTCGCAATGCCACACTGCCCTGATGGATTCGTTGTGCCCCTCTTCATTAGCATGTAACCTTTCTCGCCCCATGTCGGCCCCCATGAGTTCTTCACGATCCAGTACTTGGCTCCGTTTTGCACCTCTCGCCCATAGCCTACTACGGTAACGGCATGGGTCAGTTTCGTGGAACTACATGGCCCGTTGAAGATGCCTCCCTTGTAGTGATGGAAGTGGCTTCCACTTGACGCAATGGAAACAGCTATAGGTCGGTTAGCCACGGCGTCCCTCAGCGACACCTCGTTGTTGCTCTCGACTCTCTGGGAGCCGGTGATCGTTGCGGCCGGCTTACGGTTCGTTCTGCACCGGCCAGCGGCTGCCTTGTACCCGTAGGAGGATGTGGTGGTGATCCCTCCATTCTGTTGGATCCACTGGAAAGCTCTGCTAGCCCGGCCACCATTGCAACCGCTGTTAAAGTAGTCGCAGTCTACCAGCTGTTGCTCCGACAGAGACACCAGGGTCCCTCTCTTGATCTTGTGTAGTCCTTCGATTGCACCCACGGCAGCGAATGCCCAGCAAGATCCTGCATTTTGTAGCCGTTGTTACTTTGTTAGCAAGTTGTCGTTCTCAATTGTCATAATCATACATACTAATGGAGAAGAAGATTAACAAGAGATGTTTGCACGTACCGCATTTCCCTTGGTCTTTAACCGGGGTGACGGCGCCTCTCTTTCTCCAGTCCACACTACTCGGCACCCTGGCCGAGAAGTTGGCGATGACACCCTCATATGTGCTCGCGCCATCGACAGGGCCAGCATGGGTGGTGATAATCTGATCGTCATCCTCCGGAATCTGCCCGGCATAAAGCGCCATGAACTCTTCATCTGTAAGGTCGGTGAAGGGACCCTCCCCAAGCTCGTACGTGAGCCCAGAGGTGTTGGCAACGGCATTCACAGCCTCTATGTACCTCATGTTGCTCCTGTATACCTCAAACCGGCGAGCCTTCTCATCGGAGGTGGAGTAGGATCTGTTCTGCGCCGTCATCCACACGTGGAAACGGCCCATCATCAGATCATGGTGGCCGTCGGAGAGCTCACGGGGAAGATCATGGCTTGCCGTCGGCAACGGCTCAGAGGAGCAGCCGGCTAGCATGAGGCAGCTGGCGGCAAGGAGCACACAAAGCGCTAATGAGGAACACCTAGACGTGGAGAACATGATCGTGTGACCAGTCATTTGATGGTAATGCTAAAGTGTTGGTGGTGATTGGATGCCGCTCATGCTCAGCTAGGACGTGTTGCTTTTATAGCCTGACAAAATCAGCTGCTATATGAAAGAAGTAACATGCATGAGGGCATGGCCAACGTGCTACACCGCTGGTCCAGTTCGTTGGGACTCCACAAAAGGAGGAAGAAGAAAATAATTGTGGTGTGGCACACTGAGATGAGGCAAGAAAATGGTGATTCGGGTGCTGGGGAGTGTGGACTAGGCATGTCGTCCCCCACGTCTAGTCCACCCATATTTGTTTACAAGATGATTGAGGCCATCCTGCAATCAGGTTTTTTACATCACGAAAGCGGAATCATCCGGTAGCCAACGGGCCACTGCACCAGCTATGTAATGCTTGTGCACATTCAACACATATATCAATAATCATACATGGCCATAATTTGCGCATATGAAATATTGAAACTGGATCCTCTGACTTACTGCCCTTTGATTTGGGGTGGCTGACATGTGGGCCTGCTTCCTGGGGGTCTATATGTTAGTCACTAAGTCCCTTTAACTTAAGTCAAAGGATCTCGTTCCGAAATATTAGCCACCACGGTGGCCGGATTAAACAAAACGCGAACATGCAAATAACTTAGGGAAACACTCCTAGTTAGGCTTCAATCATGCATACAATTTTTTGTTTAAACTGTCACCGGGGGAAAGGCTCCCAACCTGAATGAATTTCATTTTTTTATGTTTTTGTTACAAAATAGACAAGGCGAGAAGTAGAGAAGTCCCGCCATAGACCGCCGTGAACTTTGTCCTCCACCTTCCTAAGGCGGTGAGACCAAAACATGAGGTCCGCAATGTTGCCCTTAGAGCATCTTCAGCCGTCTCCCCAGGAAGGCCTTCAGGGGCATTTTTTCTACGTCGGCGGAAGAAAATAGCCCCAGTCGTGCCCTCAAGACGTCGTTTTTCGCCGGATTTGACTAAAAATAGCCCCGGCGAACCCAGCCCCCCGGGGGCAATTGGGGCCGCCAGCACTATTTTTTGCATGCAAAACCTCACTTGTCAGCCTTTCTTCTCCCTCCCTCCTCACTTTTTCTCCTAGGCCCATCCATATGCATGCAAAAAGAAATCTTTTCTATCTCTCTTTTTCTCTCTCTGCATGTGACACCTGAGTTGTTGGGTTCTACCTGTAGGTGCATCGCATGCGAATTAAAAATTTCCTACGCGCAGAACATCCAAGAACATGATATGGAGATGGATCACAGATCGTTACCACTAGACGCGTAATGCCGTGCAACGGAAGTAGAGTTGGGGCAGCGCGTCCACGTCATCCGTCTCCTCCTCGTCCGTTCCCCCTCGAGCAGCCGGTCCGATCTCCCTCGAACAGTCGGTCCGCTGGATCCCGTGTACAGGTTCGCCGGAGCGGCGCAAGTGCACCGCCTCTAACGGACTGCTAGGTCCAATCACACAGTCGGCGGGGAGTGGATGTGGCTACTCGCAATACATTCAAACCCTAATGACGACACCGAAGCGATCAACCGGATGGGTGTGCCGCACCTCCACTATATATAGGCATCCGGCACGGGCTCAACTCTTGGGCCTCGCACGGATCCTAAAGCCCACATGTTCCTTCCCTTAAGCGCACGACCCTTTAGGTTCTCATCCACTTGGTCGCGAGTCAGATCACATCCGACTCGTCCGGTCGGTAGCGGCCTCTAGCAAGACGTGCCGACTCCAAGTGTCCGATGCAGCTGGTTAGGCGAACTTGTACTTCACACTTTTCTTCCCTTTGCCACACGATATATGTTGTCGTGCAAAAGACGACATGGTCATCCTTATTGATGCACGACCTCTTTCTTGTTCCGGTGTATCCGACCAACACTTCGGATTATCTCATAATCCTCATCGCATGGCCATGCTTATCTAGGTCGGATCACCCGAGGGGTCCAAAGTATATCTCTCCTGGTCGGAGGGGCAAATCCCATCTTGCTCGACCATGTCTCGCAGCATGGGTCTGGACAAGTCCGAAACCTACCTTTGTAACTACCCAGTCATAGAGTAGCGTTTGGTCAGCCCAAAGCAAGTCTGTCACCATCCCGAGTACATGCGCCAGCTCAGGTCTTAGGACATAGAACGTATGTTGTACTAGAGACTCACAAATGACCTATCGTCGCGTCTCATAGTTGGGTCTGTCCAACTCAGACCTTATCTCGACTCGGATCCGACTATGTCGAATCCGATCAGATCTTTCTGAGTCCATATTATCCGGCTAGCATCCAATGTTACATGGTCAGTGAGACCGAACCATCCATAGTGTGATATGCTAGTCTGATTAGTTGTGCATCCACACAACCCTTTTGACTAGGGACCATTTAGGACAGTTATCATACAATGCATAGTCTCACAAACAAGTACGTACTTGTTAATACACATCACTGATAATGTCCAAGGAATATCTTTATTCATAAACACATAGAAAATATCATCATACATGATTGCCTCTAGGGCATATCTCCAACAGTCTCCCACTTGCACTAGAGTCAATCAAATAGACATCGAATGTCCATAGCTCTAACGTGCCCCTCATGCTTGGGTTGTGGAAGCGGTTTAGTCAACAGATCTGCAACATTTGCATCCGTATGAATCTTGCATAAATGTGTATCACCTTTCTCTACGAGCTTTCGTATCAAGTGATATTTTCGATCTATGTGCCTGGTCTTATGGTATTGTCTTGGCTCCTTGGCCTGTGCGATGACACCTGAATTATCGCAATAAAGGTCCACCGGTTTTTACCAGCCCGAGAACACACCAACATCTTCCAGGAACTTCCGAATCCAAAAACCTTCCTTTGCGGCTTCACACGCCGCAATGTATTTGGCCTATGTTGTGGAGTCGGCCACCGTATATTACTTGGAAATCGTCCAGCTCACTGCTCCTCCATTCATGACATATACGAATCCAGTTTGCGATTGACAATCATCCCTGTCGGTTTGGAAATTAGCATCAGCATAACCCTTTACACAGAGCTCCTCCTCATCTCCATAAACTAGGAACATCTACTTAGTCCTTTTCAGGTATTTCAAGATAGTTTTCATCGCTGCCTAGTGACGCTCACCTGGGTCGGCCTGATATCTGCTTGTTAAGCTTATTGCATAGGCAACATCAGGCCATGTACATAGCATGACATACATGATGGATCTGATTGTCGAGGCATATGGAATCATACTCATCCGGTTTTTCTCATCAGAAGTCATAGGACTCTGAGTATTTCTTAGCTTCATACCATGTGAGACGGGCAAGAACCCTTTCTTGGCCTCACTCGTGTTGAACCTCTTCAACACTTTGTCTATGTACGTGCTCTGGCTTAAGCCGAGTAGCCTCCTCGATCTATCTCTATAGATCTTGATGCCTAAAATATACACTGCCTCTCCAAGGTCTTTCATCGAAAACTTGCCATTCAGTGATTCCTTGACTGGGTTCAACATCGAAACATCATTTCTGATCAGCAGCATGTCATCCACATACAAGTACAAAAATACTACCGAGCTCCCACTAGACTTCTTGTATAAACAATAGTCCTCTTCGTTCTTGATGAAACCAAGGTCAACGATGACTTCATCAAAATGAATGTTCCAACTCCGAGCTGCTTGCCTCGATCCATAAATGGGTCTCTTGAACTTGCATATTTTACCATCCTTAGTTGGATCGACAAAACCTTCGAGCTGTATCATGTATACATCCTCTTTTAAATTTCCATGAAGGAAAACCGTTTTGACATTCATCTGACATATCTCATAATCGAAATATGCAGCTATAGCTAGTATGATCCTCACCGACTTTAGCATCGCTATCGACGAGTAGGTCTCGTCGTAGCCAATTCCGTAGACTATGTCGAATCTGACCAGATCTTTCTGAGTACATATTATCCGGCTAGCATCCAATGCTACATGGTCAGTGAGACCGAACCATCCATCATGTCATATGCTAGTCTGATTAGTTATGCGTCCACACAACCCTTTCGACTAGGGACCATTTAGGACAGTTATCATACAATGCATAGTCTCACAAACAAGTCATGTACTTGTTAATACACATCACTGATAATGTCCAAGGACTATCTTTATTCATAAACACATAGAAAATATCATTATACATGATTGCCTCTAGGGCATATCTCCAACATGGGTGGGGGCGGCTGTAAAAAATTCACCTCCAGTGCATAATTTTCGCCGGGGCAACCCCAGGAGGCTGAAAAAACGCCTCCTGGGAGGCACAACGGCTGGAAATGCTCTTAATTACATAAATGGGAGAAACAACAACGTATGTAAATGTATTTGCATTTCAAGTGTCCCAAATTTTCTAGACGATAAGGAGGAGAACGAAAGGCCACACTAACCCAGGAAGACCCGGATGTCCATGAGAAGCCCATGTTGGAAATATGCCCTAGAGGCAATAATAAAATGGTTATTATTGTATTTCCTTGTTCATGATAATTGTCTATTGTTCATGCTATAATTGTGTTAACCGGAAACTGTAATACATGTGTGAATACATAGACCACAACATGTCCCTAGTGAGCCTCTAGTTGGCTAGCTCGTTGATCAATAGATGGTCACGGTTTCATGACCATGGACATTGGATGTCGTTGATAACGGGATCACATCATTAGGAGAATGATGTGATGGACAAGACCCAATCCTAAGCATAGCACAAGATCGTGTGGTTCGTTTGCTAAAGCTTTTCAATGTCAAGTATCGTTTCCTTAGACCATGAGGTTGTGCAACTCCCGGATACCGTAGGAATACTTTGGGTGTGCCAAACGTCACAACGTAACTGGGTGGCTATAAAGGTACACTAAGGGTATCTCCGAAAGTGTCTGTTGGGTTGGCATGAACCGAGACTGGGATTTGTCACTCCGTGTGACAGAGAGGTATCTCTGGGCCCACTCGATAAGACATCATCATCTTGAGCTCAATGTGACTAAGGAGTTAGCCACGGGATGATGTGTTACGGAACGAGTAAAGAGACTTGCCGGTAACGAGATTGAACAAGGTATAGGGATACCGACGATCGAATCTTGGGCAAGTATCATACCGGTAGACAAAGGGAATTGCATACGGGATTGTTTGAATCCCCGACATCGTGGTTCATCTGATGAGATCATCGTGGAGCATGTGGGAACCAACATGGGTATCCAGATCTCACTGTTGCTTATTGACCGGAGAGTGTCTCGGTCATGTCTACGTGTCTCCCGAACCCGTAGGGTCTACACACTTAAGGTTTGATGACGCTAGGGTTATAGGGAAATAGTGTACGTGGT
Source organism: Hordeum marinum (assembly GCA_022496015.1). Lineage (NCBI taxonomy): Eukaryota > Viridiplantae > Streptophyta > Magnoliopsida > Poales > Poaceae > Hordeum > Hordeum marinum. Next base: position 92,389 of record JAAAWK010001189.1, read on the forward strand.
TACCGAAGGTTGTTCGGAGTCCCGGATGAGATCCTGGACGTCACGAGGAGCTCCAGAATGGTCCGGAGACGAAGATTGATATATAGGAAGTGAGGATTTGGTTACCGGAAGAGTTTCGGGAGTCACCGGTAACGTACCGGGACCACCGAAAGGGTTCCGGGGGTCCACCGGGAGGGGCCACCAGCCCCGGAAGGTTCCATGGGCCAAGAGTGGGAGGGAACCAACCCCTAGGTGGGCTGGTGCGCCTCCCACCTCAGCCAAAGGCCCAGCAAGGGGTGGAGGGGGCAAACCCTAGGCGTGGGTGGGCCTTAAGGCCCACCCTAGGGCGCCTCCACCCCTCCCTGCCCTGGCCGCCGCACCAGATGGCCATCTGGTGGTTGTCGCACCATCTAGGGTGGGAACCCTAGATGGGGTGCCTCCTCCTCCCTCTCCCCTATATATATGTGAGGTTTTGGGGCTGCACAACTCACGAGTTCTTCTCCTTCTTGGCGCAGCCCTACTCCTCCCTCTCCTCGTTCTCCGTAGTGCTTAGCGAAGCTCTGTCGGAGTACCACGCAGCTCCACCATCACCTTGCTGTCGTGCTGCCGAAGCTCTCCCTCAACCTCTCCTTCCTCCTTGCTGGATCAAGGCGTAGGAGACGTCACCGGGTTGCACGTGTGTTGCACGCGGAGTCACCGTTGTTTGGTGCTAAGATCGGAGTCCACCGCGATCTGAATCGCTGTGAGTACGACTCCACCAACCGCGTTCTTGCAACGCTTCCGCTCAGCGATCTTCAAAGGTATGAAGATCCAATCTCTCCTTACTCGTTGCTGGTTTCTCCATAGATGGATCTTGATGAACACGTAGGAAAATTTTGATTTACTACTACGTCTCCCAACAGCCCAAAGGTCCGTAATGGAGGATGAGCATGGGCGTAGACCGATAGTATCCCAAACATCCTGAGTTGCTGGACAATGAAAGAACAGGGGGGGCGGTCTTCGGGCGCAGCCGCACAACGAGGACAGACAGAGGAATCAGTGATGATCTTGCGGCGAGGTTGGCCCAGTGTTGAGCCGGTCGAGGATGTGATGTGATGCATTGTGATGTATGAAATCGATCATGTTCTTGTTATAGGATTCACGACTTGCATGTCGATGAGTATGACAACCGGCAGGAGCCATAGGAGTTGTCTTATTTATTGTATGACCTGCGTGTCAATCATTAACGCCATGTAATTACTTTACTTTATTGCTAAACGTTAGCCATAGTAGTAGAAGTAATAGTTGGCGAGACAAATTCATGAAGACACGATGATGGAGATCATGGTGTCGTGCCGGTGATGGTGATGATCATGGTGCCCCGAAGATGGAGAACAAAGGAGCAAGATGATATTGGCCATATCATGTCACTATATTGATTGCATGTGATGTTTATCATGTTTACATCTTATTTTCTTAGAACGACGGTAGTAAATAAGATGATCTCTCAATAAAATTTCAAGAAATGTGTTCACCCTAACTGTGCACCGTTGCTAAGGATCGTTGTTTCGAAGCACCACGTGATGATCGGGTGTGATAGGTTCTAACGTTCGCATACAACGGGTGTAAGCCAGATTTACACACGCGAAACACTTAGGTTGAGTTGACGAGCCTAGCATGTACAGACATGGCCTCGGAACACGGAAGACCGAAAGGTCGAACATGAGTCGTATAGAAGATACGATCAACATGGAGATGTTCACCATGGATTACTAGTCCGTCTCACGTGATGATCGGACACGGGCTAGTTGACATGGATCATGTGTCGCTTGGATGACTAGAGAGATGTCTATCTAAGTGGGAGTTCATTTAATAATTTGATTATGTGAGCTTAATTATCATGAACTTAGTCTAAAAATGTCTTTACAATCTATATTGTAGATCCAATGGCCAACGCGAATGTCACCCTCAATTTCAACGCGTTCCTAGAGAAAACCAAGCTGAAAGATGATGGAAGCAACTATGCGGACTGGGTCCGTAGCTTGAGGATCATCCTCATAGCTTCCAAGAGATTGTATGTCATAGATGCACCGCTAGGTGACGCACCCGTTCTCCCAGCGGAACAAGACGTTATGAACGCTTGGCAATCACGCTGCGATGATTACTCCCTTGTTCAGTGCGGCATGCTTTACAGTCTAGAACCGGGGCTCCAAAAGCATTTTGAGCAACACGGAGCATATGAGATGTTCCAAGAGCTGAAACTAGTTTTCCAAGCTCATGCCCGGGTCAAGAGATATGACATCTCCGACAAGTTCTTCAGCTGTAAGATGGAGGAGAATAGTTCTGTCAGTGAGCATATACTCAAGATGTCTGGGTTGCATGACCGCTTGACTCAGCTGGGAGTTAATCTCCGGATGACTCGGTCATTGATAGAATCCTCCAGTCGCTTCTACCTAGCTACAAGAGCTTTGTGATGAACTACAACATGCAGGGTATGGAGAAGTCCATTCCTGAGTTGTACTCGATGCTGAAATCAGCGGAGGTCGAGATTAAAAAGGAGCATCAAGTGTTGATGGTGAATAAGACCACTAGTTTCAAGAAAGGCAAGGGTAAGAAGAACTTCAGGAAGGACGGCAAAGCTGTTGCCGCGCCAGGTAAGCAAGTTGCCGGGAAGAAGAACAAGAATGGACCCAAGCCTGAGACTGAGTGCTTTTATTGCAAGGGTACCGGTCACTGGAAGCAGAACTGCCCGAAATACTTAGCAGATAAGAAGGACGACAACGTTAAAGGTATATGTGATATACTTGTTATTGATGTGTACCTAACCAGCGCTCGTAGTAGCTCCTGGGTATTTGATACTGGTGCAGTTGCTCACATTTGTAACTCCAAGCAGGAGCTGCGGAATAAGCAGAGGCTGGCAAAGGACGAGGTGACGATGCGCGTCGAGAATGGTTCCAAGGTCGATGTGATCGCCGTCGGCACGCTACCTCTACATCTACCTTCGGGGTTAGTGTTAAACCTCAATAATTGTTATTTAGTACCAGCTTTGAGCATGAACATTGTATCTGGATCTCGTTTGATTCGAGATGGCTACTCATTTAAATCTGAGAATAATGGTTGTTCTATTTATATGAGAGAGATGTTTTATGGTCATGCCCCGCTAGTCAATGGTTTATTTTTGATGAATCTCGAACGTGATGTTACACATGTCCATAGTGTGAGTACCAAAAAGTGCAAGGTTGATAACGATAGTCCCACTTACATGTGGCACTGCCGCCTTGGTCATATTAGTGTCAAACGCATGAAGAAGCTCCATGCTGATGGACTTTTGGAGTCTCTTGATTTTGAATCATTTGACACGTGCAAGCCATGCCTCATGGGCAAGATGACCAAGACTCCGTTCTCCGGAACAATGGAGCGAGCAACTGACTTGTTGGAAATAATACATACCGATGTATGCGGTCGATGTTGGGGAACGTCGCATGGGAAACAAAAAAATTCCTATGCACACGCAAACCTATCCATGGTGATGAGCATCTACGACAGGGAGAGTGGATCTACGTACCCTTGTAGATCGCTAAGCGGGAAGCGTTAAGAAACGCAGTTGGTGTAGTCGTACTTCTTCGCGATCCAAATTGTCGAGCGTCCCGTGATCTAATCACGAACCGTCCCGCGAACCAATCACGAACCTACCTGCGATCTCATCACGATCCGTCCCGCGATCCGATCACGAACGTCCCGTGGCCTTGATCACGATCCTTCCGATCTAGTACCGAACGGACGACACCTCCGCGTTCAGCACACGTGCAGCTTGATGACGATCTCCACCGTCTTGATCCAGCAAGAGGAGGTGGAGAGGATAGAGAGTTCACCGGCAGCGTGACGGCACTCCGGTGATGGTGGTGGTGGAGCAATTCCGGTAGGGCTTCACCTAAGCACTGCGGAAAACTAATCTAGAGGAGCACCGGTGGAACGGGTAGCACGTGGCCATAATTTCTGCCAAAACCCTAGCTATTCCACTAGTATATATAGGAGGAGAGGAAAGGAGAGGCAGCCAAGGCCTCTATGGTTCGGCCGGCTAGGAGGAGGGTGGAATCCTATTCCACCTCCAATCCTAGTTGGAGTAGGATTGCCTCCTATTGGCTAATTTTTGCCTTTTTCCTTTAGCATTTTTCTCTCCTGCGCCATGGGCCTTCTAGGCTGATTTTCCAGCCCATTAAGGGATGGTTAATACTCTCCTACAGCCCATGGTCCCTCTAGGGTCGAAATACCCCTCCCGGTACACTACCGGCACTCCCGGTACACTACCGATGAGCCCAAAACTTTTCTGGAAACCAAACTGGGACTTCCTACATATGAATATTTACCTCCGGACCATTCCAGAGCTCCTCGTGAAGTCCGGGATCTCATCTGGGACTCCGAACAACCTTCGGTCACCACCATACATAACTCTACACTACCGAAACGTCACCGACCCTTAAGTGTGCAGACCCTGCGGGTTCGAGAACTATGTAGACATAACCGAGACACCTCTATGGTCAATAACCAATGGCGGGACCTGGACGTCCACATTGGTTCCTACATATTCTACGAAGATCTTTATCGGTCGAACCTCTATGTCAAGGATTCAGTTAATCCCGTATAACGTTCCCTTTGTTCTTCGGTATGTTACCTGCCCGAGATTCGATCGTCGGTATCTCCATACCTAGTTCAACCTCGTTACCGGCAAGTCTCTTTACTCGTTCCGTAATACAAGATCCCGCAACTAACAATTAGTCACATTGCTTGCAAGGCTTATTGTGATGTTGCATTACCGAGTGGGCCCCGAGATACCTCTCCGTCACACGGAGTAACAAATCCCAGTCTCGATCCATGCCAACTCAACAGACACCATCGGAGATACCTATAGAGCACCTTTATAGTCACCTAGTTATGTTGTGATGTTTGATACACACAAGGCACTCCTTCGATATCCGTGAGTTGCATGATCTCATGGTCATAGGAACATATACTTGACATGCGGAAAACAGTAGCAATAAACTGACACGATCATATGCTACGTTTGTAGTTTGGGTCTTGTCCATCACATCATTCTCCTAATGATGTGATCCCGTTATCAAATGACATCACATGTCAATGGCTAGGAAACCTTGACCATCTTTGATCAACGAGCTAGTTTACTAGAGGCATACTAGGGACACATTGTTTGTCTATTTACCCACACATGCAATGTGTTTCCATTCAATACAATTATAGCATGGATAATAAACAATTATCATGAACAAGGAAATATAATAATAAACACGTTATTTATTGCCTCTAGGGCATATTTCCAACAGTCCCCCACTTGCACTAGAGTCAATAATCTAGTTCACATCACTATGTGATTTACATGGTAAAGAATCGAACACCCATGTAGTTCTGGTGTTGATCATGTTTAGCCCTTAGAAGAGGTTTAGTCAATGGGTCTGCCACATTCAGATCCGTGTGCACTTTGCTAATATTTATGTCCTTCTCCTCGATGTAGAACCGGATGGAGTTGAAGCGTCGCTTTATGTGTCTGGTCCTCTTGTGAAACCTTGGTTCCTTGGCTAGAGCAATGGCACCAGTGTTGTCACAGAACAGATTTATTGGATTCAGCGCACTAGGCACTACTCCAAGATCAGTCATGAACTGCTTCATCCAGACACCTTCCCTTGCCGCCTCCGAGGCTGCGATGTACTCCGCTTCGCACGTAGAATCAGCTACCACGCTTTGCTTGGAACTGCTCCAGCTTACCGCTCCCCCGTTAAGAATAAATACGTATCCGGTTTGTGACTTAGAGTCGTCCGGATCAGTGTCAAAGCTTGCATCGACGTAACCCTTTACGACGAGCTCTTCATCACATCCATAAATGAGAAACATGTCCTTAGTCCTGTTAAGGTACTTAAGGATATTCTTGACCGCTTGCCAGTGCTCCACTCCGGGATCACTTTGAAACCTTCCGGCCATACTTATGGCAAGGCTGACATCGGGTCTTGTGCACAACATTGCATACATGATAGAGCCTATGGCTGAAGCATAGGGGATGACACTCATTGTTTCTTTATCTTCTGCAGTCACTGGGCATTGAGTCTTACTCAACTTCACACCTTGTAACACAGGCAAGAACCCTTTCTTGGACTGCTCCATTTTGAACTTCTTCAAAACTTTATCAAGGTATGTGCTCTGTGAAAGTGCTATTAAGCGTCTCGACCTATCTCTATAGATCTTAATGCCTAATATGAAAGCAGCTTCTCCTAGGTCCTTCATTGAAAAACTCTTATTCAAATATTCCTTCACGCTTTCCAGCATTTCTATATCGTTTCCGATCAGCAATATGTCATCCACATATAACACTAGAAACGCTATAGACCTCCCACTCACTTTCTTGTAAATACAAGCTTCTGCATAAACTTGTATAAACCCAAACGCTTTGATCACCTCATCAAAGCGCTTGTTCCAACTCCGAGATGCTTGCACCAGTCCATAAATGGATCGCTGGAGTTTGCAAACTTTGTCAGCATTCTCTGGATCGAAAAAACCTTCGGGTTGCATCATATACAACTCTTCCTCAAGGAAACCGTTGAGGAACGCCGTTTTGACATCCATCTGCCAAATTTCATAGTCGAAATAAGCAGCTATTGCCAACATGATTCTGACAGACTTAAGCATCGCTACAGGTGAGAAAGTCTCATCGTAGTCAACTCCTTGAACTTGTGAAAAACCCTTTGCCACAAGTCGAGCTTTATAGACGGTGACATTACCCTCCGTGTACGTCTTCTTCTTATAGATCCATTTGTTTTGAATGGCCTTTTGCCCTTCAGGTAGTACTTCCAAAGTCCATACTTTGTTTTCATACATGGATCCCATCTCAGATTTCATGGCCTCTAACCATTTCTCGGAATCCGGGCCCACCACTGCTCCTCCGTAGCTCGTAGGTTCATTGTTGTCTAACAACATGACCTCCAAGACAGGGTTGCCATACCACTCGGGAGTAGTACGCGCCCTTGTCGACCTACGAGGTTCAATAGCAGCTTGATCTGAAGCTTCATGATCATCATCATTAACTTCCTCTTCTACCGTCGTAGGTTCCACAGAAACATCTTTCTACGCTGCACTACTCTCTGGTTGAAGTAAAGGTTCAATAACCTCATCAAGCTCTATTTTCCTCCCACTCAATTCTTTTGAGGGAAACTCTTTCTCAAGAAATGTTCCGTTCTTAGCGACAAACACTCTTCCTTCGGATCTGAGATAGAAGGTATACCCGACTGTCTCTTTCGGGTATCCTATGAAGACGCATTTTTCCGCTTTGGGTTCCAGCTTTTCAGGCTGAAGCTTTTTGACATAAGCATCACATCCCCAAACTTTAAGAAACGACAACTTCGGCTTTTTGCCAAACCACAGTTCATATGGCGTCGTCTCAATGGATTTCTATGGTGCCCTATTTAAAGTGAATGCAACTGTATCTAATGCATAACCCCAAAACGATAGTGGCAAATCGGCAAGAGACATCATAGAATGCACCATATCTAATAAGGTTCGATTACGACGTTTAGACACACCATTACGCTGTGGTGTTCCGGGCGGTGTCAACTGTGAAACAATTCCACATTGTCTTAAGTGATTGCCAAACTCATAACTCAGATATTCACCTCCTCGATCAGATCGCAGAAATTTAATCTTCTTGTTATGATGATTCTCAACTTCACTCTGAAATTGCTTGAACTTTGCAAACATTTTAGACTTGTGTTTCATCAAGTAAATATACCCATATCTACTTAAGTCATCAGTGAAGGTGAGAAAGTAACGATAACCACCGCGCGCTGCAACATTCATTGGACCGCACATATCAGTATGTATGATTTCCAACAAGTCACTCGCCCGTTCCATTGTTCCAGAGAACGGCGTTTTAGTCATCTTGCCCATCAGGCATGGTTCACATGTGTCAAGTGATTCAAAATCAAGTGACTCCAAAAGTCCATCAGCATGGAGCTTCCTCATGCGCTTTACACCAATATGACCTAAACGGCAGTGCCACAAGAAAGTGGTACTATCATTAACTACTCTACATCTTTTGGCATCAATGTTATGAACATGTGTGTCATCACTATCAAGATTCAATATGAATAAACCCCTAACATTGGGTGCATGACCATAAAAGATATCACTCATATAAATAGAACAACCTTTATTCTCTGATTTAAATGAGTAACCGTCTCGCAATAAACAAGATCCAGATATAATGTTCATGCTTAACGCAGGCACTAAATAACAATTATTTAGGTTCATCACTAATCCTGATGGTAATCGAAGAGAGAGCGTGCCGACGGCGATCACATCAACCTTGGAACCATTTCCCACGCGCATCGTCACTTCGTCCTTTGCGAGTCTTCGTTTATTCCGTAGTTCCTGCTTTGAGTTGCAAATGTGAGCAACCGAACTGGTATCTAATACCCAGGCACTACTACGAGAACTAGTAAGGTACACATCAATAACATGTATATCATATATACCTTGTTTGTCGTTGGCCGCCTTCTTGTCAGCCAGGTACTTGGGGCAGTTCCGCTTCCAGTGACCAGTTTCTTTGCAATGAAAGCACTCAGTTTCTGGCTTAGGTCCATGCTTAGGCTTCTTTGTAGGAGTAGCAACTGCTTTGCCATCCTTCTTGGTTTTACCCTTCTTGCCTTTGCCCTTGCCATTTTTCTTGAAACTAGTGGTTTTATTGACCATCAACACTTGATGTTCTTTCTGGATTTCAGACTCAGCGACTTTCAGCATCGCAAACAGCTCGGATGATGACTTGTTCATCCCGTGCATGTTATAGTTCATCACAAAACTCTTGTAACTAGGTGACAGTGATTGAAGAACTCTATCAATGATCGCCTCTTGCGGAAGGGCAATTCCCAACTCAGCTAGACGGTTTGAATATCCAGACATTCTGAGTATATGCTCACTGATAGACCCATTCTCCTCCATCTTGCAAGCATAGAACTTATCGGAGGTCTCATACCTCTCGATCCGGGCATTCTTCTGAAAGATGAACTTCAACTCCTGGAACATCTCATATGCTCCATGACGTTCAAAACGTCTTTGAAGTCCCGGTTCTAAGCCATACAATATTGCACACTGAACTATTGAGTAGTCTCCAGCACGAGCCTCCCAAGCGTTCTTAACGTCTTCGGAGGTCATGTCTTCTGGTTGATCACCAAGCGGTGCATCAAGGACATATTATTTCTGGGAAGTCGTAAGGATAATCCTCAGATTACGGGCCCAATCAACAAAGTTACTTCCGTCATCTTTCAACTTAGCTTTCTGTAGGAACGCATTAAAATTCAGGGGTGCTACTGCGCGAGCCATTGATCTACAACATAAATATGCAAAGGTTACTTAGACTATTGTTCATGATAATGAGTTTAGTTAATCAAATTACTAAAGCTCCCACTCAAATTGACATCCCTCAGGTCATCTGAGTGTCACATGATCCAAATTCACCAACTCAAGTCCGATCATCACGTGAGTTAAGTTGGTTTCAATGGTGAACATCATTATGTTGATCATATCTACTATATGACTCATGTTCGAACTTTCGGTCTCTTGTGTTTCGAGGCCATGTCTGTACATGCTAGGATCGTCAAATTTAACCCGAGTGTTCTGCACGTGCAAATCTGGCTTGCACCCGTTGTATGTGAACGTAGAGTCTATCACACCCGATCATCACGTGGTGTCTCGACACGACGAACTTTCGCAACGGTGCACACTCGGGGAGAACACAGTTCATCTTGAAATTCAAGTGAGGGATCACCTTATAATGCTACCGCCGTACTAAGCAAACAAGGTGCATAAAAGGATTAACATCTCATGCAATTCATAAGTGACATGATATGGCCATGAACTTGTGTTTAAGATCTCCATCTTCGAAACACCGGCATGATCTCCATCGTCACGGGCACAACACCATGATCTCCATCAATGTGTTGCCATTGGGGTTGTGGCGCCAGCCCTCCTTCTACTTCTATTTCTACCGCTTAGTGATAAAGTAAAGCATTACATAGCGCTTAATGTTTGACACGCAGGTCATACAATAATTAAAGACAACCCTATGGCTCCTGCCGGTTGCCGTATTCACCGACGTGCAAGTCGTGAAAATCTATACATCACATGATTATCTCATACATCACATATATCTCATCATGTAATTGGCCATATCACATCACAGCATACCCTGCAAAAACAAGTTAGACGTCCAATAATTGTTGTTGCATGTTTTACGTGGCTGCTACGGGTATCTAGTAAGAACGATTCTCACCTACGTATAAACCACAACGGTGATACATAGATTGCTTTTCAACCTTCTCAAGGACCGCCTTTGTCGGATCCGATCCAACTAAAGTGAGAAAAACTGTCACCCGCAAGCCATCTAAGCAACAAGTTGCGTCGAGGGAACCGGTCTCTCGTAAGCGTACGAGTAATGTTGGTTCGGGTGGCTTCATCTCACAATCCCGCTGAACCAAAATCCGACCAAGGGAGGAAGCAATCTAAGCATCAACGCCCACAAACCTTTTGTGTTCTACTCGAGATCTCATCGAACCATCAACCTAGCTCATGATGCCACTGTTGGGGAACGTCGCATGGGAAACAAAAAAATTCCTATGCACACGCAAACCTATCCATGGTGATGAGCATCTACGAGAGGGAGATTGGATCTACGTACCCTTGTAGATCGCTAAGCGGGAAGCGTTAAGAAACACGGTTGGTGTAGTCGTACTTCTTCGTGATCCAAATCGCCGAGCGTCCCGCGATCTAATCACGAACCGTCCTGCGAACCAATCATGAACCGTCCCGTGATATCGTCACGATCCATCCCGCGATCCGATCACGAACGTCCCATGGTCTTGATCACGATCCTTCCGATCTAGTACCGAACGAACGGCACCTCCGCGTTCAGCACACGTGCAGCTTGATGATGATCTCCACCGTCTTGATCCAGCAAGAGGAGGTGGAGAGGAGAGAGATTTCACCGGCAGCATGACGGCACTCTGGTGATGGTGGTGGTGGAGCAATTCCGGCAGGGCTTCGCCTAAGCACTGCGGAAAACTAATCTAGAGGAGCACCGGTGGAACGGGTAGCACGTGGCCGTAATTTCTGCCAAAACCCTAGCTATTCCACTAGTATATATAGGAGGAGAGGAGAGGAGAGGCAGCCAAGGCCTCTATGGTTCGGCCGGCAGGGTGGAATCCTATTCCACCTCCAATCCTAGTTGGAGTAGGATTGCCTCCTATTGGTTGATTTTTGCTTTTTTTTCCTTTAGCCTTTTTCTCTCCTACGCCATGGGCCTTCTAGGCTGATTTTCCATCCCACTAAGGGCTGGTTAATACTCTCCTACAGCCCATGGTCCCTCTAGGGTCGAAATACCCCTCCCGGAGGCCTCCCGGTACACTACCGGCACTCCCGGTACACTACCGATGAGCCCAAAACTTTTCTGGAAACCAAACTGGGACTTCCTACATATGAATATTTACCTCCGGACCATTCCAGAGCTCCTCGTGAAGTCCGGGATCTCATCTGGGACTCCGAACAACCTTCGGTCACCACCATACATAACTCTACACTACCGAAACGTCACCGACCCTTACGTGTGCAGACCCTGCGGGTTCGAGAACTATGTAGACATAACCGAGACACCTCTATGGTCAATAACCAATGGCGGGACCTGGACGTCCACATTGGTTCCTACATATTCTACGAAGATCTTTATCGGTCGAACCTCTATGTCAAGGATTCAGTTAATCCCGTATAACGTTCCCTTTGTTCTTCGGTATGTTACCTGCTCGAGATTCGATCGTCGGTATCTCCATACCTAGTTCAATCTCGTTACCGGCAAGTCTCTTTACTCGTTCCGTAATACAAGATCCCGCAACTAACAATTAGTCACATTGCTTGCAAGGCTTATTGTGATGTTGCATTACCGAGTGGGCCCCGAGATACCTCTCCGTCACACGGAGTAACAAATCCCAGTCTCGATCCATGCCAACTCAACAGACACCATCGGAGATACCTGTAGAGCACCTTTATAGTCACCCAGTTACGTTGTGACGTTTTATACACACAAGGCACTCCTCCGATATCTGTGAGTTGCATGATCTCATGGTCATAGGAACATATACTTGACATGCGGAAAACAGTAGCAATAAACTGACACGATCATATGCTACGTTTGTAGTTTGGGTCTTGTCCATCACATCATTCTCCTAATGATGTGATCCCATTATCAAATGACATCACATGTCAATGGCTAGGAAACCTTGACCATCTTTGATCAACGAGCTAGTTTACTAGAGGCATACTAGGGACACATTGTTTGTCTATTTACCCACACATGCAATGTGTTTCCATTCAATACAATTATAGCATGGATAATAAAAAATTATCATGAAAAAGGAAATATAATAATAAACACTTTATTTATTGCCTCTAGGGCATATTTCCAACAGTCCAATGAACGTCGAGGCTCGCGGTGGTTACCGTTATGTTCTCACCCTCACTGATGACTTGAGCAGATATGGGTATGTCTACTTAATGAAACACAAGTCTGAAACCTTTGAAAGGTTCAAGGAATTTCAGAGTGAGGTCGAGAATCAATGTGACAGAAAAATAAAGTGCCTACGCATCTGATCGTGACGGAGAATATTTAAGTCACGAGTTTGGCACGCACCTAAGGAAATGTGGAATTGTTTCACAACTCACGCCGCCTGGCACACCTCAGCAAAATGGTGTGTCTAAACGTCGTAATCGCGCTCTATTGGATATGGTGCGATCTATGATGTCTCTTACTGACTTACCCCTATCATTTTGGGGATATGCATTAGAGACTGCCGCATTCACTTTAAATAGGGCACCGTCAAAATCCGTTGAGACAACACCGTAAGAATTATGGTTTGGAAAGAAACCTAAGCTGTCATTTCTAAAAGTTTGGGGATGCGATGCTTATGTGAAGAAACTTCAACCTGAGAAGCTCGAACCCAAAGCGGAAAAGTGCGTCTTCATAGGATATCCCAAAGAGACTATTGGGTATACCTTCTACCTCAGATCCGAAGGCAAAGTCTTTGTTGCCAAGAATGGATCCTTTCTCGAGAAAGAGTTTCTCTCGAAAGAAGTAAGTGGGAGGAAAATAGAACTTGATGAGGTAATTGTACCTCCACTCGAACCGGAGAGTGGCGCAGCACAGGAAATTGTTTCTGTGGAGCCTACACCGGCTAGAGAGGAAGTTAATGATGGTAATCATGAAACTCTAGATCAAGTTGCTACACGAAGGTCCACTAGGACACGTTCCGCACCAAAGTGGTACGGTAACCCTGTCCTGGAGATCATGTTGTTGGACAACGGTGAACCTTCGAACTATGAAAAAGCGATGGCGGGCCCGGATTCCAACAAATGGCTTGAAGCCATGAAATCCGAGATAGGATCCATGTATGAGAACAAAGTATGGACTTTGGTGGACTTGCCTGATGATAAGCGAGCCATTGAAAATAAATGGATCTTTAAGAAGAAGACTGACGCGGATGGTAATGAGACCGTCTATAAGGCTCGGCTTGTCGCTAAGGGTTATCGACAAGTTCAAGGAGTTGACTACGATGAGACTTTCTCACCCGTAGCGATGCTGAAGTCTGTCTGAATCATGTTAGCAATTGGCGCATTTTATGATTATGAGATCTGGCAAATGGACGTCAAAACGGCATTCCTTAATGGCTTCCTCAAGGAAGAACTATATATGATGCAGCCGGAAGGTTTTGTCGATCCTAGAGATGCTAACAAGGTACGCAAGCTCCAGCGCTCCATCTATGGGCTGGTGCAAGCATCTCGGAGTTGGAACATTCGCTTTAATGAGGTGATTAAAGCGTTTGGGTTTGTACAGGTTTATGGAGAACCCTGTATTTACAAGAAAGTGAGTGGGAGCTCTGTAGCATTTCTGATATTATATGTGGATGACATACTGATAATGGGAAATGGCATAGAACTCTTGGAAAGTATAAAGGCCTACTTGAATAAGTGTTTTTCAATGAAGGACCTTGGAGAAGCTGCTTACATATTAGGCATCAAGATCTATAGAGATAGATCGAGATGCCTCATATGTCTTTCACAAAGCACATACCTTGACAAAGTATTGAAGAAGTTCAATATGGATAAGTCCAAGAAGGGGTTCTTGCCTGTGTTACAGGGTGTGAGATTGAGTACGACTCAATGCCCGACCACGGCAAAGGATAGAGAAGAGATGAGTGTAATCCCCTATGCTTCGGCCATAGGCTCTATTATGTATGCCATGTTGTGTACTAGACCTGATGTGAACCTTTCCATAAGTTTGGTAGGGAGGTACCAAAGTGATCCCGGAGCGGAACACTGGACAGCGGTCAAGAATATCCTGAAGTACCTGAAAAGGACAAAGGACATGTTTCTCGTATATGGAGGTGCCGAAGAGCTCGTCGTAAAGGGTTACGTCGATGCTAGCTTCGACACAGATCCGGACGACTCCAAGTCGCAAACCGGATACGTGTATATTTTGAACGGAGGGGCGGTCAGCTGGTGCAGCAGCAAGCAAAGCGTCGTGGCGGCATCTACATGTGAAGCGGAGTACATAGCTGCTTCGGAAGCAGCAAAGGAGGGAGTCTGGATGAAGGAGTTCATCACCGACCTAGGAGTGATTCCAAATGTGTCGGGTCCGATGACTCTACTCTGTGATAACACTGGAGCTATTGCCCTTGCGAAGGAGCCCAGGTTTCACAAGAAGACAAGACACATCAAGCGCCGCTTCAACTCCATCCGTGATTATATTTAGGAGGGAAATATAGATATTTGTAAAGTACATACAGATCTGAATGTCGCAGATCCGTTGACTAAACCTCTCTCACGAGCAAAACATGATCAACACCAGAATGCTATGGGTGATCAACACCAGAATGCTATGGGTGTTCGATTCATCACAGTGCAAGTGGGAGACTGTTGGAAATATGCCCTAGAGGCAATAATAAAATGGTTATTATTGTATTTCCTTGTTCATGATAATTGTCTATTGTTCATGCTATAATTGTGTTAACCGGAAACCGTAATACATGTGTGAATACATAGACCACAACATGTCCCTAGTGAGCCTCTAGTTGGCTAGCTCGTTGATCAATAGATGGTCACGGTTTCATGACCATGGACATTGGATGTCGTTGATAATGGGATAACATCATTAGGAGAATGATGTGATAGACAAGACCCAATCCTAAGCATAGCACAAGATCGTGTGGTTCGTTTGCTAAAGATTTTCAATGTCAAGTATCGTTTCCTTAGACCATGAGGTTGTGCAACTCCCGGATACCGTAGGAATGCTTTGGGTGTGCCAAACGTCACAACGTAACTGGGTGGCTATAAAGGTACACTACGGGTATCTCCGAAAGTGTCTGTTGGGTTGGCATGAACCGAGACTGGGATTTGTCACTCCGTGTGACGGAGAGGTATCTCTGGGCCCACTCGGTAAGACATCATCATCTTGAGCTCAATGTGACTAAGGAGTTAGCCACGGGATGATGTGTTACGGAACGAGTAAAGAGACTTGCCGGTAACGAGATTGAACAAGGTATAGGGATACCGACGATCGAATCTCGGGCAAGTACCATACCGATAGACAAAGGGAATTGTATACGGGATTGATTGAATCCCCGACATCGTGGTTCATCCGATGAGATCATCGTGGAGTACGTGGGAGCCAACATGGGTATCCAGATCCCGCTGTTGGTTATTGACCGGAGAGTGTCTCGGTCATGTCTACGTGTCTCCCAAACCCGTAGGGTCTACACACTTAAGTTCGATGACGCTAGGGTTATAGGGAAATAGTGTACGTGGTTACCGAAGGTTGTTCGGAGTCCCGGATGAGATCCCGGACGTCACGAGGAGCTCTGGAATGGTCCGTAGACGAATATTGATATATAGGAAGTGAGGATTTGGTTACCGGAAGAGTTCCGGGAGTCACCGGTAACGTACCGGGACCGCCGGAAGGGTTCCGGGGGTCCACCGGGAGGGGCCACCAGCCCCGGAAGGTTCCATGGGCCAAGAGTGGGAGGGAACCAGCCCCTAGGTGGGCTGGTGCGCCTCCCACCTCAGCCCAAGACGCAGCAAGGGGTGGAGGGGGCAAACCCTAGGCGTGGGTGGGCCTTAAGGCCCACCCTAGGGCGCCTTCACCCCTCCTTGCCCTGGCCGCCGCACCAGATGGCCATCTGGTGGCTGCCGCACCATCTAGGGTGGGAACCCTAGATGGGGTGCCTCCTCCTCCCTCTCCCCTATATATATGTGAGGTTTTGGGGCTGCACAACACACGAGTTCTTGTCCTTCCTGGCGCAGCCCTACTCCTCCCTCTCCTCGTTCTCCGTAGTGCTTAGCGAAGCTCTGCCGGAGTACCACGCAGCTCCACCGTCACCATGCCGTCGTGCTACCGGAGCTCTCCCTCAACCTCTCCTTCCTCCTTGCTAGATCAAGGCGTAGGAGACGTCACCGGGCTGCACGTGTGTTGCACGCGGAGGCACCGTTGTTCGCTGCTGAGATCGGAGTCCACCGCGATCTGAATCGCTGCGAGTATGACTCCACCAATCGCGTTCTTGCAACGCTTCTGCTCAGCGATCTTCAAAGGTATGAAGATCCTATCTCTCCTTACTCGTTGCTGGTTTATCCATAGATGGATCTTGGTGAACACGTAGGAAAATTTTGATTTACTACTACGTCTCTCAACAGCCCAAAGGTCCGTAATGGGGGATGAGCACGGGCGTAGACCGATAGTATCCCAAACAGCCTGAGTTGCTGGACAGTGAAAGAACAGGGGGTCCGGTCTTCGGGCGCAGCCGCACAACGAGGACAGACAGAGGAATCAATGATGGTCTTGCGGTGAGGTTGGCCCAGTGTTGAGCCGGTCGAGGTAGAAGAGCCAACCAAAGACCCTCACACGGATGGGGACGCGGGAGTGTCAAATGTGAACAAGGGTAGGGTCAGCCAGCGCCTCGTAGGCACCCTTGGTGGAGAAGGCAACACCATTAAGCAGGGACCTGGTGTCGGGAGCATCAGGCACACTAGCATCCTGCAATAGTAATCTCAAAGAAGCAAGTTCATTGGAACCAGTAAGTTAGTCGGCTACGCAAGCCCAGATCAATCCCATCCTTCTTGATATTTGCTACAAGAACATTTGGTTTGTATGGTGTGAAAAACGAGCAAGAAAAGCAATGAATAGGGGTTCGGGAAGAACTCAATGATCCAACCAAAAGAATGTGGATGAGCCATCCCAAACTATCACTTGTGAAATCTCACGGAGAGCATTAAGGTGTCTAAAAATAGCTCGACCAAAGAAGGAGGCATGTCTACCTAAGCCCACATGCAAGGGGGAGTGGTGGAGGATCCGGTCCTTCCAAAGATAAAAGAGGGGAATGCATGAATTTGAATGCAAATTTCAACATAAGGCAAAATAATTCTGCTCTTTACCCCAAGACCACCAGCAACCTTAGGCATACACACTCGGTCCCACGTGACCATACAATTTAATCGACCCAGATATGTACCATGGATGGAGGTAGCTCTTGGATCGGATTAGAAAGAGAGGAGAGCTAATTGCATAACAAAACATGTCAGATCCGAGTAGAAGGCCACGATCCAGCATTGGCATATTTCAATTTTATCAGAAAGTATTCTACAAAGAAAATATTTCTTTTGTTATTTATTGCAGCTCTCAAATTGTAGAAACCGCTTTTTCGGTTTCAAAGAAAATAACACAATAAATACCATCACACATGTGTATGTAGAAGAAGAGTGGCGAACCGAGCCTAGCTCAGATATTCAGGATCTTTGTGGTAGAACCAGCCCACCAGCGTTTAAGTTTCAGACTTCGGGCCGGTGCTTGCTTCGGGTTTATTTCAGACTTTCCAGAAATGTTAGTTCAGTGGGAGGAGACATTCGAATTGACTACAGAGGTGCATATTGTAAATTCGCCAATCTCAAGATAATTTGCCGACTCAGTCTTTTAAAATGCTCATCGGGGTAGGATGTGTGTATGTTCATAGGGTTAGGTGTATGTATAAACATTTGTGTTTGTATTGTGTTAAAAAATATGCTTTTGTACACTCTCCTTACAAAAAAATATAACACCCGAAGCAAATCAATGGTTGAGATTAAAGCCTACCCATGTGGATATTTCACCATGTCGTTCAGCAGTTTCTTAATTGTTGCCACGATCAGGTGGTGTTTCTGCCATGATTTTAGTCAATGACTGCAGGTGGTTAAGTTTAATCCTAAATAAACAAAACATAGAGCATGCCACATGATCCGATGATGATGTTGTCACGATCTTAGTCAACTAATTGATACCGTGTGCGCTGTTGTGAGAATCATTGTAATGTATATCAATGAGATTTGCTTTTATGAAACATGAATATTTGGATTAAACTAGAAATGCATATTATATATCATATTTAATTATTATATAGTTAAAAATATTTATTGAATATAAGTAGCATAATATAATGAAAAAAATCACATACATGTTGAGGTGGCATTTTGTCGTGAGGTATGATGAATGCATGTTGAGATAAATGTAAGTAGTTGGGACTAACTAATAATGGTTTTGCAATGCATATTGTGGTTGGCCTTTGATGAGGCGGCATGTGTGCATGTTAGATAATAAAAATAGTGGGATCAACTATTTCGGTATCTTAGTCCATGAGTGCAAGTGGTTAAGTTAGTCCTAACTAAACGAAACATAGAACATGCCACACGATACGGTGTTATTGCTGTCATGATCTTAGACTGTGAATGCAGGTGGTTAAGTTTATCGCAACTAGACATATCATAGAGCAGGCCACGTGATTCCGTACTGTTTGTGCCAAGTTCCTAGTCCATGATTGCGAGTGTTAAGCTTAGTCCTAACTAAACAAAATATAGAACATGCCACACAATCCGGTGGTGTTGCTGTCATAATCTTCGTCCATGCGTGCAAGAGCTTAAGTTTAGTCCTAACTAAACTAAACATAGAAGATTCCACGTGATCCGGTGGTGTTACTGTCATGATGGTAATCCATGAGTGCAAGTGATTAAGCATACTCCTAACTAAACAAAACATAGAACATGCCACACAATCCGGCGATGTTTCTCCTACGATCTTAGTTCATGAGTAAGTGGCTATAAGATTAGTCGTAACTAAACAAAACATAGAGCATCCTAACCGTGAAGCTCGGAAACAACATGTCAATCTTGATTGCAAACATAGATAATTGACAAATGTATGTTACAAGTAGTAATTAAGCATCAATTTTTGTGTTACAGACATCGAAAGACACATTAGTTACAAGAAGAAAATATTCCTAGATCGGTGAATCACTGAATGAGCGTTAGTATAGCATTATCCTCTCGGGCCAAGTTCGGACATAAATAATACATAATTATTTGGTTCAATACAAAGATTGAAACCTTGGGACACACATTTGTTATAACAAAGGCCTCTAGCTGCAAGTTCAGAGAGAAATGAGGCGCAATTTATTGGTTACACTCAAAGAACGATGCTCGGCGATGCATGTTTAGGACAACAAAGTCCCCTCCCCTCCCATGGAACAAGTCCGGATAGAAATACAACAAAATTCACTAGTTTGATACAAAGAATGTAACCAGGTAGCAGTACCAATACACGAGTCTAACACACAAGAAGATACACTTGAAAAGCTAAACAGAGTACAAAGCATATAGATATGCAATGAAATAAGATAGATGTCTGAATAGCTGACGAAGATAGACAGGGGAAATGCTTCGAAACACAGAGGGAAAATGTAATACATTTCAAAGAAATAGAACTCGTTTGCTCATGGAAAGCAGAATGGCGTGTTCACCTAGTTCATGTTATTGGCACAACTCTATGCTTGGTTGGAGAGGTTGATCAACAACTCTGAAGGCATGAAATTCTTCTTCCTGTTCTCCTTGAACTAAGTTCTACAAAACTCGTCCAAATATTTGTGGTGGATCTTAAGGTGGTCTTTGGACGTTGACAGACTAGTCCTTCGGCGAATCTACACGTTGGATGCTCTTCAACAGACTTCTAAAAATCTAGAGGATGCAAAATCCTCAAAAGTAAAAAGTCTAGGTTCAGCTTCAATCAATTTCTTTAGTGATGCTCAGCCGCTTAGTAGTTTCTAGGCTTCTTTTCGCCACTTACGATTTCTCTCAAATCTCCGGGAAGATGGGTTGCTTACACAACATTTGTAAAATCACTCGGAGCTGCCCACCGCAAATGGTTGAGACTTGAGAGGCATGGTTATTTATAGCCACGAACAAACCCAGGTGGGTGCTGAAATGACAGTTGGAAGCGCACAAACCAACATTAATCTGGCATGACTTGTGGTTGGGTTCATTCATGGCCATCATATGCTCTAGCATATCCCCATCTACCAACACCCAAACAGATCGACTCATCGAGCACTCAATGAGAGAGTGTTTCCAAGAATTTTCAACGCCACAAGGAATGGGAGACGAGATGCACATCTTCTAGGCCCTCCTAGCATGGGCCGGAGCCGTGGTTCTGTTAGCCTTTTTATGGCCCGGCTTTATAAATTTGGGCTCCAGTACGCTGGGCTTTTTTCAATAAGAAGTATGCTGGGCTCAAACTACAAAAGCACGCACAATTAAGAATAGATAGAGAGGCAATGACATGTCACTTTAGAAATTAGGAATAAATAAACTCCAGACTCCCGTAACATTTTTTGTG